>CM053753.1:72008561-72040362 GCA_028658305.1 Pachyuromys duprasi | reverse complement strand
TCTAATAATAAAAAACAGAAAGTAGGCCATCCACTCTTGCTGATGTCGTCTGCCAGCAACTCACCTGCATGAGTATTATTGCTCTATGATTTCATCCAAGAAGCTCCAGACTCCTTGGTCACATTCCCTGCTGCTGTTATCCGTCAATCCCCTTTCTTTGTTGATAGACTTTGCTCTGGAACTCAGCTGGCTTCCAGTTGATCATCCTCCTACCTCAGCTTCCCTAGCGGTATGGGCCTTCATTCCTTGCTCTCCTCACCTTTTATCTTCAACCTTGCTTAGATGATTCTGTACAACCCTGATGTGCCATCCTAATTCCTCTCCAGTTCCTGAAATGCTCCGATTGGCCTTCTAGATGTCATGAGCATCACCAACAGCTCTCAGTAGCATAAGCTGCTTGGATTCTTATGCAAACCATTGGCAGACTGGTTGTCTGGCCCTTTCCTTATAGTTCTTCTCTTCACTAAAGCAGCAATGAACATGGCTGAGCAAGTGTCTGATGGTGAGTCACCTACTTAGAGAAGGAAGGGGTATGGATGTGGGACAGAAACAAGATCTTCCCTCACAGTGGAGCCTCCATGACATGCAGGATATCTGCTTTCTGTCTGTGTGAGGCAGTCTCACAGTGGTTCTTCTGGAAAAGACTATCATCCTTATTGACTCCTGGTCCCAGAAGATGTGGATTTTAAAGATATTAAGTTACTAACAATTTTTTAGGGTTACTATATTATTTTATGCATATATATAGATATACATATATATATTCCTAAGTATGACTAGTTCAGTCCATATACTGTTACTTGTGTGTCTGCTTTCAGAGCTAAAAAAAAATAAACATAATGAAATGTGAGCAGAAATTAAAGTGGGCAGGCTCTATTTTCCTTAACTCCTGAGTTTGGTTTTCTTTTACATGTACACTGATGTGGCCATCTGTATGACCATGGGTTTGAGTTATCCATTACAGCCTGGTAGACTTCAGACATACCTGAAATGAGTTGTTCTGCCTTTCCCAGAGGCCATTTGTAGTCAATTGCCCAGCAGGAATGGGTAAAGCCTCAGGAGTTCTGTTGTAGTCTATGACCATTTTTGACAGAGCCAGTCTTGTCAGGACCTAATGCCACTAACTGCAGTTGTGTGACTTCATGGTTGTGTCATATATAGAGGATGGCATTTTTAAGCCATTCACCTTATCTTAGGACTCTGGCATATTTCCATTGCCCTCTTCTTCAGATTCTTTAATACTTAAGTGAAAGAAATGTCGGGAGCTGGTCACAGCTGCTTTGGCAGCTGCTTTGATATTTAAATCTCAGCTTGGAAGACAGGCTCTACCAGGCCTTCCCCTGGAGTCAGGGAAGAATTTGCAAGTCCATCGTCTTTTGTTTTGTGACAGCAGGTGGGAGAGCTTGTTAAAACCACAGCTCCTGCCTCATCTCCTTGTGAAGTTAACCCATTGTGTTGACTGTGTTTTATAAATAAAGTGAGGGTAGCTGCCTGGTCACTTTTTGTGTGCAGAGTGCTTGGCGCTAAGAGCAGACTGCCAAAAGCCTCTTAGAACATAACATGTGTTGCGTATTTTATTAATTTCAATCCTCACTCCTGACTCAGGAACTCGTTCTACTCTGCTGGCTGGCTCCGGCAAAGAAATTAAAGGGTGTGATGTAAGTTGTCTTTTTGGGGGGATGATCCCTCAACTTTACTTATTCTCAGCATCTTACACAGCGATGGGCCTCTGAAGTTACTACTGTTTGCTGCAAAGATAAGCTTCTCTGATTAGGGTTGAGAGCAGCTTTTGTCTATGGGCATGAACTTAGGTATTTAGAAGGTAGTTTAGTCAACTTATTAAACAGCAGAAGTGAGTTCCCCTTTTTGCCTATATCCTCCCTAAATTGTTGACTACAGTACCTGTAGTCAATTGTTGAGGCTACAGTACCTGATTGGGGTTCCTTCCAATAAGGCAGACTTAAATCCGATCAGTAGGTGGTAAGTTACTCACCACGGCAGTTATGCCTCTATTGTACAGGGAGACGTCTTGGCAGACTGTTTTGTTTGTTTTGTTGTTTCTAGGGTTCACATCTGGGTAAAATCATCTGTACCTTGATGCATATTTAGATTGTTTCTTTATTTGCTGACTGTGAATAGTTCCAAGGTCAACCTGAAAATGCTAGTGATTTTTGGTATCTCAATTTTTAAATATTTATATATTCTGAAAATGGATTATTAAATCATATGTTAATTTTATTTTTAATTTTATAAAATAATTCCCATATTATTTTCATTATGGTTGTACCATTTTCCCTTCCCATTCCAAATGCTCAAGGTTTCTAACTTCAAGCTCTACATTTGTTTTTTCACAAATGTATAAAACTTTTAGAAAAAAATCATACAGAAAAAAATCATAACATTGGGATAGGCAATGATTTCTTGGATGTGGTAGCAGAAATATAAGCAAAAAGGAAAAGGACTGACATAGACTTCAACATTTCTGCACAGCAAAGAATACAAACAGAAAAATGAAGAGGAAACGTGTGAAATGGATAAAGTACCATATATTGTAACTTGATAGAGTTAATGTACACATCTATAGTACCTTTCTACAACTGAGTCACAAGGAAATACCACAATTAAGAACACAAAGTGACTGAACAGTTATTTCTCCCCACATAAAAAGGGTCAACAGGTATATGACAAGGTCTCCATCATTACTAGTCATCAGAGGAGTACAAATCCAAGCTACAATGAGAGCCATCTTATACCAGATAGCTTGACTATTAGGAAAACAAACAAATGAGAACAACTGAAGTTTCTCTTTTAACCAAAAAGAACGGACTTGGTCTATTTATTTACTTAAAATCATGTGCAAGGATGCACTCTATTGATAATTGTACATGTTTCAAGTTTATCAAATTTGGATCATTGATCTTTTTGGAAAAGGAAAAAAAAAATGGGCACTACCAGTGAGTATGGAATCCTTTCAGTACTTTGTCATAGAACAGGATATCTCACCTGCAAGAGTCATAGCTCTTAAGCATTTGTCTCCCCTATCATTGGGCTGGGGGAGGGGCACAGGAGAAGAGGAGGAAGAGAGGGTGGGATTGGGAGGGGATGGGGGAAGGGCTACAGCTGGGATTCAAAGTGAATAAACTGTAATTGATAAAACAAAAATAAAATAAAAAATTTAATAGTCAAATAAATGAAACAAGATAAAATATGAAAAAAAAGTATTTGTCAGGGTAAAGGAGAGTTTCATGAGTTACAAAAGGTTTTCATGGTTACATCCTGCCTCATTGTTGAAGTTTCGATTTTTGGAAAATCAGTTACATCACCGACATTTAGCAGCACTTTGTATCTGTTTCATCTGTTTTGCTGTAGTTGCTTGCGTTTGCATAATAGAGTGTGTAAATTTTTCGTGATTTGCTTTCTGACTCTGGTTGTCATTCTTACTTTTTGTTGTATTCAAAACAGATATTGCATCAATAGTTTACAATACTTTTATACATTCATTCATATACATAATAGAAAATAGTTATGAATAGAATAAACCTTCAGATAAAATTTTGTGTGGCTGCTCTGAAGAAAATAAGTATACTGTATTTTATTGTATATTGTTTGTGTTCCTGTGTGTGGACGTACATGTATCTGCACATATGTTAAGGTCAGAGGAAAACATCCAGTCCGGTATTGTTCCTAAGGAGTTGTTCATTTTATATTTTTATTACTTTTTCAGATTATAATAAAATTATATGTCGTTTTCTCCTTTTATTTCTTTGCTCCAAACTCTCTAATATAAATGTTGGGATCCATAAGCAGGCATCTCTACGGCCAGCCCCAAGGGACCTGATGAACTGGTTATGTGGCATCTGTGAAGCCACATAGAAGACCACCCGCTGGTCACCTGGAACCACCTGCACATGTTCTGGATCACCTCACAAAAGAACTTGAAGCTCCTCCTCTTTCTCTGGACCAGGCAGGATACGGATCTCAACAATAAACTCTTTTACTCTCTTTTAAATTCATGTCCTCTGTTTTTATTAGTTGTTGTTACATGTATAGACACACACACGCTCACACTTTGAATAAGACCTGGTCAGTCGGTATAATGTTATGTGTATGTTTTCAGGATGACCATTTGGTACTTGGAAGAGCACACCAACAGTGAGAGTGAGCGCCCAAGGTCGGAGCCTTGAGCCTCTGGTACCAGGAAGGTATCCACAGCTTGGGTAGGTAGCCTAGGGCTGCGGTAGTGCTGGGCAGGAGCCCGGGAATTTTTCCGGGTATTGGCTGGGTGGCCTGAAGATGGACCCTTGAGTTTCCCTGACCTGAGAAACACAGACGTCGGGGTTTTGGGGTCCACCAGTACGGCCTGCTGGTCACTCAGCTTTCACTGCTGAGCTGTTCAGATAAACTGTGTGGACCGTTCCGCCATCTTGGATCTCCTGGAGGCATTTTCTTTTTAAAACTTTAAAAATTATCATTTATTACAATTTATTCAATTTGTATCCTGGCTGTGTCCCCCTCCCTTGTCTTCTCCTAATCCCACCCTCTTCTCTCCTTATGCCCCTCCCCTAGTCCACTGATACAGTGAGGTCCTCCTCCCCTTCTCTTTGACCCTAGCCTATCAGGTTTCATCAGGACTGGTTGCATTGTTTTTCTCTGTGGACTGGCAAGGCTGCACCCCTCAGGAGGAGGTGATCAGAGAGCCTGTCACTTTCTTTGGAGACATTTTTTTAAATTGAGATTCTTCTTCCCACATGACTCTAGCTTGTGTAAAGTTGAGAAAAAAACAAAACAAAACAAAAAGCTGGCCAGGACAATTCATCCATTGTCAAATTGACATATCAGTATATTAGTATTAAACCATAAGCTTTCCCTTTTTGTTCATTCTCAAATATTGATAATCAGTATTACAATATAAAACATATTTCAACTTTTGAAAGTCCCACAGTCTTTAAAATTCAAACATTTTTAGTCTCTTTAAAATATCCAAAGTTGGAGATCCAAGATGGTGGCGACCAGCGCATACCATATCTGAGGGGCAGAGGATCTGAAACTCCAAAATTGATGAGTGGAGGGGCAGCTGAACCCAGAACATAGGCATTGAGGCTTCTGGGGAGAAAGGGGACAAACCCTGAGCTGAGACCATTAGGATTCAAATCAACCTCGGACTTGTCCTGGGGACTAAATTCCCAGGCACTTACCCTTTAATGGTCCTCCCTACTCAATCGCAGAAGCAGTGGAGACAGTGGTAGAGGCAGCGCTGGTGCCCGAAGTACACACAGCTCCTAGCACAGAGTACAGTGCTGGCTGCTCCTAGCACAAAAGCCCCTGCTTGAGATTTGAGACAGAATACTCAATTCCCCAGCACGTCCCCTCCACAGGCCTCCTTTCTCCCTCCTTAGCAGAAGTGGAGGCTGCAGAGGCAGCCCACACTGCCTGCCACAGAGCACGGTGCCCGCCCACGGTGCCCACAGCTCCAAGCACAGAGTACAGTGCTGGCACCTGGCACCAAGTCCAGGCCGCAAGTCCACAGCTCCCCAGGGCCTTCCAGAAGGTATCCAGCGGCCTCCTAGTTCTGCTGCGGTGGCTGGACTCCCAGTGGACCTCAACACCAGCCCCCAAGGTCTGTGGCAACATAGGGATTCTTGGGACAGCTTTATCAACATTGAAGCCCCTGCTCTGTGGGTCTACCAGTGAAGTCAAAGCAAACAACTCCTGGAGCTCAGACAGATCTGAATACAAGGACAGTGTGACAGGACTATAGACCACTGAGGTATTCAGGAAATCAGAGCAAGTGCATTGTACCCACAAACAGCACCCACAACAGCGCCTGCAAACTGCACCTGCAAATTGCTCCCTTGAACAGTGCTAGCATCTGCACACCCTCCTGCACCTGCAACCCTACCACATAACAAACATCTACACTCTCTAGCACTCTGTCCTTCAAGACACACTTCCACATACACTGGCACGCTTTCTCTCCCGCAATTGTGATTCTGCACCAGCGGCTCTTCCTACCTTAGGTGCAGCTGAAACACCAATGCACACTCTCAAACCAGTGGGCCTCTCGTCTTCCTGAAGAATACTCCAGACACCAGAGAAAGACAGACCCAGTCTGAAGTATAGATTCCAGGAACAAACAGTGACAGTTACAGATTAGCAGATGGCCAGAGGTCGGCATAAGAACACATCCAACAAAAATCAGGACATCATGGCTCCACCAGCAACCCCCAAAATCAATTGATATTTCAATTCATTGGAAACACAAGAAAATGACTTTAAAGCTGTGCTTAGCCAGTTATTAGAGGCACATAAAGAGTAAAAGAACAAAGCTCTCCAAGAAATAGCTACACAAATGGAGGTAATTAAAGAGAAAATGAACAAAGCTCTCAAAGAAATACAGGCAAATATAGCCAAAGAAATAGAGGCACAAGTAGAGGCACAATTAGTGCCATATGGAAAGGAAATGAACAAAAAAATAGAGGCCATCATAGAAAGACAGGAATCCACATTCAAACAGATGAAGAAAGTGCTGCAAGGCATGAAAACAGAATTAGAATCAATAAAGAAAACACAAACAGAGAAAGCCCTGGAGCTGGAAAACTTAGAGAAAAGATCAGGAATCACAAAGGTAAGCATCACCAATAGAATACAAGAGATGGAAGAGAGAATCTCAGGTGCTGAAGATACACTTGCTGAAATTGATACTTCTCTCGAAGAAAAAGTAAAGTCAGGAAAGTTCCAAACACAAAACATCCAAGAAATCAAGGACTCCATGAAAAGACAAAAATCTAAGAATAAGAAGAATAGAAGAAAAAGATTCTAGGCTCTAAGGTCTGGAAAATATTTTTAAGAAAATCATAGAAGAAACATTTTCCAACTTAAAGAAAGAGATGTCCATAAACATATAAGAGGCCAACAGAACACCAAATAGACTAGACCAGAAAAGAAAATGTTCATTTCACATCATAGTCAAAACACTAAATCTACAGAACAAAGAAAAAATATTACAAGCAGCAAGGGAAAAAGACCAAGTAACATATAAAGGTAGACCTATCAGAATCACACCAGACTTCACAACAGAAACTATGAAAGCAGAAGGGCTTGGGCACATGTCATGCGGACCCTAAAGGAACACAGATGCCAACCCAGACTACTCTACCCAGCAAAGCTTCCAATCAAAGTAGAAGGAGAAAGCAAAACATTCCATGACAAAACTAAATTTAAACAATATCTATATAGTAACCTAGCCCTACAAAAGATGCTAGAAGGAAAACTCCAATCCAATGAAAACAACTACACCCAAGAAAACATAGGATACAGAAAACTTTCACAACAAAAAATGAAAAGAAAACAAGCAATGAATCACAGTAACACCACCAACTCCACAATAAAAAGAGCTAACATTCATTGGTCACTATTCTTTATCAACATCAATGGACTCAACTCTTAAATAAAAAGACACAGACTAACGGAATGCTTGCAGAAACAGGATCCAACATTCTGCTGTGTCCAAGAAACACTCCTCTGCAACAAAGATAAACACTTCCTCAGATTAAAGGGCTGGAAAAATGTTTTTCAAGCTAACGGACCCAGAAAACAAGCTGGGGTAGCTAGCATAATATCTAATAAAATAGACTTTCAACCAAAATTAATCAACAAAGATGAGGAGGGACACTTCATTCTCATCAAAGGAAGGACATCACAATTCTGAACATCTATGCTCCAAATACAAGAGCACGTACATTTGTAAATGAAACATTATGAAACCTTAAATCACACATGGATTCTAACATCTTAATAGTGGGAGACCTCAACACACCATTCTCACCAAGGGACAGATCATCTAGACAGAAGATAAATAGGGAAATAAAGGCACTTAGAGAGGCCCTAAATCAAAGGACCTAATAAATGTCTACAGAACTTTTCACCCAAATTCAAAAGAGTATACCTTCTTTTCAGTACCTTATGGAATCTTCTCCAAAATAGACCACATAGATGCTCACAAAGCAAGCTTAGCAGATACAAGAAGATTGAAATAATCACATGTGTCCACCCTGACTACCATGGACTAAAGCTGGATCTCAATAACAACAGAAATAGCAAAAAGCCTACACACACATGAAAACTGAACAACTCCCTACTCAATGACAGCTAGGTTAGGGAAGAAATAAAGAAAGAAATTAAAGATTTCCTAGAATTCAATGAAAATGAAGGCACAGCATACCCAAACTTATGGGACACAATGAAAGATGGCTAAGAGGAAAATTCATAACACTAAGTGCCTTCAAGAAGAATTTGAAACATCTCATACAAGCAACTTAATGGTCCACCTGAAAGCCCTAGAAAAAAAAGAAGCAGACACACCCAAGAGGACTAGACAGCTGGAAATAATCAAACTCAGGGCTGAAATAAATAAATTAGAATCAAATTAAGCTATTCAAAGAATCAACAAAACCAAGAGCTGGTTCTTTAAGAAAATCAACAACATAGACAAACTCTTAGCCAAAGTAATTAAAAGGCAGAGAGAAACTATCCAAATCATCAAAATCAGAAACGAAAAGGGAGACACAACAACAGACACTGAGGAAATCCAAATAATCATTAGGTCTTACTACAAAAGTCTATATGCCACAAAATTTGAAAATCTAAATGAAATGGACAATTTTCTTGATAGATTCCATTTACCAAAATTAAATCAAGATCAGGTAGAAAGATTGAACAGTGCTATATCCCCCAAGGAAACAGAAGCAGTCATCAGAAGTATCCCTTCCAGAAAAAGCCTAGGGCCAGATGGTTTCAGCGCAGAATTCTACCAGACCTTCAAAGAAGTGCTAACTCCAATTGTCTTCAAACTATTCCACAAAATAGAAACAGAAGGAACATTACCAAACTCATTCTACGAAACCACAGTCACCTTGATACTTAAACCACACAAAGATCCAACCAAAAAAGAGAACTTAAAACCTATCTCTCTTATGAACATTGATGCAAAAATAGTCAATAACATACTTGCAAACTGGATCCAAGAACATATAAAATATATCATCCACTATGACCAAGTAGGCTTCATTCCAGGCATGTGGGGTGGTTCAATATATGGAAATCCATCAATGTCATCCACCATATAATCAAACTGAAGGAGAAAAACCACATGATCATCTCCTTAGATGCTGAAAAAGCATTGGAAAGCTTTATTTGTAATAGCCAGAACCTGGAAACAACCCAGATGTCCATCAACAGAGGAATGGATACAGAAATTGTGATATATTCACACAATGGAATACTACTTAGCAATTAAAAACAAGGAAATCATGAAATTTACAGGCAAATGGTGGGAACTAGAAATGATCATCCTGAGTGAGGTATCTCAGAAACAGAAAGACACACATGGTATATACTCACTTAAAGTGGATACTAGACATATAATGTAGGAGAAGGTGAAAACAGGAAACAGGACAGGAGCCTATTACAGAGGGCCTCTGAAAGACTCTACCTAGCAGTGTATCAAAGCAGATACTGAGACTCATAGCCAAACTTTGGGCAGAGTGCAGGGAATCTTATGAAAGAAGGGGAAGATAGTAAGACTTGGAAAGGACAGGAGCTCCACAAGGTGAGCAACAGAACCAAAATATCTGGGTACAGGAGTCTTTTCTGAGACTGATACTCTAGCTAAGGACCATTCATGGAGATAACCTAGAACTTGTGCTCAGATGGAGCCCATGGCAGCTCAGTATCCAAGTGGGTACTCTAGTAAGGGGAACAGGGACTGTCTCTGACATGAACTCAGTGGCTGGCTCTTTGATCACCTCCCCCTGATGGGGGAGCATCCTTGCCAGGCCACAGAGGGGGAGAATAATGCAGCCAGTCCTAATGAGAGCTGATAAGCTAGGGTCATATGGAAGGGAGGTCTGGACCTCCCCTATCCATGGACTTGGAGAGGGTCATAGGAGGAGATAAGAGAGGGAGGCTGGGTGGGACTGGACGGTGCTGAAGGAGAGAGCTACAGCTGGGATCCAAAGTGAATAAACTGTAATTAATATAAAAAATAAACATTTAATTAAAAATTATCCAAAGTTTCTTTAAAGTATCCAAAATCTTTCTGAAATACCATGGTTCTCTAAAATTCCAAAATTTCTATAAAATTTCAAAGTGTTTTAACTGTGGGCTCCTGTAAAATAAAAACACAAGATAAATACTCTCTTACTCCAAGATGGAATAACCTGGGCACAGTCACAACTGGACCAAAGCAAATCCAAAATTCAGCAGTGTAAGAAGTTCAGTGCTTGACTTCTGAGACTTATCATTCTCTAAGTTCCAAAAAGTTTTGGCAGCGTCATTTCTCACTTTGCCGTTGGAAGCACACACAATTTGTCTTCTTGGTTCAGGCCTGCTGTATTCCACAGCTGCTGCAATTCTTGATGCTCATCCCATCTTTTGATACTGAAAATGTTGGGGTCTCTGGAGCAATGTGGCTGTGCCTTCAGTACACTTCTGGCCTCTGTTCAGGCACTTCATTCAGCCTTGCCACATTGGGCCAAGTCTCAATTTCTCTCCAAATCCCTTTCATTCAATACTGTGGCTACTGCAAATGAGGCTGTCCTTTCATCAATAGCCTTTCCTGGCCACTCACAGTGCCAAGCCTCAGCTGCTCTCCATGACCATCATGCTAAAGCAAGTACCACCTGGGAGGCTCTGGCACATTATGAAGTTCAGGAACCACCACAAAATACAACTTTGCTTTCCTTTGAATCACAGCATCTGTGTTCTCACTCAGAAAACACTTCCCAGATGATCTGGCCTCAAATGATGGTGGTCTCTTATTAATCACCACTAATTTCTCAGTTTCACCTAGCCAGGATCAATTGCAAAGCAGACATTCTACTTTGATGTTTCTGGTTATTTATTAATTACAGCTAACCCTTCAGCTGAGGCTGGCAAGAATCACATACTCTTAATTCAGGATCTTACATAAACAGCCCCAAGGAGTCTGCTTTCTTCTGAAACTTCACAGGCTTCCATCATTTGCATCTCTTTACATATTCTTATCTTCCCACAGAATAGCCTACTGAGCACTGAGTATGCATCAGCTCTCCTAGTACCAACCTCTTCCAAAGTCCTCTCCAAACCAAAATGAACAAGTCCTTCACAGCAGAGCTCCACACTCTCTCTCTATTTTTTTTTTCAATTTCTGTCTATCGCTGTGTCAAAATGCAGACCAAAAGCAACTCGCTTAAGAAATGGATTACATATTTCTAAACCATATTTACCAACAAAGCCTTTTGGAATTGGTAGGAAAAGAAATATGTGTGGCTGAGAGGCATAACTTTGAAAGCTGAAATAGCATAAACAATACTTAAAACTATGTGAATAAAAAAAGAGAAAGAGAACATCCATGAGAAATGAAAAGAAATCAGGGCAGCTTTAAGAGGGATCAGAGATGATAGAAAGATAAAGAATGTGGTTCTGTTTTATTTTTACTATTTTATTTATTACAATTTATTCATGTTGTGTCCCAGCTGTAGCCCTCTCCCTCATCCCTTCCCAATCCCACTCTCCCTCTGTCTTCTTCTGCCATGCTCCTCCCCTAGTCCACGGATAGAGGAGGTCCTCCTCCTTTTCCATTTGAGCCTAGTCTAGCAGTTCTCATCAGAACTGTCTGCATTGTCTTCCTCTGTGGCCTGGTAAGGCTGCTACTCAGGGGGAGGTGATCAAAGAGCCATCCACTGAATTCATGTCAGAGATAGTCCTAGTTCCCATTACTAGGGAACCCACTTGGAGACTGAGCTGCCATGGGCTCCATCTGTGCAGGAGTTCTAGGTTATCTCCATGAATGGTCCTTGGTTGGAGTATCCGTCTCAGAAAAGACCCCTGTACCCAGATATTTTGGTTCTGTTGTTCTCCTTGTGGAGCTCCTGTCCCCTTCAAGTCTTTTATTTCTTCCTTTCCTAAGATTCCCTGCACTCTGCTCAAAGTTTGGCTGTGAGTCTCGGCATCTACTTTGATACACTGCTGGGTAGAGTCTTTCAGAGGACCTCTGTAATAGGCTCCTGTCCTATTTCCTGTTTTCACCTTCTTCCAATGTCTATCCAGTTTGCCTTTCTGAATGAGGATTGAGCATTTTATCCAGGGTCGTCCTTCTTGCTTAGCTTCTTTAGGTGTACAGATTTTATTATGTTTATCCTATATTATATGTCTAGTATCCACTTATAAGTGAGTATATACCATGTGTGTCTTTCTGCTTCTGGAATACCTCATTCAGGGTGATTTTTTCTGGTTTCTACCATTTGACTGTAAAGTTTATGATTTCCTTCTTTGCAATTGGTGTGTAGTGTTCCACTGTGTAAATGTACCACAATTTCTCAAAAAAAAAGGTAACCATCCCAGATTCACTATTGCTGTTGTTGTAATTTTTATGTTATTTTTAATTAGATTTTTATATTTGATGTATTTTTGCCCATTGCAATCACCTTTTAAAATTACCAAAACAAAATTTTTATCTTGATTGGCATTAGAAGTATTTTCATTAAAATAATGAAGTTTGTTTCTCTAAAAAAACAAGGGTAGAATTCTGGGACCTTATAGGGAGGAGGGATGGATGGAAGAAGGAAGGGGAGTTTGCTGCTGTGGGACTTACTGAAATGAGACAAACAGAACACATAACACTCTAAGGCTGTGCTTCTCCACTTGGATACCTTCTGCTTTTGAGTCTCAGTTGCATCATCTTTGCTATCATGAAAGGAGATAATGGATGGTGAGGAAGGGGCAGTTTGGATGGCAAGCTGCAGGCATTGCCTTGATAATGTAGGATGGAAAGTGTGGAGGTAAGGGCAGAGGAGATATTCTGTCAACTCTAAAAACTTCTGACATACATACACAGGTATGGTAATATTTAGCGCACAAAAGGATAGGTAATTTTCTTCTTCTTCTGAACCACTCTGTTAACTATCAGGTCTTGGGCACTTACTTCTGATTATTGAGACTATGAACGTCAAGGGGAGCTGAACACATATCGTAGCCACTGTAATTTAGAGTAGATGTGGCTGTGATGACATGCCACAGAGAAGCAGCTGGAGAGAATTGTCAAGGCCATGACCCTGAGAGCACTGTAGGATCGTAGGCCTTTGGAGGTCCCTGAAGCCTTTAATTTTACATCCCTCTGTACTTATTAAGTGCCACCCACAAGGATAGCTTGCCTCATCCTCACACTACAGAACCATCTGAAAATCGTAAGTATCTGAGACCACAGGTCAGATCATGGCCACTTACATCCATTCTGAACACGATGCCTGTAATGCACTGTCTTCTGACCACACACTCCTATTTCATCCTAAAGGCGTGACGGGGTTAGAGAAAGAGAGTCCTATGCCACAGGGCCTTGCTACGCCCATGGCATTGAGGCTGCAGCTGGCTTCTACTCACATCACTGTGAGTTTGTGGAGCAAGTCCAAATGTTATTCATAGCTCGCACACTCTTAACACAATTCCGCCTAGACACACGGTGTTTGCAGGCAACGGTTCTAATTTTTGCAATTTCAATTCTGTGCAACCGATTGATTAACACAGTAACATGAACAAACATGAAGCAGAAGAGCTTCAGGTGACACATTCAATTAACACTATTCACGCAGGAAAGATAAGCATTCTGGTACAAGACAATTACAGATTTCAGATTAATGAAAGTAGTTTTCTGCTTTCAGAGATTCTCTAAATGTTAGTCTATAGCATGGGTCAACAACATTCCATCAGCTCAGAAGAGGGTAGGCACCTCGCCTGGGCAGAGCAGCAGATTATCCTGAACTGTAGTTTTTGCTTTATGTGTAGGCAAGATTAGATAGAATTACTAACCCTGAACATGATCTGACCTCTAGTGGCACTTTGTGTTAAAAGAGCACACTTGAATTTCGTTTGGCTTTCTTTTTTCTTCTTCTTGTGGGATGCTGACCATCATTTCATCTCTGTCCAGACAAAAACCTATAGTTGGTCTGTTGAGCAAGCTTCCATTAATACTAATAGGTAAGGAGACTGGGGCTATGTTTAGTGATTTGGTTAATGCTGAAGAATTAATAGAAAATTCACTAATGGTAGAATTTAGATTATGGGTCTTGACACAGTCATGGCAATGCCATCAGAGAAAAAATATCAATACTCAGATATGTAATTTTTTGATAAGGAAAATATTAGAGCTATGGAATTAATGGATTTTTTTGATATTAGTAAAAGATGCTCATGCATTTGGACTCAGTATCAAAATGTTTTATTTCAGAGTATTTTTTGGAACTGTCTAAGTCAAAATTACTGACTAATGGACATATAAATGGTGAATATGTTAGATGTTTTCTTCTTAGAAATGATATAACCATCCTAAAATATATAAGCAAATGATACAATTTTGATGGTTGTATCAGTAATAATTTTATCACATAATTCAATACTTCATCAACAATCTTATTCAAATTGGGACAATTTGTGCACTCAATTATAGCATTTTAAATGAAATTGCAGGTAGTGTGAGGGAGTTGAAATATGGGAGGCTTCCGGTGTGAGTGGCAGGTTAAAAGTTGGACATCAGTGTTACTGTTCGGCTCTAACATGGCCTCCCCGCGCTCATGTGTTACTCTCTTGTGAGGTTTTGAAACTTTTAGGAGGTGGGATCCAGCTGGAACAAGTAAGCGATGGTCCGTGGTAAGTAACAGCCTTTTCCTGTTGCCCCTTCCGTTTCTTCTGTCCTTCACGCTGAAGAGCTCCTGTCCCACACTCTTGCCACCACTGTGTTTTGCTGAAGAACACGGAGCCAAGAACCTGAGGGTTGAAATCTCCGAATCTCTGAGCTGAAAGAAACCATTCCATTCTTTAGTTTTCCCTTTCAGGGATTTGGCTACCCCCTAAAAGTATCTGAACAATGACAGTGTTTCCGGCACTGCTGTAACAAACCATAGTATGCTGACTTAAAAAGAAGCGCCCGTTTACTCTCCTCCATCTCTAAAGGTAAGAAGTCCAGGATATATTTAAAGGGATTGCAGCGTGACAGTGGACAGTATTTTAAGGCTAGCAATGCCTTCTGCTGAATGCTCTAGGGAGATCCCATTCTCGAGGTCAGCAGCACTAGTCGTTAGTCACCTGCTGTCATATCTCATCTATTCTGTAGTAAAATGTCCTTTTTAGAAGAAGGTAGAGGCGGAGAAGAGAGTTAAATGTTTAAGAGCACTTGCAGCCCTTATGGAGGACTAGGTTCAGTTTCCAGCATCCACAACCATCTGTAACTTCAGCTCCATGGGATCTGACATCCTCTTCCGTCCTCTGAGGGCACCCACACACACACACATGCATTCAGGTATCCACACATACACATAAAATAAATGTGAAAATATTATGTATATGATTACATTAAAAAGTCTGAATAAGATGGGCTATTCTTGCTCCTCAAGTTTTTTTTTAATGTAATTTATTTATTTTTATATTAATCACAGGTTAGGTACTTTGCATCCCAGGTGTAGCCCCCTTCCTCATTCCCTCCCACTCTCCCTATCCCTCCCTCATCTCCTCCCTGCCCCCCTCCAAGTCCACTGATGGGGGAGGACCTCCTCCTCTTCTATCCAACCCTAACTTGTCTCTTCAGGGCTGGCTGCAATGTCCTCTTCTGGGATCCAACTAGGCTGTTCCTCCCGGGCGTGCGTGGGGGAGGGTCGAAGAGCCAGCCATTGAGTTCATGACAGAAATAGTCCCTGTTCTCCTTACTCTCCAGTTGGATACTGAGCTACCATGGGCCACATCTGAGCAGGAGTTCTAGGTTATATCCATACATGGTTCTTGGTTGGAGAAACTGTCTTGTAAAAGATCCCTGTGCCCTGATCTGTTTAGTCTTTGCGGAGCTCTTGTTCTCCCCAAGTCTTACTAAATCCCCCTATTTTCATATTATTTCCTGCCCTCTGCTGAAGGCTTGGTTGTGAGTCTTAATATCTGCTTTGATACATTGCTATATAGAATCTTTCAGTGGCCCTCTTTGGTATGCTCCTGTCCTGTTGCTTGTTTTCTCCTACAATCAATGTCCATCCCATTTGTCCATCTAAGCGAGCATTGATCATCCCAGCCTGGGTCCTCCTCCTTGTTTATCTTCCCTAGGTGTATAGATTTCAGTATGACCTTCCTATCCTATAGGTCTATATAAGTGAGTATATACCATATGTTTCTTTCTGCTTTTGGGATACCTCACTCGGGATGATCATTTCCAGGTCCTGCCATTTGCCTGCGAATTTCATGATTTCCTCCTTTTAAATTGCTGAGTAGAATTCCATTGTGTAAAAGTACCATAATTTCTGTATCCATTCTTCAACTGAGGGACATTTGGGTTGTTTCCAGGTTCTGGCTATTACAAATAAAGCAGCTACAAACATGGTTGAGCAAATGTCCTTGTTGTGTACTTGCCTCAAGGTTTTTAACCGTGTTGACAAAGTCTCTTGTGCCAAGTAATGTCCGTAGGTTCAAGAGATAAGGATATGGACATGTTGATGGGTTTTTTTTTTATCAGTTTGTTACAATCTCCTAAAAGCTTTGTGATCATGGTCAGCCCCTTTGCAGAACTTGTCATGAGGATAAAGTGTACATAGAAGGCCATCTGGAAGCAACAGGTGTTTGTTTACTCAGAGTCCCTTCTTTAGGCTTACATAAGTAGTTGGTGAAAGCTGTCGCCTCAGAATCTCCACACAGAGAAGGGGATTCCATTTGCTGTGTCCAAGGTCTCATATCTGAGATTGTCAGGCAGCGGATGAAGAAGCAGCATGTCTGAACTATGAGGGCCTCATTCTGTCTTCCCAGAGAGACAGCTTCCTCTCTCCTGCCTCTCGGCAGATGCACCTTGCATTTTGATTCGGAAGCTTGATTACTTTCTTTCATCAGATTGTCCTTGTAGTGAGCATGGATAAAACTTCATTGCTGGTAATCACATTAATTGCCTTTTCAAATAATTATGCCCTGTGGCAATCAACCCTGCAAGTCTACAGATGGCATGTAAAGTGTGTGCTGGAAAGAAGTATAATGAAATATAAACTACGTTCAGCTTTTGCCTATTTTACGGTCTCTGCTCCGCCATAGATTTGGTTTCCTTGGGAGACAGTAGCGCTCTGCAGTTTGGTCTGTAGGTTTCACCTTCATCCTTACAAAAGCATTCAATGCTAATTTATAGGAGACATATAGGGTAGATCTCATAACTCCTGGGTAGCTGGTAAAGCTTGCCACTTGATTGTAATGAGTCTCCCTGAAAATCTTCCTTAGACACCATAAGCTTTAGGCTGAACCCTAGCTGTCCTACAGATGAGCATGGCCTCCAAAAGTTAATTTGTGCAGTGCAGGGTTTTCAAGTTTAATTTCTAAAGACTTCAGATATGCAAACCATAGTTTTACAGGGCAATAACCACTACTTTGTTGGCTTCTGTATTGATAGACAGAAGACATGTCTGCCTAATGACAGGTCTTGGAGAGATTTTTCCCTAAGCTGTAATCTGACATCTTGGGAGAAGAGTGAACAAAGAAAGACTGGTATTTATTGGTATTTTGAAAAGATTTGCCCTTGAATCAAACGGTGACACGGTCTGTGAACATTACTCTGTACAGCAGGATTCACCCAACAGTGAGGTTTCATTCCTCGGTTGCACATTCACGTCAAACTCTCACTTGCTGGCTCTGTGACTAACAGACTTTGTGAAACTGTTAAATACACCCTGGTCCCCTCAAACAGGAGAAGTGGAGTTAGAAGACCCACAATTCTTTTCCTGTAATTTCTTCAATTCTTTGTTTTAATAATGTGGCTATTGGTAGATAACTTCATCAACGGAAAGAAAAATGTCAGAATAAATATGGGGATGGAGAGGGCAGATAGGCAAACAGACTGACCCTGAGCGAAGCCACAGGAGCCAAGCTACAGTACTCAGCTACCCCGACTCCACCCTGGGGGAAATGTGGCCTGGGAATGATGGTTTATCATCGGCCACTGCCCTCCCTCGGCACTACATAATTGTTATTTTTGTCGGACTGCCACGAAGATTTTCTCAGCTCAAAACACTCTTTGATTCGTCATTGCCGCATCATTGCTTGATCTCTGTGTAGGTTAGTTATGGGAAACGTCGGCCCACGTTTGTGCACAGTAATGTCGAGTTCTTGCAACACTGCTTATTTCTTTACTATTATTTTTGTGCTGTCCGCATCTTGGGAAGATTTTTAAAAAAAAGAACACTCTATAGGTAAAGTTTTAAGTAGAAAATGCCATAAATGTAGTCAGCAAATGAACTTTCTCAGGTGTGCAGTTATACATCATCAAAGGTATCGATTTTCCACAGCAACCTCAACAGGTGAGCGATGGGAGTGCTCTCTAGCCACAAAAGCCCAACTGACCCAGGAAAAAGCCTGCACATTGCAGGAAAGAGTGTGTTGCAATCAACGCCTCTTCCACTAGATGGCAGTAGAGGAGCACAGAACAACAACAACAACAAATGTTGGCCTGTTACATTGCTTCAATAGCAGCTAAGCCCATCTGTCCTTAGGTAAAACCCGCAGGTAGAATTTATAGATTTCATACCTTCAAACACTCGTGGAAAACATTGTATAGGGGTACAAGTCTATTCTCTGAATTCCATTCCTTCACCACTACCCAACAGCGTCGCTGGTCTTGACTTGAGTTGTGTGACTTTCAGACTTTTCCATATGCTGATGGGCTCCAGTTTCAGCCCGTGTCAGGCTTTCCAGACAGGAGCCTGAGAGACAGCATGACTTCAGAGCAGCCGTGTATGATCAGTAGTACTGAAGTCATAGAATCGAAGGCCTGGGCACTTCCAGCTTCTTCGGTGGGATTAGTTTTTGCCTTTTACCAAGATTCTTCCAGCGGAGAATTCAGGTTCAGGCAGCCATTAACGACGATCACATACTGATCACAGCTAAATTCAGGTGGTCAACCGTAATGACTAAGAAACTTGAGTGTGCTAACTAGTAACTCAACTTCCTTCTTCAGCTTCCTCACCCCTCTCTCTTATCCTCGGCTCCTGTCTGGCTTCTCTCCCCTTTACAGCACTCTTCAGTATATTCTGAATCTGAAACCTGAACGATGAGTCTTTGGTACCTTTTCATGCTTAGATCCTTTAACTGTTTTTCTCTCTTGTTTCCAATTGCCCAGGATTCTTCTCTACTCCTTATCGGAACTTCACCTGCTGATGGAAGCCATAATACCCAAGCGCCTATCACATTTCTATGAGCGAGAACAGCTGATCTAAAGACTCTGACAAATGGTGTCCTATTCATGGGCTTATGCCCCGATGTAGCTATTATCTGGATCCCATCCGAACCGTTTAGTCAAGCGTGTGATCGAGTGAACTCCCTTGGGCGTGGAAGGAAGAGAAGAGGGAAGAGAAAGGTGTCATTAGTCCCATCCCAAAAGGCAACGTTTCGGTGACTTCCATTTTATGAGAAAACTTTGTTTTTTCTCATTTTCTTGTTTATTTTAATGCATTACGATGTACTTACTAATTTGGTCTTTGAGTCAAATAGCCATAGGATGGTACAGATTGTTTATCGAGTCTTCCTGGGCCCCATAAATGACGACTCATACTTGAGCTTTGGCAGAAATAGCCATTAACAGGTGGGGTCTGGCATCGGAACCGGGCTCGGCTTAGTTATCCCAGTTAACTAGTTGTGAGAACTTGGCATAAAATAGAACTGCCCCCATTTTGGTTTTTTGTTTTTTGTTTTTAAGCTCATACATAGAAAACAAATGAGACCACAATGGGTTGCTGTGAAATTTCAGTGATAGAGTATGCAAAGGTGATAGAGAGCTTACAGGGTCCTCAGCCAAGTTACAAAGGCTCTAATTTGCTGCGTGTGAGCACAATACGGTATTTCCAATAGTATCGAGTTAAAATATGGCTTCTCACAATGCAAAGGCAACCTATAAAGCAGGCAGTTGCTTTCATATTATTCCCTGTGGTTTGTCCCTCCTTCAGCAACATGACCTATGGAAATAAAACATTCTCAGCCCAGAGAAAAGGCCTAAGAATGGGACGCAGATAGGGTGTATATTTTACTCTCATAGCTGAGCTACTTGGCTGTGAAATGATTGGGCGACTTGGCGGTAGGCAGTTAGCTGATGACATAGCTTTTTAGAAGTCTGGGCAAGACGGCTTTTCAAAGAAGACAGGGCAGCAGTAAATACTTGGTTTGGCTGCAAAACAGTTCTGAAATTTGGTTTCTGTGCCAGTAAAGACTGTGTTGCCCTTCTCACTTTTTACTCCCAGACTGAATTGGGGTGGATGCTCTATGTGGTTCAGGGTCTATGTAAGTCTTCATATTGGTTGAAAGATTTTGGAAAAGAACCAGAGAAATGGTCACCTTAAGTGGTGTCTTGGATGGGAATTGTTAAGATAGGAAAGTAAGGAAATGTGTTTGGGTTTTGAGCTGGTTCTAGTTCCTTCAGCTGTGTAGAAAGTCTGTTCCTGACACTGCTATCACCTGTGTGGTTGTTGGGTTTCCCACAGTAAGTTCTCAAAGACATGAGGAAATTTATCACCCTAGCCTGACATTCAAGCTCATGAGCAGAAGAAGAAGTTCATCCTTGTACAGCTCTACATTTGATAGGTCATTGACGGCAACAGTGCCAGCACAGAGATTGTCTTAATCAATTACTAACTCTCAAACATAGAATACTTACAGGTTACACACAGTGTGGTGGGGCTCTGACTAAGTACAATGGCTCTGTGCTGATTAGTGTCTATCAACTAGATACTAGTCTCTCTGACACAAACTAGAGTCACCTGTGAAGAGAGAACCTCAGCTGAGGAATTGCCTTCACCAGGTTGGCCTGTGGGCATATCTGTGGCCATATCCTTGATTCATGTTTGAAGTGGAAGGCCCAGCCAACTGTGGTCCTGAGTTATATAAGAATGTGAACTAAGCAAGCCCATATGTGCTTGGTAGTTTTATGTCAACTTGACATGAGCTAGAGTCAACTGGGAAGAGGGAAGCTCAACTGAAAAAAATCTCCCTCTAGACAGGCCTGTGGGCAAGCTTCTACCATATTTTCTTGATTGATGATTGATGCAGAAGGGCCCAGCTCACTGCACTGCTCAAGGTCGAGCCTGACTTCCCTTAGTAATGGCGTGTGATCTGAGAGTTGCAAGATGAAATAAACCCTTTCCTTCTCAAGTTGTTTTGGTCATGGTGTTTTATCATAGCAATAGAATCGCTCACTAAGACACCATAGAAACTGGCCAGTGGGCAGTGTTTCTCCATGATCTCTGTTTCAGTGCCTGCATCCAGGTTCCTGCCCTGGCTTCCTTCAACGCTGTAAGAGATAACAAACTCTTTCCTTTTCATGTTCTTTTTGGTAAACTTCTTAGCACAACAGAAGGCAAACTAACACAGGTTCATAATGATGTCACAGTGTGCTAGGCAGGAGACACATGCAAACTTTTGGATGGTTAAGATGTAGCATCTAAGAAGTTGCTCACTATTCCTGAAGGAGCTAGAGGCGGCCTTTTCACTGAGGGCCTTGAAGACTCTCGTTTTTACTAGATTGGAAGCAGATTGGATTGGAAAAATTCTGTGGGATGTAAGATTAGGTATGGGAATTAGGTATGGGAAAAGGGTGGTTTCTGTAGACATTTTATTTGCTTATAATTTATTTATTTATTGATATGCTGGAGATTGAACACTATAGACACTTTAGCCTTCAGAATCTAAAGGAAATCCTTCAGGCCTATGTGATATCCTATGTAAAGAATCAGGGGTGAAGGGGAAATCCAGAGTGATTCTTCAGGCTAGACCCGATATTCAGTGGAAAGATGCTATAAGATACATGAAGAGAGTGACAAAGGATGCCCCACCAATTTTAGCTTTGAAAGTGAGATGAGATTAATGTTGCATTTACAGTTTTACCTTCAGATGTTATTTCTAAGTATATATTAAGGAATATATTAGTAGCTAATGCTTTTGGGACTTATGAATGAAAGCAGGTCCTCATTGTCAGTGTTTATTATAATATGTTACACATCTAAACTTGTAATATTAGACGATGTTTTTTTTTTTTATAAAGTTTGGAAATGTAGTCTGAATATGTTAGGAGGCAAGTTAAATGAAAGATATTATGCTACTTCCATTATAGAAATATAATTAGGAGGTGTGGAAGCAATAATAGAATGAGTAAAATGAGAAAAGTTTAAGAAAAAAGAAACCCTTTGTTACAAAGAATCAGTTTCCTTAAATTCTCTTGCTCTTATTTCTCGAATGTTTCTCAAATCAGTTTCCATGTGTCAACCATATTTCCACGGGTTAGATGAAGCTTTTTCCCTCCATCCTTTTCATCTTTTGGGATAGTGAGAGGTCACTGGTTTTTCACTTTGCTCCTCTTCTTGTTACTCCAGTTCGCCATTGCAATGGCACGATTATTCTAAAGGTCGTTATTATTTTGTACCATCTGCTTGAACTCACCTACTGACTTCTTCTGGTAATGTATTTTTTTCTTTTCTTTTTTGTTTTCTTAAGTTCCACTATTCACGTTTTCATAGTTGATTTGAACCCTGGATATTTGCAGGTCTATGAATCTTCCTCTACTAAAATATGTGCCTTTTGAGGTCAGTGACAATGCCTTATGCATTTCTGGACTCCCTGGCTCTTACACCAAATGTTCCTTGACTTCAGTTTTTAATAGATACTTGTTTGTTATGGCCTGGGTTGAGTTTTCCTCCTCTCACCCCCAGGCGCATTCAAATACTGACGTCCTAAACCTAAGTGTATTTGGCTATAAGTCCTATATGGAGATAATTAAAGTCAAGGGCAGCCAGAGGGTAAGGTCCACATCCAATGAGATTTATATCCTTAGGAGAAGAAACCACCAGGAGTGTGCGATGGGAAAGCTATATGAAAACACAGGAGGTGCCCTCCACCATGTGCAAGCTGAGGAGAGAGAACACTGTAGACAGGTTCTGCTCATAACTTGATCTTTGACTTTCTGACTCAAGAGCATTTCTGCTCTTTAACTTTAGCCTGTTGATTTTTGTTGTGTAGAAGCTCAAACAGACTTCACAAGGTTAAATTAGGTATACATGGTAGTTGCCTGTAGTAGCCATTTGTCTATCAGATAAAGCTATGAACATAGTTGAGCAAATAGCCAGAATCTGAAAACAACCCACATGTCCCTTAACGGAGGAATGGATATAGAAATTGTGGTGCATTTACACAATGGAATACTACTCAGCAATTAAAAAGAAGGAAATCATGAAATTTTCAGGCAAATGGTGGGAACTTGAAAAGATCATCCTGAGTGAGGTATCTCAGAAGGAGAAAGACACACATGGTATATACTCACTTGTAAGTGGATATTAGACATAAAATATAGGATAATCATGCTAAAATCTATACTCCTAAAGAAGCTAAACAGCAAGGAGGACCCTAGGGAAGATGCTTAATTCTCATTCAGAAGGGCAAACAGGATAGACATTGGAAGTAGGAGAAGACAAGGAACAGGACAGGAGTCCTCCACAGAGGACCTCTGAAAGACTCTACCCACCAGTGTGTTGAAGGAGATACTGAGACTCATAGTCAAACTTCGGACAGAGTTCTGGAAACCTTATGGAAAAAGAGGGAGGTAAAGCCCTGGAGGGGACAGGAGCTCCACAAGGAGAACAACAGAGGCAAAATACCTGGGTCCAGGGGGGCTTGCAGAGACTGGTACTCCAATCAAGGACAATGTATGGAGAGGACCTAGAACCCCTGTTCAAAGGAAGCCCATTGGCTGCTCAGTTTCCAAGTGGGTTTCCTGGTAAGGGATACAGGGGCTGTGTCTGACATGAACTCAGTGACAGGCTCTTTGGTCACCTCCTCCAGGGGGTTACAGCCTTGCCAGGCAACAGAAGAAGATGATGCAGCGAGCCTTGATAAGACCTGATAAGCTAGGATCAGATAGAAGGGGAGGAGAACCTCCTTCTCAGGGGACCGGGGGAGGGGGAAAGAGGGAGAAGAGGAAGGGTAGGTGGAAGGAGATAAGGGAGGGCCTGCAGCAGAGATACAAAGTGAATAAATTGTAATAAATAAATATATAAATAAAATTGAATTAAAAAAAGAAAAAGAAAGGTACTATCAGTCCCTCTAGGTTGTTTGCTCTTCCAGGTCATCTCAAAGTTTGTGTCACAAAAATAGAGAAGCAAGACAATAAGTCTTTGGCTGTGGACTGGAGGCTAGTATTACGTTCATCCCAGGAACAATTTGACGAACATTCAGGTTCTTTGAAGAAATGTGCTCTAACAGGGCCTTTATATTTGTCTTTTAATCCTGCATTTTCTACGTGAACTGCTGAGATATGAAGATGACTCAAGGGAAGCTGATGTGTTTTTTTTTTAAAGCAAAAATAATTATTGGGAATCTAAAAATGTATCTATCTGCATCAGGACACATACAGCTGTACAGGTTTAACAATCAAGCCTGCGGCATCCTGGTTTTGATTTACAGTTGTCCACAGGGGAGGGGATTTGGTTTGGATTTTGCTTAAACATTCCTGAGCTCAGAGGCCCCTCAGATACGCACCGTGGCTTCCTCTATCTAGTAATACGGAACACTTGAGGGTGGATGTTTCACATAATTTACTGGATTGGCATTGCCACTCACTGTATACCAGACCTGTGTTTAGAGGAACATTGGCTAGCTATCTGGCTGTCTGTTGTTAATTTGGTTGCTACCCTATATTATTCTTGGAATCAACACAGATAAAACAAAAACAAACAAACAAACAACACAGAGAATAACAACAAACCTGCACACTCATACACACTAGGGTAAGAGGTTTAATCAAATTGCTTGCCAGTGATTCCTCAGGCCAGAAACTGGTGAGAAGTATCAATGCTGAGACCTATCTTCCCAGCTGTCTTATGCTTTTCAATTTTGCTGTATATTTCATCTAATTAATTCCATGCCCCTGGTCAGACTCGTATCTGTGTTTATGATGGTGCTGTCCTCTGCAGTGATGTTTGTGTTCTAACTCTTCTTTAGTATGAGGCCAGTGACTCTTTCCTTGTATGATTTATGACTTTCTGAGCACTTTCCTATCTTCTGTCTCACTTGATTTACACATCGGCTGCATCAGGCTTCAAGCTACTGCAAGGGCAGTCATTGTTTTATTTAACTCATCACTTACTGCTGCATACCCCAGCACCCATCACATTTATTCATCAATGATTCATTCAATGATTACACAACTCACAGCGAGTGCCTGAAGTAAGTATATACAGATGTGCACATTCTGTGTAGTTTTTGATAAAAGACCAAACATAATGCATACAGAGGGTTTGCATAACCATCAGAACTGTGGGGGACTTAGGTAATTAAGAATGATGTGATACATGCATCGGTTCTTCGGCATCTATTTGTAGTTTTGTCATTTTATGAATTTGGCCTGGGCTTTTTGTCTTTTCCCACAACAACTGATTGTTATACATAAAACTCCTGTGGCACAGAGTGTTCAATGCTGTATCTTATATAATACAACTCCTACAATAATTTCTGGTATGCAATTAAAAGGTTTAATCAGAAATAAGAACAAATTGTAGATTGTTTTCAGAGTTATAATAAGTAATGATGACATCATTGAATTCTGTATATCAATCCATTTTATGGCTCTATCCATATTTAGCCCAAATTGAAATCTGTTGAACTAAGCAGAGTAATACACCACAGCGTTAGGCACATTCTAGCAGACCCTTGAAAGTGTGAACATTTTTTTTTTTGATGAATTTCCATTTATCTGCAAGTGGAGACATACAGAAATGGATACTAGGTATACTTTTATATTGTGTGTTTTATATTACTTATATTTAGTTTTATACTGAGTTAACTTTATGTTGCTTTTTAAAAATTAGAGCTATATTTAAATTAGGGAAATATCCAAAATATGCTCAACTATGCAACAAAGACCTTTGTTCATACATGTTCGTAGCAACTCTATATGTAATAGTCAGAAGCTGGAAACAACCTAGATGTCCCTCAGTGGAGGAAAGGATACAGAAATTGTGGTGCATTTACACAATGGAAAACTACTCAGCTGTTAAAAACAAGGAAATCATGAAATTTGCAGGCAAATGGAGGGAACTAAAAAAGATCATCCAAAAGCAGAAAGACACACACTCATTAGTGGATATTAGCCAAATAAAATAGGATAAATACACTAACATCTATTCTCCTAAAGAAGCTAAACAACAAGGAAGACCCTAGGGAAGATGCTCAATCCTCATTCAGAAGGGAAAATGAGATAGACATTGGGAGCAGGAGAAGACAGGGAACAGGACAGGAGCCTACCACACAGGGTCTCTGAAAGACTCTGCTGATCGAGGTATCAAAGCAGAGGCTGAGACTCATAGCCAAACTTTGGGCAGAGTGCAGGGAATCATATGAAAGAAGAGGGAGATAGAAAGACCTGGAGGAGACAGGAGCTCCACAAGGAGACCAACAGAGCCACAAAAACTGAGCCCCTGGGGCCCTTCAGAGACTGATAGCGCAACCAAGGACAATGCATAGAGAGGACCTAAACCCTGGCTCAGATGTAGCCCATAGACTCAGTCTCCAAGTGGGATCCCTAGTAAAGGGAGCAGAGGCTGTCTCTGACATGAATTCAGTGACAGGCTGTCTGATCACCTCCCCCTGGGGGTGAGGGTGGTGCAGCCTTGCCAGGCCACAGAGGAAGACAATGCAGCCAGTCCTGATGAGACCTGAAATAGAGGTCTCAAATAGAAGGGAGGAAGACCTCACCTGTCAGTGGGCTAGGGGAGGGGCATAGGGGGAGAAGTGGGAGGGAGAGTGAGATTGGGAAGAGACGAGGGAGGGGTCCACAGGCAGTATACAAATTGAATAAACTGTAATACATGATAATAAAAAAGAAAATTGTTTTGAATATGATTTCCAAATCTGGGTTTAGGTTCATCTGCCAAAAGCAATTTGCACACAAATTGTATAATAAAAACTAATAACATAAAAAATCTAGAGCTATGTTAAAAAACTTGTGACTGACATTGAAAAGATCAAGTTTTCTATTTATTTTTATATGTATTAGTTATATTAATATTATTTAAATATAAATAATTTTATATTATAAATATATTTTATAAATAGGGTTATAGGGTTTATTTATATCAACCATTAAAATAATTTTGGTACAAAATTTGGTTTATGTCTAGGAAAAAGAATCTAACCCAGAGTTGATTGACTTCCATAAACTAGTTAAGAAGCATTTACTATCACATAAGCATGTCGACTGCAATTTATGAGAACCCCTATTTGAATTTGTTGCCTGTGTTAAAGATGTCTGTTTTGACATTTGCATAAACAACATTTGAATAAAGTCTGCAGAAAAGTGATGAATTTTCTTGTATAACTTGTTTGTTTTCCCACCGAATTATAGGAAAGTTGATGATACCACGAAAAATGGTGACAACCTAAAGGGTGTATGTATCTCCAATCAACACACAGAGAGAGAAGTGCTGAGGTCGTCTCTTGGATGATGGTCAGCAGATGGCAGTGTGCAGCAAGGAATGTCACGAAGATGGCTCTGTTGGCTGGGAGCCAGGGGCTATCTAGCTCACTGCTTTATGCCAGAGACAGGGAGGGAGAGTTGGAAGTGTGAAAATCCGCAGGAAATGTGGAAAGAGAACCTTTGCCAACCAAAGGTACTTGATAGATGAGACTGAATCCTGGATGAGTCCTAATGTGGTGGGTTTTTTTTTTGTTGTTGTTTGTTTTTTGTTTTTTTTTTTTTTGGTTTTTTAACTGGACTGTAGATATCTTGAAGGCAGACATACCTGCTGGTTTTTGTGGACCATGGTGTGCATCTATATTAGCTATGCTCATCTTTGTCCACATTCTGTCTTGGGGATGATCTCATTGACCCCATGACTTTGCTCTCATCTATAGATTAATGATGACCCATGGACCTATGCTGCTGAGTCAGCGTGTCCCATTTAGTGTACCTCATAGACACTGTTAATTCTCCTAGTCTCTAAGTTAACTTTACAGCCTGCTTCCCTGAAACCCACATTTCCCCCAGCGTTTGCAGGTTAACACCTAAGGATCCTTAAAACGAGAAATCTGAAAGTCATTTTAAAAACTTTCTCTTTCCCACTCAGCAGAACTTACAGCTATTCAATCGTAAGGTTCATTCTCAACCTTTTAGTTTCACTCCAGTTTGTTTCCCAAAACTCAGTTCTACAAAGAACCTCTGAAATACTTGCTGTGAATCCATTCTCGTTTCCTTCCTGTGACTTCTCTTCGATCAGAGTCACTTTTAGAAATGCCAGTCAGGTAGTGACACAGTGGCCTTAGTTGGGTCTCTGCCCCATTCTGCTCCCACCTCCAGAAGTGAGTTCTAATTCCTGCTTTGTTCTTTTAAGTTTCAAAGCTTTGGACTATGACGTTACAACTATTTGCAACCACATTCCTTTTTTTAATTTAAAAAATGATCTTATCTTTCAAACACCACTATATCACTTGCTCAGAATTTCTTTTCTAACTCAGGAGCCTGGGTCAGGCCTTCTTGTTTCAGCATTTGGTGCTTCTCCCGGATCATGCCTGTGGCATGTATAACCACTTGCTCACTGTTTCCCACTAGACGGTAAGCGCCAAGCAGAAAGAGAGCATATGCCACCCCAATGCCTTTGGTAGCTCTCATCCAGCTGGGGACATAGTTGTTTTCAGTGAATATTTGTAGAGGGGATGACTTCATGAGTGGGAACACTTGTGAGAACTGAATGAATAACTTAACAGACAGTTTAGTTCTTTCTACTGGTGGTGGTACAGGAATGCAGTGGGAAGGCTCCGGAGATACAGTATAAAAGTAGAATGTGAGTCATTTCTTCTGGAGTGTGTTCTGTATTTATGATCTCCTTATAAAGGCAGAGAAGTCTCCATCCAAACCGGGAGCTGGGGGAAGGAAGAGGCTTGTGAGAGTCGATGTGAAGTTGACTCATGATCTTAGAGATCTTAGAGATCTAAGAGAACCATGTTAAACAACAGTAACATGACAAGTGTAACTAATAGGGTTGTGTCAGTTATCTAAAGAGAGAATAACAACATAAAACAGTCGTCTTCCATTTTATGCAGGAATTTAGGGGCAGAATATAGTGTAGTGGGAAAATATGGAGTAGCTCCTTTCCAAAAGGCAGTCCATGGAAATTAAAACACTTTGTATCTGTATTAGCAGCATGTCAGACACTAATGATATGTAGCATTTGAGCACTTAAACTGTAGGAAATGCAAATTAGGAATTTATAAATTTTGCTTAATTTTAATAATTTCATATTCAAATGTCAGCTAATTTATACTTAAATTTAAATAGCCACACATGGCTGGTGATCACTGTATTAGTTTGCATTGCACAGGCAGAGAGGATATAGGTTTTGCTGAAATGGAAATGGCTGAGCACATCAAGTTCCTGGGTGTAGTGTCTGGCATTGCAAAGAACCTGATTAATGCATCTGATGTGCTTTTATTTTTTAGTGATGCTCCTTTTTCAACAAGCTTGTAAAATAAAATCTTTCTGGCAAAGAGGTAAGATGTGGATTTTTTTTAAAAGCAAATATAAGGGCTTAGTTTATAAGCCTGCCTTTTTCTCATTTTTGGAGTGTTTTTTTTTAATTCAATAGAGTGGCTTTTGTTCGCTATCAAGTAAAAAGAAATGTCTTAACCTATTTTAAATGCCACTTTCAGAAAGCAGTCCACTGGAATACCATCTTGTCTTCTGGTATATGAAGAAGTAGGTCCCCAAACAAAGGTAATTTGCTGTTTGTAGAATTCTGGTAGAATTATTTGATGCTTAAATGAAGTTTCTTAAAAGTACTTTATAAAAAACTAGCTTATGTTTCTAACACTTTTTCATAGTCAGTGGTTAGGTGCTCATCCTTTCGGCCTAATGTTTTTCATGCCCAGTGGAGTATGGAACATGCATAATATTTTCTATGTGAATATCACATAGAGGCCGTCCATGCCTGTGTTTTCATGGCACATCAGATGTGCATAGAGCATCATGTGATGGAGGAAGGCTGGTCCTGTGACATTGAATGAACTAGGTTGTAATGACATAACCAGCCCTGCTGGTATCCAGGAAGACAGATAGTTCTGCATAGCTATAACTCATTTGTCATACTGTAGCTGGTAGCTCTGCTTCGTGCTCATGTAATCTGACAATGCTTCCCAAAATTCGTTGTGCATAGGAATCACCCCTGCATCTTACATTGCTGATTCTGATTCGGCAGGTCTGTGTGTTTCGGACCAAGACCCTGCATTTCTAAGAATCTCCCAAGAAATGTTAATGTTGCTGGACTCAACATTGAGTATCAAGATGCTCAGGCATAAAATTTGATTTTAGTTAGTTTTACATTTGAAAACTCAGCCTCCATCACTTCAAAATTTATTCCTAAATCCTGTCAACTGTAACACTGCGCTATCCGCTCAGCTGAAAGTGTATGGAAACACAGATTCAGATTCTTTACTGGGGCTGGGAAAACAGCTCAATACAAGCTGATAAGATGTTGGTGGCCGGTGTTTACATTATCAGTGGGAAATAGTAACAGATGGAAGTAACAGGCTCACAGCAGAGAAGGGTAGAATTTATTAACTCATGCCAGAGGCAGGAAGTGGGATAACTCTGGATTTGTAATCAGGAGGTCATGCTTTCGATTTAGCATAGCTTTAACTTACTACGGGGGAAGGGATTTAGTCTCTGGGAACCCAGGGCTTTACCTTTCAAACACAAGTTGTGTCCTCTGTGAAAGGGCAAACTCCTTTTCCTTTACTTCTTGACACACGTTTGGGTGGTGCTATAGATGTGTGCAACAAACTTCAGGTTGTTTAATAGCAGCCACAACCACAGTCCGAGTTATTAGCAATAGCAGAAGTGAGTTCTTAGTGGAAAATCAGATCAATTGAAAAAAATCAGGAATTCCAGGGGGACTGAGGTTAGAAAGAAGCTGAAATGGGAACATTTAACACTCGACTTCTCTTAGAGGTATCAACTGAACAACTATCAATGCACAGAACATACAACAGTTAGGGACTCCAGATGAGAATTATGACACCCGCATAAAGCACAAAAACAAACATATATTGAAGAGTCCCTAAAGCCAATAGGAAGAACACTTTCAGCTTGCCCACTTCACACTTCCTTCATCTCTGGAAGAAAAACACAGAGAAAGATGCTCTGGATGTAGTAGGAATATGCAGTGAACACCAGCCTTGGTTATGACTACAACTAAGCCAGGCTAAGTCAGCTATGGCCCCTGTGGAAATTGGTTCTATGTCCGGCTGAACACCAGAGTGGGCTCTGTGACCATAACAACTAGGCCTACTTTTGTGAAATGGGTGTTATAGTTTGGATATTGAAAATCCCCCATAGCCCACTATGTTGTAAGCTTTTTTTCCCCCCAAAGGGAAAGAACTTAAGGGGTCTTTTAAAGTTCCAAGTCATTGGGGTAAGGAAACCCAGATTCTTACTCACCGTTTTTCTATTATTTACTTTATCTCTATGAAGTCAAACTCTTAGAAAGAGATAATAGAATGGGACCTACCAAAGGCCAGAAATTTAAGAGAAGTATAGATGTATTGAACGCTATTAAGTTTCAGTTATGATTCATCATTAAGAATGAATACATTTTGAATATTGGCTGTAGTTAGTGATACTGTGTTATGTATTTGCAAGTTACTAAGTAGATCATAAAAGTTTTTAGCACATACACATGTTGTATTTTATATCTTACACACAGTATTTGTCAGTTTTTATTTCAGTAAACCTAAAAAA
>CM053753.1:71955392-72008061 GCA_028658305.1 Pachyuromys duprasi | reverse complement strand
CTTTCCAAGTCCACTGATAGGGGAGGACCTCCTCCCTTTCCATCTAACTCTAGCTTATCAGGTCTCTTCAGGATTGGCTGCAATGTCCTTTTCTGTGGCCTAGATTTTATGCAGTTATGACCTTCGACTCTAACTTTCCAGATGATGATAGTCTCATATTGTCTTCTACAGTAAAACAACAAAAGATGTAAGATACCACGGAAGTGTGAACACCTGGTCAGTACACAGGTCTGGATGTTTAAGCAGAGCTCACTAGGAAAGAAAATGATCAGTGAGGCCCAAGCGTGAGCTAACAGTCCAGAGCATGTCTGTTTTCATGTTTTAAAAGTAAGCATAAAAGTTTGGTAATTTCCATAAGAACCTCTTTCTTCTACCTATTATCTTTCTCTTTCCATCCCTCTGTTAAGGGAAGCAAGATGGTTGTTTTGGCAATTGATGTGTAAATAATTTAGAAAAAAATTGTTTTACCATTCAAAACAATGCTCCATTTTTTCTTTTATTTTTGTCTCTGCATTGTCCTTATTGCAATTGTGTTAGATGCTCTGTATTTGAGGTAGCTACTAGATTCCAGTCAGTGACATTTTTTTTTGGATGAATTTCTTAGCTAATACAAAAATCAACTAATCCTGATTAAAAAAATTTTTTTAGGAAATGTTTTCTTTTAAAGTTAAAAACTTAAATTTACAGATCCCCTTCCTTTAAAAAGTTCAAGGGCTTATTCTTTTCTCACCACATAAGTTAATTGCATCATCACTACTTAAAAGCCTGCTATGCAACCTGCCATCCTGCAGGTCCTACACAGTAGTTTTGATCTAGAGTCAAGTGAGGCAAGAGTATGTTTAGCCAGCTTTACCTCCCATTGTGAGTTGACACCAGGCTGTTGTGGTGGTTAAAATAAGAATGGCTCCTATAGGCTTATGGGAGTAGAAACTGAGAACTGATTTTAATTTCTTTCCTTTAACTGCCACATTAAATTAACTTTCTCAACCTTTAGTCAGTGTTCAAACCTACATGGGAACAGTCTCTACCAACTTTCACTCTCCCCACTGTGAATAGAATAGCCCTTTAAAACAAATGTGAGGAGCAGCCTAGCTAGATCCCAGAAGAGGACATTGCAGACAGCCCTGAAGAGACATGATAAGCTAGGGTCAGATGGAAGGGGGGGGGAGGTCCTCCCCTATCAGTGGACTTGGAGGGGGGCCAGGGAGAAGATGAGGGAGAGATGGGGAGAGTGGGAGGGAATGAGGGAGGGGGCTACAGCTGGGATACAAAGTATATAATCTGTGATTAATATAAAAACAAATAAATTACTTAAAAAATAAAAATAAAACAAATGTGGATTTATGTCTTTTATAGTAAGATCTCCTGTGTGTCTCAAGAGGCCTGCATAGAGGAATCAATGTTTGTGAGCATGGAAACTAGTCTTATTGTTTATATGAGAAATGACCAAGAAAATAATTTATTAGAGGAAAGATTTATTTTTGGCTTCAGGGTCAGGTGTGTTCTCTATAGTCTCTCTATGCTGTTGAGTCTGGGCCTGTTTGTACTGAGGGAGAATATCATTTGTAGAGAATATGTGGAGGTAGAGAAGAGTGGGATACATCATGGTAGATGGGAAGCAGGGAGAAAAAGGAGCGAGAAATGAGAGACTATGACAAGATGCATCTTTAAAAGGCATGCATCCAGTGATCTACATTCTCCAAAATAGTTCCATCTTCTAATCATCCATTTAGCTTTGATTCCAACAAAGGATTAAAATGATGAAGTTAGAGACAACCAACAGAAGAATGACCCTGAAACACATAAGCCCAAGGGAGAACACTTCATTTCCAAACCATAGCACTGTACTTCTGAGTCTCAAGGCTTGATTCTTAATTCTTTTATGTATATTTTTATGAAAGCATAAAACGTTCATAACTTAATGTGTGACTTGGGGGCTACCAGACAGGATGTCTACCCTGCCACATGCTGCTCTATCTCACAGGTCTTCCTATGAAATCTGGGTGGAAGCTACTTGTGACTTTTTATCTCTAGCATTCTGCATGTCTGCAAAGCTGTCATTGTGTGGATGATTGCTGTCAGTTTGAAAAGTAGCTGTATACATGCAGATCATGGCTTCAAGGATCTCTGAGATGTCTGGGTGAAGAGGAAATAGTTTTTCATGTGTTCGATGGAAAGCAGGGTGGAGTTTTCTTTTCAAAGTAAATTTTCCAAATGTTTATACCTTTATATTCTTGATCCTGCAGTGAGTAGGAATTGGTCAATTCCCATGATTTCCCTCAAAGCATTTTTACTACAGGCCCAGTGTGAAATGTTAAACTTCATTTAAGATTGTTACGATGATGCTGATGCTGATGATGCAGATGATGCTGGGTATGAGAGTTTTGTCTGTGCATCAAGATTGTGCAGTGCCTGTAGAAACCAGAAGGCATCAGGTTCCTTGAACTGGAGTTTATGGACCATTATAAACCACCATTCGAGTGCTGGGAAATGAACGCAGGCCCTCTGCAAGGGCATTGTGTGCTCTTACCTATTGAGACATCCCTCTACCTTCTTACCTTCTGTTTAAAGACAAAAATCTCTTCAGCATCCACATTTTCTTAGGCACCCATCCGTCTCCTTTTCTGGCCAAGCAAATTTCCAAATCATCTTATTTTGCTGTTTGCCCCCAGTTCTTATTTGAAGTGTGGCTAACAACATGGGACATTTTATATCCAAATCCTAATATCTATTTTCTACTGATTCATCTTAATCTTTTATTTTTTTTCTTTTCTTCTTTTAGCAAATATCCCAGCCTGTAATTGCTCTGAGCCAAGTCAATGTTTTCTAAGACCTGACCCTCCCCTCTAGTTGCTGGAGATCCATCTCAGGTTCTCATGCATACTAGCCACCGAGCCATACCTTCAGCCCTGTCGTACATTTTTCATGCTATTTTCTAAAGTGACTGTGTGTGTGTGTGCACAGTCCAAGAATGGAGTTGTGTAAGGAGAATTCTGAGTACTTGTGAGTAAACTCCAAGAAAACAAGACATAAGTCTCGTGACCATAGCTCCTTCAAAACACAAGAGTTGGTCTTTGAATATGTTTCGTGCTTCTCCCAGGAGTAGTGGATAGGAGTGAATTTACTTCAGCTGCTGTTATTCATCTGCCTCTATAGAAAAATGTGTTTTTGCCATGTGTGGCTTGTCCTTGTGGTTGAAGACCTTACTCATGTGATGATTCTTCCCTCAGAGTAGAAACTGCCTGATACTCTGAATAAAGCTGGATATTGCACGAGAGGTTAGCCCACTTCAGTTTTAGGCCCTTCTCTCCCAGGTTTATGCCTCACAACTAGAACAGTAAACAAGCGTGTGTGTGTGTGTGTGTGTGTGTGTGTATTTGATATAGTCCTATTTGCCTTTAAAAATGTATTTTATAGACTATGTTATTTCTGGAACTGGATATCACTTCCTTTCTGTCCATATTTCTCAACATAATTACTTGTCTCTATCTCCAATGAACTATGTACATGTTTAAAATGACACTTACTAGTACATTAATTTATGAACACATGCATCTGTATTTAAAATATTTGAAAATATTGATTAGTTTTATTTACCTGTAAGTCTCTGACTACAGTTTAGTAAAATGCCCTATAGTTTATTGAATTTGCTTTGCCAAATATTGTACTTTCCTTCAATATTTAAGATAAAAAATTATCTCTGTGTTAGCGAATGATTAAAAAAAAAAGGGTTTTTTTTTTTTTTGGTCTAAAATCTCAAGCAGACCATTCAGCAGCCTGAGGAGGAGGACTGGGCTGTAGGCAATGCTGAAAAATTGATCTTAGTTCTTGAAAAACAGGAGTCCTACCCTGAAGTTATCTGTGTGCCTTCCACTCTATTCACTTATAATCTTCTTGGGGGCAGTACCGTGTATCTTATATCTCTGTAACCTTAGACCCCAGTTGTATTAATATTAAGGTTTGAACATGAATCATCCTTAGACCCTGGTTGTATTATATTATGGTTTGAAGTATTTGTGGTGAAGGCTCAGTCCCTAAGAAAAAGCGTTATTATGAGATGATCAAATCATGAGAGCAGTAACCTCATCAATGACTTAATCCATTGATAAGTTCATTTACTGAATTGACCATTAGGAGGCAGATTCTGGATGGGGAAAGTATTTCACTGTGGGATGCTCTCTTGTTCATAGTCTCTCTATCCTTCCCTGCCTCCTAACTACTGTAAGCACCTTCTTGAGTCAGAGGCTCTTGTTGCCATGGTGTTCTAATTTGTCACAAGACTATTGCAATGCAGCCAGTGGACCATGAACTGGAATATCTGAATATGTGAACCAAATATATCTCTTCTTTTTTTACTTTCTTTTTTTATTTTAATATACTAACAGGTGATAGAAATCAAGACCAGAACTACTAGCACTCCCACTCTCTCCCACCCTCCCCATCTCTTTGTTTATTCTATTCTTCTTTCTTCTCCTCTCTTATTTATTTTCCCTTTTCGTATTTACACTTCTCCGTGGACATATGTGTATGTATTTGATGACAGTGTTTGGATGGTTCCCTTGAACTTAGCACATGGGCTGGTTCACATGAGGAGATCACAGTGCTTTTTTCAAAGAATAATGAGGGATTGTAAGGGAGTGTGTCATAGCTCAGGGTTCCAAGATAGTCAGAACACTGTGAAATTGATGGTGATTGACATGCTATTGGAGAGTTGTAAAGATGAAATACCTTATGAAGAATGGAGCATGTCAGTCATGGGGCTTGATGCTTGTGATTTCACTGGTAGGATCAGGGTAGTAGGCAGACCCCAAGATGACACCTAAAGCACTTCTCCGAGGGTGTAAACTATGTAACTTATACAGCTTTGCATACCTCTCTCCCCTGGAGTGTGCGCAGATCTTTTGAATTGCTTCTAGGTAGCACCATGTGACCAAAGTGACAAGATATCACTGTTATGATTATGTATCTATAAGACAAAACATGGTAGGATGTTATTTCTCTGACTATCTTATAATTTATAAGATTTTCAGCTTAGTATATTAGATCTGCATGATTTGCTTGTGAGCTCCAGAAAGTAAGAAGCCAGGTTGCAGGTGTGCCTTGGGAAATAAGCAGCCTACAGAACCTGGAGGTGATTCCCAGTCAAGAACCAGCAAAAAGCCAAGATGCTACAACAACAACAACAACAACAAGGAAACCATCTTGAGTTCATTTGAAACAGATTCCTCTCTCCACATTCAGATGGACCATTCAGAAGACAACTTAGCTTCACCTTTGTAAACCCTGAACATAGGGCAGAGTTAAGCTATACCAGAGACTGAGAAAGAAAGGACATGTTGCCTTAAGTTGCCAAATCTGTGACATTTTGTATTCATCAGTTGATAAGGAGTGGCAGCAGTTTGGACATCATGGAAGGGATGGATGTGAGAACTGCTCTGTCTGTGCTTGAGGGGGAAAGAGTTCCTGATTGTAACTCTTCTTTTATTTGATAAAACTGAGAAAGACCAAGCTGCAGCTTACTGCTCTTGCTCTTTATTCTGCTGTCAGCGAAAAAGGAAATTCTATTGAGATTTCCCCACACCTCTACAAGGCTTTGTCTTTCCTCAAAATGGAAGTAGATATAAGTGGGAAGAGCTTTATTAATTGTCACCTCAGAGCTGTGAAAGTTTTCATGAAGGGTTAGGGATTTCTTATTTCTTTCTAAAACAGTTAAAAATAGGTGTTATTTGCTAAAGTCACAGAAAGATTCAGGTAATTTCTGTGTATAGGCTAAAAACAGCATTTATGTTTAGAATCCACTAAATTTTTTACAGGCTTTATAAAATAATATCTAATGTATTTCTACTACTTAGACATTATCCATAAAATTCAGTCAAAACTTGGGACTTGGATTTTAACAAAATTAGTTCGAGGGTGTATTAGAAATTAATCAATATTTATTTTTGAATGAAATTCATTTTATAAATTAAATGATTTTAACAGTTCTCTTAACCATCCTTTCTCCTTATTCAATGGACGGGATTACTGAGTGCAAAAGTATTAAGTGATTCATCCCAAACAGCTACACAGTTAACTCTTAGTTAGACAGAACTCAGTAGCCAAGATTGGAGTTTCATATTGTTTTCACATATGAAGTGTGGAATCAGAATTTATAGAAGTAACTATTAGTGTACTAAGTTCATACTTTTGCTTTAAAGAAAACCACACACATCTGAAACATTATAGGTGCATATTCATCACTCATCAGAAATCACTCTCAAAAAGAAATATGATACTTGGTGTTTCAGCTTCTACTTCAATTAGTGTCTATTAACATTGTGAATAATAACCAAGCTTAGCTTACTTAACCAGGTATTGATTATGGTCTGAAGTGTAGGAACATTTTTCACAAGCTGTAGACTCTTATTTTGGACCAAGTAAACAAGGACAAGAGGGCAAGCAACAGAGAAAATAGGATCACGTATGCGTTTGACAGACACGAACTTCCTGTGTGACAGCAGGAAGGGCTCGGAGGTGGGGCACAGGGTGAAAACTTGTTGGTTTGTTGATGGATTGAACAGAAAAGTGGTAGGGGTAGAGTCTGGAATTACTTTCTTCTAGGAATAAACAGAATTACAAAATGTTGGAATTAGAACACCCACTGAAATTATTTGTATTAAAGCTCATATTTTTGAGACACATGGCTGGAGGCCTAGAGAGGTGATGTTCCCAAGATCATGAGCTTAGAAGTTGGTAACTTCTAAATGATACAGCTATCATTTGCTGCTTACTTTATATGTTTGCTACTGCTATACCTATTCTCATCTCTCTGAGCCATTGACACAATGGGCACACACACTCCTTTGTGCATACCACGTCTTCCACCAAGTTCTTGGAACTGGTTATATTGCTAATGGTCATGGTGAAAAGCCACAAGGCTTTGGATGTTCCATATGGAAGCAGTGTATTTTAGATAGAAAGGCCTTTAAATTAAACGTGGAAGACCACGGTTTGCCTTCAGTTATTTTCTTTTCTGAGTCATTTATAAGATGCAAATAAAGAGTAATGAGAATACAGATGGGTGATGTGGAAGCCTGCTGGGTAAAGACTGGGACCCAGAAATAATGTTGGGAAGAGTTTTGTTAACTCAAGAGCTGTCTATGAAAACATCTTGTATTACCCTATATTGTTCTACAAGTATATTGTCTTATTGTTATTCCCAGATACTGGGTACTCTGGTAAATGCAAGAGAAATATTTCATGAGATACAGTTCTTTCTCCAGCCCCACTCCCCAGACATGGGGTTTCTCTGTAACAGCCCTGGCTGTCCTGGAATTCGTTCTGTACACCAGACTGATCCTGAACTCACAGAGATGCACCTGCCTCTGCCTCTCAAGTGTGAGAACTGGGATTAAAGGTGTGCACCACCACCACCTGGAGAGATAGCAATTCAAAAAATTATAATCTCAGAGCATATCAAGGCAGTGATGGGCAAGAGCCTTTGCTTAGAATGAAATGAGCCGACAATGGTATGAGGGCTTAGGGAAGACAGCAAAGGAGTTGGAGTTTTAACTGGAGCATGAAGAAAGTGCAGCTGGAAAGGGCAGGCCATCAGGGTTAAGTAGAACTATTTGGCATAGGCATACACACACACACACACACACACACACACACAATCATGGATTCACTACTGAACTAAAGCAGAGCTAGAACAAAAATATCTAAAAGAGTAAAAATAATCATGGTAGTAGGTACATTCAAACCTAGAGCTTTATTGTACAGGCAATAGGAAGGTACAACTAGTAAGTCTTGAACAAGGATCAGTTGTCTGAGTTTTGGTTAGGTTAGGATAAGTTGTCTGGCTTGGGGACTTCCCTTTGTGGAGATGGAGGTTGGCATATAGAGAGCAGGACAGACAGGAAGAACAATATGTTCTTTCTCTTCTCAGAACTTGTGGCATCTTTGTCTTGGTGTCTCTCAAAATGGCATGTAGAAAGGACTTGGGATCATGTCAAGCTCTACATGGAGATGATTTCTGGAACCCTTCTTGCACCCGTCCCTGCATGGATCATTCAGTCCTGTTCTGTGCTGCATTCTGCTAGCCCCCCAGGGTGACTTTGCTTTTAGCCAAGTGATCTTAATAACTAGCAATCACCCCACACGTAAACTGACAACAGAAAATGTCAGCTTTGTTCAGGTCAAGGAAAGGTGACAGAATCCTGAAACCTCGTAAGAGAACAAAAGAAAACAAGATCTATTGCATTCGTTTCTGACAGAGCAGGAATTCCCCCTTGCTCTATGTGTTTTTTATGCTTTGTGTACTTGAACTGCCTGAGCAATCACTATTTTATCACCTTTAGTGAAAGATTTTTCAAGAAGTTAATTCTGTCCCTTATCAGCATAGACAGTTTCCTAGTTTTCAATAGAATATTCACATAGATAAGACTGGGTAATATTCCTGGAATTCTTTTATATAAAAAGTATTGTTGAAGTGAATATGAAAGTAATATTTTCATATTTGGTGCTGTGATCTTAAAAGCTGCAGCCAACAAGAATACATCATCTATATTTGAACTCTCTTCTTTCATAAGCACAGTAGTCCCTAACCTTAGATTAAAAAAAAAAAAAGAATGAATATGCTTCCAATCATTGGAGTGACAAATGAATGTAAGCATACTAGGGAAAGAATAGAATTATTCAGTGAAATCTTATTTTTATTTAAATGAAAAAATTAGAAAAGACGAAATGCTTCATTTTGTGTATAATTAAAGTAGAGTTTTAGTTGGAGAATATTGCTCAATGATTTATGTAACTCCCTACCTCTCCCTTGGAATCATCAGATCGTAGGCTTTGATTTAAGAAATGACACCTTCACAAAGGCAGGAAACTTTTAAAATGAGAAAAGAAAATCTTGAAATGCATTCAAACTCATATAGACTTGTCTTGGTTCTATACTATTATATTTTTTATGAGACTGATCAGTCTTTCGAGCCCTGTCACATGCATTAATTTATAAACCTCAATATCTCGGTTACTTCTCTGAAAAGTAAAGTTGAAGGTACTAATTCTCCTTTCAGAGCTGTCATTAAGAAAAAGTTGTTAAATGATCATGAATATCAGTTAATTTTAAGTGTTCTCTGCATTCTTAGCAACAAAGATTAAGCCACATAATTTTTTCCCCTATGAAATGTTTTTTTTTCAAGTGGAAGCCAATTATAAACATAAGAATGAAACGTGAGAGGGGAAGTTGTTACTATCAACTTTTGTTTAATTTTATGATGCTTGGAAAAATCATTAAACTTACTCCTTATGCTGTCCAACTGGACAACTAATGAGAATCTGTACGGATACACACCTCCTGTTTTAGTGTTTTTTTTTATCTCCTTATATACCAAATACCTTCTAATATTTCTTTACCAGTGAGATGTGAAAGGACTTCCCCTCCCCCCCACACCAAAAGTTAGTTTTACTGTGCCTTTTCTGCAGTGATTTAGCATCCTAGATGGATGAACAGCATCCTGTACCTGTATCCATCTTGGACCTCCAGAGAAATCAGTGATGCTTCATCTCATCATGTGTATTGAGTTGTGCTTAATTGGGTCCTGATACTGTGACTTATCCCACTGGCCATTGATATCACAATAAGCCATCTGTCCACTGTGACAAGCATCCAAGTTGCCACAATTGTACTTCTTTCTTAATGCTTTTATGACTGTCAGAGTCTTTGGATCTTTCATTAGGAAGAAGGATATGGGGGTGGCTTCTGTAGAGTGAGCAATCCAGATCTACTGAAGGGAGAAAGCTCCCCCTATGGACATTCCATTATGAGCTGAGCTGTGTAACCACTAGCCTTTCCATTTGTTATGAGTAGAGAAAAAAAAGTCAAAACAATTTTAAACTAGTACGTGATGAACAGGTGGCATTGATTGCTAAGCAATCTTACTTATTCGTCCAACATTGGCATTGCCCTCTCTTGATCTTCCTAGCACTCTAGAGCATAGCTTTGATTTGGACAATTTCAGGGCACTCTGAGGGGGAAAAATAGCTTGGATCCAGAATGGGGAAAATTTAAATATATATCCATACTATAACTCATGAAAATGGAAAATTTGAGGAAAATCTCCTTGATTTCCACAGAGAAATGGCAGATTATTTGCTTTGCTAAAATGAAAATCCACCTGGACACCAACTTTGTGCACTTTCTCTGAGCTTTGAGGTTCTTTTTCTTGATCTTTTAAGCAGAAGAAAAGAAGATAGCATGCCAAATGCGGTATCTGAACCACAAAGGAAAACGTAAATAGAATCAAATCTTTCTCTTTTGATGGCATCTTCTGGAGACATATGGAAAGAATCAAGTAGCTTGAAAAGAACTAGCGTTTCTTGAGGAACACAGACAGAAAGTGAGAGTGAAGCTCCACCCCAAGTAAATGCCTAGGGATTTAGAGTAAATCAAGAGGACCACAATTTTGCCATTCTAAAAGTTGATTTATTTGTATGTTAAGTATTGGGTTAATACTGAGAAGCAAAATCATTAAGTCCCATGAGATTTGTGGACTCAAAATGAGCTCAAGACACACCCAAGGAAATTATGTTCTTTATGGTGATATATATCAGAAAATTTGAAATATTGGATTTAGTTTAGATTCTTGAGATTTTTGTGTAGCTCCAGGCTTCTGGGAATCTACAGAAAAATCTTCTTTGTATCCTATACTAAAACATTCTGCTGGCTTGCCTGTCATCTGTCTCATATAAATGAGGTAGTGCAGGTGGCTAGCACACTAGGACTGGCCATTGCTTGCCTTAAGAATGGCATGGAAGACAAAGTGTCTAGACTTCTGAAGCTGATTGTAAAGACTTGGTCCTTAACAAGACAGATGGGTGCTTTCTTCTTCAACTGGCCTCAGTCATGCTTTTCTAGCTTCTTTCTGGGTATTTGCTGAAACTTTCTTTCTTTCTTTCTTTCTTTCTTTCTTTCTTTCTTTCTTTCTTTCTTTCTTTCTTTCTTTCTTTCTTTCTTTCTTTCTTTCTTTCTTTGTCCAAGCCAGTGCCTCAATTATTGCATCATGAAGGAAGTGGAGCAGGAGAAAGGCTATACTTTCCTAAAAGGGAGTTGCTTTTATTTTAAAAATTAAATGTCTTTTACATTTAAACCACAACTAGAAGATAAGCAAAGCAGAAAGTGAACTAGGGGACAGAGCCTCTAAAATGTGATTAGCCTTTATCCTTCCTTCTCATTCATCCAAATGAGATCTTTCTTTTAAGGGAATCCTATTTAGCAGTTTCTGGGCAGGTTTGCTTTTACATTCTTTTCGTATTATTCATTACCCTATGACTATCTTGAGCCATATTCTTAATTTCTTGTGGTGTGACTTGAAATAGTCAGTGTTTCAATGTAAACATACAGAGCTAAGACATCTTATACTTGTCCTCTCTTACTGCACACTATTGTCATGTGCTAAATGCCCTTGGATGCTAAGTAATCTTGAAACAGAGTACCATCAAAGGCAAGGATTTATGCAGTCCTAATGTATCTCACTAAATACCAGAGGCCTTCAATGGGTGTTAAATATCACAGAACCAAGCAACTGAAGGAAGCACTTTTCATGTTTGAACATAACCTTTGTGTTTTAAATTTTATTCTTTAGTTACATTTTTGTCTTGCTGGAAATAGCAAGCACATTTTTGGACAAGGCATGTTTCTTCTGTCTACAGGCCATTGTGTTGAATTAAGGAAAACAAAATTAGATAAATTCCAAGAAAGGGATGAACAATTCTAAGGGGTTCTAAGCAATTCTTTTGTTATGAGATTAAAGCATTAATCATCCTATTATCTGTTATTTTGAGCTTTGCTGAAGTTGCTGGAGGTCAATAGGAATTAATTTCAATTAAAGAACTTTTTCTCCAGAATCCCCTACTGTTTTGGATTGAAAGAAGATGGATTGATAATAACATGGTCCTGGTACTCTAATTGCAACTTCTTTCCATTTTTGCTAGGAAATTATAGAAAAGGTCACTTCATATTAAAAAAAATTAAGAGCATCATTGTCAGAGAGCATCAGTAATGCATATAATTACTATTTTAGGTTATCAAGAACATTTCAAAGGCTGGCATTTTATTTTAATACTTGCTACTTAATTACATTAGTGGTATTTGCTAATAACCTGAGGCAGCTACCTACTGTGGTTGTGAGTTTAAAGTTACAAAGCTTAACATTTTTGAAATAGAATGCCAGTTATATATATATATATATATATATATATATATATATATATATATTCCATAAAGAGAGTGAGAATCAATAAACACGTCAATTAAAAAAGGTTAAAAAAATCAAACTAGTCCCCAGTAACTTGGTTAGGAAAGACAAAACACAGTGGATACTAGTAGTGTTTTCTTGACATACTGCTCAGTCATCTGGTCTGCAGAACTGCTTTGATTTACATTTTAAAAGTTAGGAGAGTTCCAGCAGATTGAGTTTGGCAGGCAAACTAATTCTGCTAAGTGATGGACATGGCTGGGTTAATTGCTGTAGTTTCAAGATAACCTGTTTTTGGAACTGTGCTTCCTTACCTGGTGCATTGATTGAAAAACAAAAACTTCCGTGTGCTTCCTGCCTTTAGAGAACCACCTTTCATCATTGAGAAAATATTGGATAATTATTCAGCTTTTGGTACTTTTCACATATTCCTCAAATGGCCTTCCTGGGCAGTGAAATGAAAGCTTACTGTCTCATAGCCAGCTCTTCAGCCTGTTTGTGCATGCTATTAAGATACTAAGAGGGCCAGTTTACTTATTTATTTGGAGAGAGAAGAAAGATGACTCAGTTGAAAGCTTCTGTGTACTCCACGATGCAGCTTTGGCTCAAAAAAAAATTGACCTTAAGCTGACTGTGGAGATAGCTATTTTATTACAGGGAGTGAGATTCTATGAGCGTACACTTAAAATGTTGCTTTAGTTTTCTAAATATGAAAATTAAAAAATTCTTGTCATGGAAAATGAGAGTTGGAAGGGAAAGAATAATTGATTAACAAAACTGTCGTTGTATGAAGAAAACCATTAACGTTTTACTTATTTATTTAGCTAGTTTTTCTGTGCATAGTCTGTTCACATGCAGGTATCCTTCTGTGTGTTTGGACTCAAATCATTAACATATATGTGAGCTCTCTTGAGGTGGGCTTCTTTAGTTCACTTGGCCATTCCCAGGCTGCCAAATATTTTAAAAGTTTTCATTTCCCCCATTGTTTTAGTAGAGCTCTGTTCATGATCGTTTTGGAAAGAAAGTGTGATGATTTGAGGGAGAACAGCCTCCACAAGCTCATATATTTGACTCCCTAGCCTTCAGTAGGTGAGACTCTTTCTGAATTGTGAGGAGGTGTGGCCTTGTTGGAGGAGATGTGTCACTGAGGGTGGGCTTTGAGGTGTCCAAAAGACCTGAATCATTCTCAGCATCTCTCTCTGTGGATTAAGACCTGAGTTCTCAGCTGTTCCAGCTGCCATGTCTTTGTTCCGCCATCAAGAAGGCTAGCCCGCCGAGTCTGTTGGCCCAACTAGACTCTTTCTTTTAGAAGTAGCCTTTGTCATAAGGCTTTGTCACAGCGACAGGAGAGTGATCAAGACAGAAAGCATGTTTAATATTTTAGAGTTTTTTTTCTTCCACTTTGAAAAAAAAAAGCTTCTTAATGCTTTGATTACTTTTCACTGGGATAGCATCTTTAGTCAAACTGACATTACAGAGAGAAATGGAAGTTTTGGCTGATGTAGTAAGGTATAAATGATGACACGCCAGAGGAAACATCAGAAAACACATCAAGTTTAGAGGTTACTGAAAGCCGTTGTGTTAGTCTTAATCTTTTTAGAACATCAAGATCATAAAACTCATACTTGGAATATTTGAGGAATTTAGAGGCATATTCTTCATCTGAGGTTGATGTCTTTCCCTTCCCTCCAAGGCTATGAACCACATGTGCCTGCTCTTCACCTCCCTTCAGATAATTTAATAAATCTGGATGTCATGGTAAGGCTATTTGTGAGTCACATCTGAGAATTACATCTCAGGGGTGAGTGGCTATGAGGCACTGTGATGAGGAGACAAAGAAGAAATCACCAAAGATAACTTCAACCCCAAGTTTTTCAGCAGTGAGTATGTGACAATTTCTAATGTTAGCCTCATGTTAGTTGACCAAAGAAATCTAAGTCCTGTATCTTGTCCTACAAAGATATTTGACAGCATAGCGGATTCCTGGAGGGTGGAAAACAATAAGCGACACCAGAAGAAAAGATCTATTTGCTGCTGCTTTGGACTTTGTAGGTGTGTTAAATTTATGAACAGCAAAGGAGAGAGAGAACAGATATGACGGTGTAAGAAAAAACACTGTAAATTTTAGATGCATTAAGATGTCGGTACTTCTGAAATACACAGTTACAAGTGCTTCTTAGGCAGTGTAGTGCATAGGTTAGAGCTAAGGGAAACCTTGCTAGAGATATGAATACTGTCATAATCACATGGAAATGGGCATTGGAGGGTGACGCGGACTAAAGCGGAGGGAGAGGTGAGAAGAGGAGGAAAGTAAAATCGTGAATCTTGTCAGCCTGGAAGAGGCTGGGAAATAGCAAAAATATAAGGACAAAGAGAAGAATATAAATAAAGTAGGCTGAGTAATGACATGAACGGTGAGGCTAAAAAGAGTTAAAAGTGACTGATATGAAAGTCAGAGGGAGTGGGTTTTATAATTACCTTTTTTCCAGGTAAGTAGTAAGACATTGCTGATTATGTCTAGCTAAGCACCACTGTCACTCTAGAGGAAGAGACTTTAATACAATGTACTGCATTGTGAAGAGGTAAGAGATTCTGTAAAGGTCATTCTTTGCAGGATCTCGGCTGTAAAAGGAAGGGGAGAAATATGAGGGAGAGAAACACTTAAATGATCAAAGGGAACACTTAAGCATTGCATCCAACTATAGGGATGGTGCCAGGGAAGTAAAAGAATGAAATATAGGGAAAGAAGAGAAATTAATGAGTCTAGCTAGACCCTGGAGATGACTGACTCTTATAAATGAGTGTATTGTCTTTCCGGTGTATAATACTAATCTTTGAGTACTTGATTAAGGAGAACCCACCCTTCAGTGTCAGCATTATAATGAAATGATGTTTTTTTTATTTGTTGTTTTTTTTTTTTAAATGATGTTTCTAACCCTGTTCCTGCAATCTAAGGACCAGTTCCTGGCCTGTGATGAATTCATTAAGGTCAGTTTTACCATATGTAGGCTCATTACAGGCAGTCACCTGACTTATTTTAGTAGATGTCTCTTTTTTGTATGGATTATTTCCAGTTTAAATGGAATGGTCTGGTAGCCTTGGCACTGAAGAAACAAAGAGTCATATACATAAGGAAACACAGGACACTAATGGGATGAGGATATATAGAAGGAGGATGAGAATGGAACCGAGATGTGGAAAGGATTAGTGAGCCTGGTAAGGGTGCAGCTGGATTGTCTCCATTGTACAAGAGCTATTCTGGCCTTTATGTCCAACCTCCCAGCAAAATCTTCAGTTACAGATACTCAGAGACCATTGGTTATCCCAGATTCAGCTGATACTCCATACAAAACATTCACAGAAAGATGAATGTAGGTCTTTATAGAATTTCTGTTGCTAGGGAGTAAACAGTGTTTAAACTGATGAAGGTCTTAGTGTGGCTGAGAAAAGATGGCTGGAGGAAGATATTTAAAAGGATGAAGTGATGTAGGTGTATCATGGTAGGAGAGAAGGTCATGTTGGTCATTGTCTAAGTGACATGTTTGTATTAATTATTTTCTTGTCATTGTCACAAAATACCTTAGAAGCAGCTTAATGGGAGAAAGGTTTATTTTGGTTCGTGATTTCTGAAAGATTTCAGTTCATCATGGTAGAGAAGGTGCATAGGTGGGAGAATTTCCATCCATGGCATCAGGTGCTTGAGGCAATAGCTTTTCACAGAATATTCACAGAAAGGAGCCATTACTAAGAACCAGAATATAGCCTTTAGGTGATCACGCTTAGTGACTTACTTCTGCCAGGAGGCCTCACCTTCTAAAGACACTACATCAACCCAAATAGCACCACATGCTGGGAACCTACTGTTCAAATTGTGGGCCTGTCAGCCATTTAAGATTCAAATCATGACAGCTTTGCTTTGGTGTCTACTGTGTGGAAAAAGGAAGCTACATTGACTACAGAGCACCAGCCTGTCATAACCAGACATATGTAGGTTCTCAGAAAGTTGGAATAGTCCTCTTAAGGGAAAATTTAGGTAGGTGAGAGGGTGAAATCATTAAGCAAGAACACAAAGGAACGCTCCTCAAGCATCAGTTTTTATTTGCTTATTTGTAGAAGTATAGAATATTGGGTCATGATGTGTTTCATGCAGCATTGTCAAATTACACTTGTAGACACTGGGGAAAGAAAAAGTAATGTGTGTAACATCAGTGCATGTGGGACCAAAAAGCTGTGGGATGGAAAGGGGTGGTGTAATAAGAGTGATGTTGAGGTGTGTCCAAACCCCAGAAATCTCATCCTGAGATCTGCAGGAGTAGAAGACTCCCTCACCCCTGCCCTGACCCTGCTTATCCTAGTCATGTAGCCCTGCATCTCTACCTTTGCCTGCTAGAGGAGGTCACATAGAACTTCCTTTCCCCTTATAAGGTCATGTCTAGCAGCATCTGTAATTTCTCCTTATGTAAATAAGGCATCCCCAGTGCCCTACTCCCTCTGCAAATAATCTGTACTCACCCCAAAAGTCCATACCAACCCACAAACATTCAAGCAGCCTTTGTTCTGCAAGTTAAATGAGCTGTCTCAGTAAAGCTGCCCCCCAAGAGTCTGTTTCTCTTCTAGTTCCCACTATTTGCCTGCAAATTTCATGATTTCCTTGTCTTCAATTGCTGAGTAGTATTCCATTGGGTAAATGTACCACAATTTGTGTATCCATTCCTCAACTGAGGGACATCTGGGTTGTTTCCAGATTCTGGCTATTACAAATAAAACTGCCATGAACATGGATGAACAAATGTCCTTCTTGATCATCCTGAGTGAGTTATCCCAGAAGCAAAAAGACACACAGGTTATATACTCACTTATAAGTGGATATTAGACCTATTATATAGGATAATCATACTACAGTCTGTATACCTAAAGAAGCTAAACAAGAAGGAGGACCCAGGGTAAGATGCTCAATCCTCATTCAGAAAGGCAAACTGGATAGACATCGGAAGAGGTAGAAAACAGGGAACAGGACAGGAGCCTACCACAGAGGGACAGAGGGCCTCTGAAAGACTCTACCTAGCAAGGTATTAAGGCAGATGCTGGGACTCACAGCCAAACTTTGGGCAGAATACAAGGAATCTTAAGAAAGAAGGCAGAGACAGAAAGACCTGGAGGGAACAGGAGCTCCACAAGGAGAGCAACAGAACCAAACAATTTGGGCACAGGGGTATTTTCTGAGACTGATATTCCAACCAAGGACCATGCATGGAGATAATCTATAACCCCTGCACAGATGGAGCCCATGGCAGCTCAGTCTCTAAGTTGGTTCCCTAGTAAGGAGAACAGGGACTGTCTCTGACATGAATTCAGTGGATGGCTCTTTGATCACCTCTCTATGAAGGGGAAGCAGCCTTACCAGGCCACAGAGGAAGACAATGCAGCCAGTCCTGATGAGACCTGATATGATAGGGTCAGACAGAAGGGGAGGAGGGCCTCCCCTATCAGTGGACTGGGGGAGGGACATGGGAGAAAAAGAAGGAGGGCAGGATTGGGAGGGAATGAAGGAAGGGGCTACAGCTGGGATACAAAATGAATAAATTGTAATAAATAAAAAAATAAATTTAAAAAAGAGTCTGTTTCTCCTCACACTCACAGCCACCTGAGGTCTCTTTTACTCCCTGCTATTTTTCCCGTCTCAGGATCCACGGGTCCTGGTTGTACCATAATGGACTCCTGCCTGAATGGCAAGTACAGATGACTTATTTGCTTTCTTGTGTGCTTGTGAGAACGCCTGATGCAATCACCGAATGGGAAGTTCAACTTGGTTAATAAGACAAAACAAAACACAGTAGAAACTGTTGGCACTAATGCTGAAAGTATCTTCACATGCCAGTATTTACCCCTCCTGAACCACTTCTAAGACATTACATTAATTGAGGAATTAGGTTAAGTCTACATAGTTTAACATTTGTACCAGTAATATGTCTACTGAAAGTAATAAGTGATTCCATTACTAAACTCACTGATCAATACTTAAAAAAAAACAGCTGTGATTAGTGCCTAAAATGGAATGTGGGTTGTTGTTAAATGTAAATCATAAATGCAATTTGTGGTGTTTTTATAACTGAAGAACAATTTATAGATATAGGAAAGAAAGCAACAATCTAGTAGCCTATATGAATGAGTGATGTACAGTATGCAGACTAAGCTTACCCCTACCACAAAAAGGCATCAACATCATTATCACCAGAACATATGCACTACATGGACATTTACTGTGAATTAAGATGACTTCAAAATGGGAAGAGTTCCCTGAACTACCTGGATGGACTCTAGGTGTTAATAAGTCTCCTTGAAAGATGAATGAGGGTGGTGGATATGTCAGTACCAGTGTGATGAAATTTCAGAAAAGCACGATTGGCTTTGAAGACCAAAGGAGGCAAAAGAGGCAAAGGTTCTATGGAACTGGAAAAGCAAGGAAATAGGTCCTCCCCTATATTCTTTAGAATGAGTGGAGTAGCACAGACACTGACATGCTACTCTAAATTCAGGGAAACACCGTTTAGATTTCTGAATGCCAAAACCGAGAGCTTAAAACATTTTGTGCTGTAATTTGCTATACCAAAAACTGCAAGTCTGCGACAATTTGCAGAATGACTGCTCAAGAAGGGTTTCTATTCAGTTCTAGCCAAGATGCCTTTAAGTATTAAGAACCAATGCTCCCATAGTTTTGATATTATCAAAGAAATATGGAAATGTGGATATCTATGTGGAAGTTACTGTTTTAATAATTTCATCTATTTCAAATAATAAAAGAAACACATACAAATGTGTAAAAAAGGCACATTTTTAGGATATTCATCGTAGTATAGTTTGTGAAAATACAGAATTAGAAACTAAATACCTATCAAACCTGACTATAAATAACTAAATGTAGATATATAATAAAATGAATGTTAATAAAAACAACTGTAAAGTATATATTATGAACATACTGAAATATAAAAATGAGATATGTAGTATGACACACATTTGCCAGCACAAAAGTGTGCTACAGCTTGAACATGCAATGTCACTCACAGTTTCGTATGTTAAATGCATGGTCCTCAGATAGGGGCACTACTTTAAAGATGGCAGAAACTTTTGGAGGTGAAACTTAGCTTGAGAACGTATGTCATGGAAAACAAGGTTTTGAAGGTTATCTTTGGTCTCTGGTCCCTTCCTTATCCTCTGTTTTCTGAATTTAAAGATATGAAGAGCTTCTACACACACACATACAAATACACACACACACTAACACACACACACATACACACTACATAGTTTTGCTATTATTATGTTCTATGAAGGCATCTGAAGCCAAGCAACTGCAGACCAAATCTGTAAGCAAAGTGGGTATTTCTTTTATTTTTAATTTTTAATTTTTACAATTTATTCATTTTATATCCCAATGAGCCCCTTCCTCATCTCCTGCTGGTCCCACTCTCCTTTCCTCTTTCTCCCTATTCCCTTCCCCTAGTCCACTGAAAGGAGGAGTCCTCCTTCTGTTCCATCTAACCCTCTCTTATCAAGTCTCATCAAGACTTCCTGGATTCTCTTCCTCTGTTGCCTGGCAAGGATGCATCACCAGGGGCAGATGATCAAAGAGCAGGCTGTGAGTTCATGCTTCTCCTTACTTGGAAATCCACATGGAGACTAAACTAGCTTCCTATGGGGGTACATCTGAGCATGGGTCTAGGTCTTCTCCATGCATGGTCCTTGGTTGGTGCATCAATCTCTGTAGTTCTCCCTGGGCCCAGATATTTTGGCTTTGTTGGTTTCCTTGTAGTGTTGCTTTCTTCTCATCCCTTCTTTCTCTACCCTCGTTCCTCTCTGTTGTATTGAGAACATGCACCCTGTGCCAGTGCACTTTGTAAACACATAACTAACCTTTGATTGATACACTGGCGTTAGAGGAAGACTCAGAGAACACATCAGACTTTAGATAATGAATCAAGTTAGAATTCTGAAGACTTTGGAGACCATTGGGGATGAACAAGATGAGATGATCACAGCCTTTGTGGATCAGGGGGAGTGTGTCCTAGTTTAAATATGAAATGCTGCACACCCACCAACATATGGTGAATAATTGTTCCCTGGCTTGGCAGCACTGTTTTGGGATTTGGTAGATGCTTTAGTGGGTAGAACCCAGTTGTGGGAAGTAGATCATGAAAGTTATGCATTTAAACATTGTACCCAGTTCTTTGTTCCTTATTCTTTCAGTTCTTCTTGCATACAATAAAGTGAAGAATCTACCATACAGTCCTGCTATCATCATGTTCTTTCCCAGGTTACAGAGTCAGGTCAACATAGACTAAAGTCCTCTGAAGTCAGGAGTCCAAATAAATGTGTTGTTTTTTAAAAGTTTTTCTCTCAGGTATTTGCCACAGCGAAGCAAAACTAGCAATATATAATAACATTATTTAAATACAAATGTCTGGGGTACATAAATGTAATACAATATTAAGGTCAATTAGGACTCATTAATTAAAACAGCATCTACAGGAGAATTAAAGAGAGGACTATGTTCAAGACTGGTACCTGAATGAGGACAGAAAGCTGGATGAAAAACAGGACAGTTAAAGCAGGCATATGAATGGACCAATGACCATCAGGCACTATTAGCTGAGGTGTGCTACTGGAATTTTCTTGACCACTTGTGTATGTCAGAGCAAATAGGACTGTAAGTTGGATTATACCCATGAGTTTCTACCTTGGAATCAAAGATAATCAGGACAGAGGCTACTTACACCTCTTCAAAGGTTTTATGGAGAACTGGGAAGAATATATTTAAATGAAGAAAACTGAAGAAAGAGCCAGTAGCTTGTTAGGTATGACCATCCATCCATGAAGCATTCTTTTAAAGACTTACTAAGCATCAGATGTGCTCTCAGCAGACTGCTAAATCATAGAGTTCTTCCTGCCTAAGATATGGTAGAAAAGTAGTAAGAGCTGTGTTTATGTGCCTAGGCCATACTCCAAGAGTAGATCCAGTACTGTAGCCTGTCACATACGACTTTCCAACCCTTAGCTTTCTGTCAGGAAATAAATAAAAGTTCTTGCAAACTGTTCTGTGGATGGGAAGAAGGCATCTTTAGTAGGTTTCATGACCGCTTTTGACTCTTCTGGTGTTTCTCCACCTTTCCTCCTTTCTCCGAACTGCTATTGGCATTTCAGGACCCTGCTGGCACCAAAGGCATTACAATGGATATCCATTATGTTTTCCTCTCTCTCTCTTCAACCTGGTTTATGATTCAAGCAAGATGCACAGTCATATTGCCCCTTAATTATCAGTAAGTCATAAACTCATGGCCCGTGAGAGTTGGAAAGGATTTGGATTATGTTTTCCTCAGTCTGTGCAGATTGCAGGACTCCCAGGAGGTTCACCTGGAGGGATCACTATTTGAATCATTCCCATTAAAATTTTCTAAATTACCTGCTGTGGTGAGGATGTGGTCATTGTTTCTCTTTGATCTATACAATTCCTTTATTCATATTTCACCAATTGGTAATAATATTCTACTCCATAGGCAGTTTGAATGATCCATTTGCGGGTAAGTTTCCTGGAATGGAAGCGTTCATTTTTATGTTTCTTAGAAAAATATTCCTGATAATAGGCCTCAGAATGTCTGCTTAATCCCCACTGGTACACATCTGTTCCAAAAAGAGGCTTTCTTTAGAACCAGTGAGATTTTAGAAATTCCTCAAAGAAAATATGAAAATCAAGTTGGGGGCAAACTTTCATTTTGGAGCCAAATACCTCTATCAGAGTAATAAAACAATCCATATGTTGGGATATATTAGCTCATATTGGCAAAAAGCTTCTAATGAAATGGAGCATCTACCTTAAAGTTCCTAAGTGATGCCTCTTGCAACATTACGTTTCTGGAGTAATTTTGGTTTTCAAACGATGCGTGGTATAGGGGATGTTAGCTATAAATGTAAGCTGTTTCCTGGAGGGAATACATCTTGCAATAACTTCCACTGAACAGAGTTCTTTGCAAACCGAGAAAGAGCAGAATTCCTCGTATTTACTTTTTATTGTGTGAAAATTGCTATTGCATTGCAAGTGTTATAGATGTTTGGGAAAGAAGAATGGGGCATTATTAGAAACATATCTCTGGGGCATAATTTAGCATTACTAGTAGGGAATGGATGAAATGGCTTCATACTGAAAAAGTGATGTCTGAGAAATATTATCAGTAACGTGCTATTAAAACCAAAGGCTGGACTGATTAGAATCAGTAGGAGTTTGGCTACATAAAAGCCACATTATTAGAAGTTGCAGAGAGAAGGAAAACAGAAAGTAGCTGCGTTGTCAAGGTGGGTGGTTCTGGGTGGTAAGAAATACTTCCAAAAAAATCTACTAAAAAGGGAGAATACATTAATACGTCTGGTGAAGAGGTATTATGCAGCTCTTTATTTTTCTAGAGAACTCAGTGTGCTTCACAAAATTTAGCTGGAGTCAGGGGCTTTTAGAATATCTAGTGAGTGGTAAATGTCATAAAGAGAAGAAAAAAATCACTATGTTTTTGGGTAGTTTATAGATGTGGAAAGTAGACGCTTACATTAGTACTTGAATCCAGGTGTTTTTTTTTAATGAAAATTCTTTTGTTGTTGAATGTGATTTTGAAATGTTTTTTCAACTGAGAATTTGCTTCAAAAACCTTTAAGTTTTCATCCTCTTGCTTTTTCTGCCTTTGTTCTTACAATATAAATTATTTTCATCTACAAATACTTGGAAGAAAGAGGACTAAATCCAAATGATTTTGGCACTAAATTATTAATTTTAAGCTATACCTCTTGAACCCCCTGGTTATTAATACAAGGCCTTATGATGGAGACCTATCATCCTAGCTACTTGGGAGACTGTCATATGCATGCTACGTCACAAACATAGATGAATACACTTGTGTCTTTACACACTGTCAAATTTTATTGAACAAACACTTTATTGAAGAAATTCACAAGGCATAGTGGTTGTGTCGGCAGCCATTTTCCAGATATTCCCACTTTCTTTCATCGTTCTGGCTGAGTCATACACAGGTTCTTTTATTCCAGTCTTACTTACTAATATTAACTCTAATATTAATTAATTAATATTAACATTAACAGTTTTAACGTTAATTTTACTAACATTAACATCACACAGTAATGACATCTTCATATGTGTAGGTTATAGAATGACTACAAAGAATTAAAGAGGCAAGGGGTGTCAGAGGGGTGAAGCCATAGCTGGGAAGTTGACAGTCATGTAAAGTGGACTTTGAGGGGTGAGCTGTGGAGGATGCTGGAAGAGATGAGCTGGGTGCTAGCTGTTAGCAGGACACAGATGCAGAGTTGAGTCAGTCTGCAGAAGCGAAAGGGAAGGCCTGGGTCTAGACAGATGAGTGGACGAAAAGTTGGATGGCTGTTCACACGGGTGAAGAGGAGGAGCAGGCAACAATTTGAGCAGGCTACATCAACAGGTTTAGGCTAAGCAGAGCCGAACACCCTGGGTTGTTTAGGAATTTAATGTATGTATTCTATTTAATTAGCTTGACAAAGGATCAGGGAGGGACTTGCCCCTTCTTGTCCCTACTTTCTTTTCTTTTTTTATATATTTACCTTTTAGGCTATGCATTCTTGTTTACTCAGACACTAAGTCAGGGATAAGTGTACCTGATATTCACCATGGATCTGACTAGTTTGAAGAACTGTTTCTCCTGTGCAATGTATTTACTTGTGCAAACTCATCACTTATTAATGCTGCAGCATGTTTGCCTCATTTTCACTCTTTGCTTGGTTTCCTTTGTTTCTCTTTCAAACATTCTGTCATGTTTTGTTTTATGACTCAGCAATCATCCAGATGCATAGTTAGACTTTAAAAGCCATCTTCTTTGTTTAATGTTCTCTTTTTATTTTACATTTTATACTTGGGAAGTTCTCCTCTCCGCTCGCCTTTGGTGGGTACTGTTCTAAATCTGCATGTACCCTTGGGTAGGCTTCTTGAGTGAATGATTTGAATTTGACTCTCTTTCTAACATGTGTGAAAATAGGCACACCATTTAGAATACTCTCTGAATTTTTTGCCTAAATAAAATGCCTCCTTGAAAAAATGTTTACAGTCTATCATGTAATTTTGTTTTCTTCATCAGCTAGACACCTCCAGTTTCTCCATTTTACAGCTTTCATGGGCTTCTGATTGTAAGTCTGCTTTGTTTTCATGCAAATAAAGTTGTCAGAAATTTCCAAGAAAAGTGTTAAATATTGTTTTACTTTTAAATGATTTATTTATTTTTATTTTATGTGCATTGATAATTTGACTAAATTTATGTCTTTTTGAGGGTGTCAGATGACCTAGAACTGGAGTTACAAAGAACTATGAGCTGCCCTGTAGGTACTGGGAATTGAAATGCAGATCCTCTGAAATAGCAACCAGTGCTCTTAACTGCCGTTACTTTTCAAATTAGACATTGGTATCAAATGAGAGTATTTGATCCATTTCATCTCCCCTAATGATTTGTAGATACTACTGTTTCACAGAACTGGAGAAAGTTTCCTGTTCTATATTCTTCAGCAATATTAGTGTCAGTACAATGAGATGCTATGTGTCTCTTTCTAATCTATAGTTTTTAAATTACATGCATTTTATCTTCTTTTTCACCATATTTTTAAAACTGTCTTCTCATTTTAGATTCTTAGGTGATTTTAACTTCTCTAATGACCTTATTTTATTTTTCTGCTTGTTATGCTCAAATTATTTTTTCTTAGTTTTTTTTCCTTTGTCTTCTGTTAGCATTTCCTAACTACCACAAGTCCAAGTTATTTTTATTTGCCATTCACCTTCTTCAGAATTTTCTTTCTTAAGGTGTTTTGTAATCATCTGTGGGTATTGTTTTTAATTAATTATATTTTCATATTATTTTCTTCTTTAATATGGACAATGTATATATTTTTGAGTACTGTTCATGTTTGAGCATGACTTTCTAAGTCTAGAACTCTTTTTTGCTCAACAATGGTATAGCGAAGTTTTATGTATTCCATATTCATTGCTTTTCTTAGCATTAGATGAAAACAACTCAAGGGAGGAAGGAGCTTTTTTGGTTCACAGTTTGAAGGAATGCCATCTACCATGGCGGGAAAGGAATGGTTTCCATCCATCCAGTGAGTGGTTCCATCGCAGTGAGGGTGTAAGACTGCTTGCTCCCACACAAGAGAAAGGACACCAGAGAAAGGAAAGAAAGCAGAGAAGGGAAATGCTATCACTCAGCTTGCTCTTTCCTTTTTTCTTTTTTATTCTTCCTGGGACTTCTGCCTGAAAATGGTACTTCCAACACTCAATACAGGTATTATCCGTTTAGTTAAGCAATCCATTTTGGAAAAGCTCCCATGGACACACCCAAAGGTATGCCTCATTAATGTCCTAGGTTGACAATCAAAATTAACTTTCATAGATGAAATGCTTGTATCTCTTCAAAATTCATTAAGTTAAAATCCTACCCTCTCATCTAATGGTATTAGGGAGGGTCAGAAAATTTTTAGGATTTGATAAAATTATGAAATTGAACAAATGGGATTGTTGTGTCCTTAGGTGTCTCAAAGAAAATCACTTCCTCTCTCTCCTGTGTAATAGGACAGGCACGGTGATGGGTACCACTTGTCATTCAAAAAGTGGCTCCCTATCTGACATAAAATCTACCAGCATCTTGATCTGGGATTTCTAGATGTTAGAGCTGTGAGGAACAGTATGTAAATCACCCATATTGTGGTACAGCAACTAAAGCCAAGGCAGGAGTGAGGTGGCATAGGAATAATGAGCCAATCTTAGAGACTGTAGTCTGAAATATTTTCCTACCAGAATCTCTCACTTATCTTCTTTTGGAAATAGTTACTCCTTTAGTTTGTATGTCCCTATTTCTGGAGGTGAGCTTGAGGTCTTTGTGAATTATGGAAAAAGGTTTGAATTTTGCATGCATGCATTCATGTGTGGTCATGTGTGTGAATGCACACACACACACACACACACACACACATACGCACACACACAGATCCTGGAACTTCATGTACTTTTTTCTCATCGGTGCTGAAATGTTGACAGATTCAACACTGTGAAGGCCTTGGATTACTAACAACAGTTTCTATGAGCTCATAAGTACAATGGCCATGTCATATCCAGAAAGCAGTGCTTCACAGAACACTTCCAGTTATTATGTTCCTCCAGTTATTACATTCTTTCTGTTCCCTCTTTGTCAATGTTCCCTAAGTTTTGGAGAATGTGATATAGGTGTCCCCTTGTCTTCAGTTTGGGTTTCTCTTGGTTGAGATAAAACACCGTGACCAAGAAGGGTTTATTTTATCTTATGGCCTATAATCCACTGCACTATAAGGAAGTCAGACAGAAACTCAAGGTAGGGACCTGGAGGTAGGAACTGACACAGAAGTTAGAGTGTGCTGCTTAATGGCTTGTTCCCCATGACTTGGCCATATGGCTTTCTTAAAGCACGCAGGATCACTAGCACAAGGGTAGTACTACCCACAGTGATCTGGGCCCTCATGCAGTAATCATCAATCAAGAAAATGCTCTATAAGCTTGCTCACAGGCCAGTCTTGGGGCGTTTTTATAACTGAAGTTCCCACCCTTTTTTTTTTTTTCATTTACATCTCAGTCATGGGTCCCTCCCTCATCTCCTCCAAGTTCCACCCTTCCTTCCCACATCCCATATTCCCTATTGAGGGAAAGGGTGGGTAAATAGGCTTAGGTTATTTCCAACTTGAGAGCCTGGAGAATTAAGTTCATTAATTGATAAAGGGAAAGAGAAGAAGATTGGGGTAGTGTGTCAGGGTTTAGTTTAATTTTTTTTATTACAAGTTAATTCTGGGGCTCTAAATGCCTCATCCCAGAGAAACAGTTTAGCAGGCATCTGTAAATGACAAAAGCAATGATACGGTGGCACAATTTACTTGAAGACATATGGGGAGGGTAATTTTAGAGGGGAAAAATGTGTGAGGAGAGTAAATTTGAAAGGACCCTCGGAGAAGGAATGAGAGCAAAAAGCACGAAAAGTACAACTATGTCACCTGGATTTGGTTCGAATGCATCCCTTAAAGTGTCACACGCAGCAAGTATGATCCCCACTGTGCCATGTTAGAAGTAGGGGAACCTTTAAGAGACATCCCAGTGAAGAGTAGTCTATTGGGGTCACTGTCCTTGGAAGGGGTTAATGCCATTCTCTGGGGTCCCCAGTTCTTTAGAGAGTGATTTGTGAAAGGAGCCAGCGGGATCCTCAGTTCCCTCTTGCTTCCTGTCTTGCTGTGTGACTGCTCTCTCCTTCTTGCCTGTGCTCCTTTCATATGCTTTGTGCTGTGTTGTTATGTGGTCTCAGAGTTGTTTTCAAAGACTGAACAGATGGGGCTACTCAATTTTGGATTGTCAGTCTCTAAAACTGTTAGATAAATAATGTCTTTGCTTTCTTCGGCATCCACTCTAAGATATTTTGTTACGGCAACAGAAGACAGGTCAACAGTCACAGACAGATTGTTTAGTTCACTATTTTTGGGAGTCTTCCCGTCTTTTGGTAAAAAGTCCAATTGACTCAAAAGGTGCCTTCCTCTTGCCATTGTAAGTTATGGTTCCTTTTATTATCTGCTGTCTTTCCTATCATCCATCAGCCCGGGATACAGGGACTTGACAAACCTGTGTGCTAGTGGACTATCTTACTCAGGTTTGGTTAACCTACTTACATGAGAATTCCAGGAACAAAAATAATACATGGTTAAGGATCGAACAGAGGTCATGGGGTGGGCAGGAAAGGTAACTGAGGTTCCTGGCATAAGCATACTTTGCATCCTCAATGCTACCTTGGGATATCCTGCTACTTTGTCACATGAATCATGGGTTCCCACCCTGAGCTGCATATTCCAAATATATGCACCGCAAGATAATATGGAGAAGGAATGTAGAGGGGAAATCCCAAGTCATTTTTTTTCCTTTGTGAGTTCATGGCAATGAGCAGTAATGAAAATGTTTTCTTTGTAAATGAAAAAAGAAACTGCTCTGCACCCATATTAGCTTGCTCTGGGGAGGCTTCCATGCTTCTGACACAGCTTTTACTCTGATACATTTCTTCAGTGCATTGGCGAGCTCAGCTGTACCCATGTGAAAAGCTTTTAATTTAGGAATATTTATACTGGGAGCGTCTGGAAACTAGAACTTTGTAGGGTTTCCTCCCCCACTCTCATTGTAATTCTCATGGGAATTTTTCCCCTGTGAAGTTATGTGGCTCACCATCTGGCCATATGTACAAGCCATCCTTCTCATAGAACTTTGATAAAATGCACCAGCTTCCTTGGAATTAGATTAGCATCTCGATCTGAGAGCTTTCTGGCTCTTCCTGCTGACAGGAGATGAAAGGCTCATAAATAAAAATGCTGCTTTGTTTGCCTCTGTGTTGTAATGTACCCTGTGGAAAAGGAAGACAATTAGGTCTAAGCATCTTTTCATTCAATGTTACAGAGAGTTCCTTCTCCCGTTGCTTAACACTAAGCCCCTCTCTAGGTTCTGTGAGGTAGTATAATAGCCCTAGAAAATCATATACTATCTCCCCAGTAGCATTTACTTCTAACAGCCTCAGAAATCTCGATAAAGAATGTGGGTTCTATGTCATTATCAATTATCATCATTATAAATTAAGAAACAGTGAGTCAGTGTTTTCTTTTCATAACTGCATGCCCTATAATAATTGATAGACTATTTAGAATAAAACACCACAAAAAGTCTGCTCACATTTAATCAAAAGTAGACATTTAAGCCTGTTTCTATCCAGCATATGCTGATAGGTGACATTTCAACTCATAATGGAATTATGAAACACAAGATAGAGACTTGCTATCTGCCTAATTTGAGGTATAATTGAATAAAGTTATAGGATAAGAATCTGACCTGGAAGAGGACCGATGTCCCCAAATCAGTGTCTCAGAGATCAAACCTGAAAACTTTTAGGGATGGAAGGATGGAGAGAGGGGGAAAGAAAGAACAGAGAAGGTTGGGGCAGGGGGAGTGAGAGGAAGGGGGAGTGAGAAGGAGAGGAAGACATCTGAAAGCCTGAAAGAGGAAGGCTGAAGGACAGCTTGGTGATACACTGGGTTAGCAGTCTGGGTAGAGCACAGCTCCCTGCACCTTGGACAGAGAGCTGGAACTCAGCGGGGAAAAGGAGCCTGTCTCAGAGCAGTAGAAAGCCAGAGGACACATGGCAGTGGCCACAGAAACCAGCTGAGTTCTGGAAGCGCTTTCAAGTTTCCCAATCTGAGATAATATAGACTTCTAATACTTTGATTTTGGAAAATAGAATTTTAAATGTGACATTTGTCTTATTCTTATTCCTAGGACTGACATCTCTTTCGATGTTTTCAAAATCCCATTTGTCTTTCTTTGGAAAAATATGTTAAAGCAAATTTTAACAGTAAATAGTTTATTTTCTGAAGTACAATTACAATTGTATATGGAAACTATCTAAAGTGGAACTTGTTTCAGAGAAGAACAATTCTCCTAGAAGTAGGCCAAAATTTAAGCCATCTTTGATTAACAATTTATACCTGAATTATGCTGTCTAGTTATAGAAAGTGAAGAGTAAGTTTTCTTAAAATACCAGCAATGACTTCAGGAAGCTGCCGGGCTCATCATGTTTTCCTATAGGAGGGAATCATAATTGTGACAGCAAAAAGAAGAGAAAGACAGACAGGAGCCGTATGCAGGGTTATGCATCTGCTGCCAAGAAATCGTGTTCCATTTTTTAAAGCCAGAGACATGAAAAATAGATGGAGGGAGTGAAGTCTTTATATACACTGATGCACTTGACCATGTGGCATTGATTGGAGAGATGGAATTACAGTTTGTTTCTAAAACATTATTTAAATGTACTGATTGTAAATTAAATTATCCTAAGTGAGTCTTCTGGTCAGAGAATTTTTCTTTTCATGTGCAAATGCTTGCATAGCTTTAGATTTCCATTCATAAGAATTATTTGGGCTTATGCCATTTATTTCTCAACTTGTATAGGCTTTGGTGCATGTGTGGGAGAGGAGTTAGTATAAACCAAAGGAAGTAGAGGAGATTTTATATATTTTGTATGTATTTATAACATAGGTAAAATATTGGGATAAGATTGGTTCTTGTAGGTTCTGTGTGTCTGACTTCACAACATGGATCTGAATATTGGGATCAAATGAATCTGCAAATCTTATTAATTTAATATAGCAACTCCGATGTGACAGTTATAGATGGAGGCAGAAGAACTAGTGGGTAATAGCAGTAGTTCTGACAGTATGAGTGGGCTGGAGAGGGAAACTGGGCAACAAGACCGAAGCTGAGGCAACATTGCAATTCATCATCTTTCTTGGAAATATAATAACTGACCACGTGCGATTTTATCCAGTATAAAATCCCCTGTTAATTTGTGCTTGTTTAATTTTAACTTTATAAGTATATAATTTAGGGTATAATTTACCTGCAAGAAGACCATATATGATTATTGATAATGGTAGGCTACTGGTTGGAGGTAGTTTTATGGAGGGGAGAAGGACTCTGGTGTGAAGTAAGAGGCAGTTTGTATGGCGAGGGAAGAGTGAGCGTTCAAGAACCAAAACCAGATGGATCACAAATTCAGAGTAGAGTAAGATACACAGAAACACAGGTTTTCAGGATGTCCATATGTTCTGTGTGGAGGCTTCAATTTTCTCTTTTATATTGTTTTGGCCACATTTGCTGTTGTGGCCTCCACTGGCCATCACTCTGACTTTTGTAGGTCTTGGAGAATGAATCACTTATTTTGCTAGCATATATTTATTTATTTATTGAATATAGATTTTTTTCCCCAACAATAATTCTGATTATGAGCTCTCCTTTCTCTACTTTTCTTAGGACCTTTCCACCTCTACTTCCATCTGGATCCATTCTCTTTCGGTCTCTTATTAAAACAAAACAAAACAAAACAAAACAAAAACAAAAACAAACCGGCTTCTGAGAGATAATAAAAATAAAAAAGAGAAAACAAAATATAACACATAAGAACTGGACAAAACAAATAATCAGAAGAGGAAAAGACCAAGAGAAGGCACAAGAAACAGAAACCAACTATTTTTGCAGACTCATGCAGACCCTGTGCATGCTATCTCATTGTATGTTGGTTTGGAGGCCTTGTTTTCTTGGTGCTCCATTCACTCTTGCTTTTATACTATTTCTACCTCCTCTTCTGTTGTTCCCTGAGCTCTGAGGATAGGGATTTAATGGAGACATCCCACTTAGGGCTGAGTGTTCCAAGATTTCTCTCTCTCTGTCTCCATAATGTCTGGCAGTGGGTCTCTGTATTTTCCCCATCTTCTGCAGTAGAAAGTGTCCCAAATGATGGCTGAACAAAGCAATAATCTGTGAGTATAGTTGAATGCCATTAGGAGTCATTTTATTGCTATTTTTTAAAAACAATATTATTTGGTTTTACCCTAGGTCCCTGTGGTATCTAGTCTCTGGTTCTTGGTAACCCAAGAAGTGTTGGATATGTGTTTTATCTGATGGAGTGGGGCCTCAGTCCCACTCAGTCAAATCAGACATTGGTTGGTCATTCCCACAGGACTTGTGCCACCATTGTGCTAACATATCTTGCAGGTAGAACGCCATTGTAGATCAAAGACTTCCTGGCTGGGTTTGTGTTGATGTTTCTCTTTTGGTAGACTGTGGCATGCATTCCTGTTCCGAAGACACTGCAGTTTGAGGGTGGAGACTTTATGTAGTCTCCAGATTAGTTTTCCATGTTCAGTGAATTGTGTAGGTATTGTCTTTAGCACTGTGGGGTCTTGCTGTTAGTTTGTGGACAGCAACCTACCATCCTGGCAAAAGCTTGGGTTGCTTGAGGATATCAATGGGACTCTCTTGGCAAATCACTCAGTTAGATGTAAGCCAATCCCAGCACTGGAAGCTTTTATTCAGTAACAAAAAAAATGACCAGCTAGGGCTCTTTCTCCCTCATTATTTGATGATTTTATTTAGATTGCCTTCATATATGTATGTATTCAAGGAAGCTTCTACTGTTCTAAGTTTCCACACTACTGCTCAAATGGGTCAAATGGGTCCTTAATTTTAGCTGTCTCTCCCCATATTCCCTTTTACATCCCCTACTCCCCTTCCCACTTAATCATTCTGTCCCATGTCCCTATTCATTCACAATGATCAATTCTATTTCCATTTCCTAACAAGATTTATCTGCCCCTTAGTCCCTTACTCTATAACTATCCTCTGTTGTCGTTCTGCATCTCCTGGAAGGCCTAGACATAGAGCGAGACTTCGTGTCACAAGATCTCCAGTGCAGCTGGGGGTGCGGGAGAAATGGATTTCCTCGGAGACAAGTATTATAGCCCTTTTAAAACAGACATGCTGTGAGTCTCAGCATCTGTTTCAATCCAGAGGGAGTCTTGTGGAAAAGTTGGGGGAAGAATATAAAGATCTGGAGGTGACAGGAGCTCCACAAGAAGACCAACAGAGCCAACTAACCAGGGTTGAGAGGGGCATGAGGTGACTGAAGAACCCAACCAAGGACCATGCATGGTCTGGACCTTGGCCCACTACACAGATGTAGCTGATCGGCAACGAGGGCTTTATGTACGTTCCCTAATAAGGGAAATGGGGGCAGTGTCCCACATGGACTCTACTATCTGCTTAAAATTTTTTTAATTAATTCTTTATTACAATTTATTCACTTTGTATCTGGGCTGTGGCCTGCTTCCTCTTTTCCCAATCCCTCCCTCTTCTCCTCTTATGCCTCTCCCCTAGCCCACTGATGGTTATGGTCAGATAGAAGGGGAGGAGAACCTCCCTTATTGAATACTTTTAATCACTTCCCCCCTAGGGGATGCCTCTCCAGACCACAGGGGAAGAGTTTCAGTCCCAATCCGACTTGATGAGCTGGGATGGATTGGTAGGGGAGCATCCATTTTTCTGAGAAGTGGGTGATGGGGGGAATGGGGCAAGAGAGAGGGAGGGTGTGCCCAGGAGGAAAGGAAGGAGGAGGCTATGATTGGGACGTAAAGTGAATAAATAAATAAATAAATAAATAAACAAACAAACAAATAGCTCTCTACTAGGAGATCTGATAGATGACATCCAGCCCTACCACGGGCTGCTCAGCTTCCCCAGGGTGGGAATCACTTCTTGTTAGATTAACAGTGACTAGCAGTGGGGAAGACTGTTCTCAAGGAGCCACGTGGAAGAGTAGGGGGATGGATCGAAGGGCCCATTGGAAACAGGATCCCCACAAGAAGACCAACAGAGTTAAGTAAGCTGGGCCCAGATTTGGGCAGACAAAATGGCTGCTTTAAGAACAGCCAGCCACTTGTTCCTGCAGTCAACCACTGCAGTGGGCTGAGCGGCAGAAAATCATGATGACAGCGGTCGGAGCCAGTGAATGAAGCAAGCTTGCAGCAGCTGGCAGCATGTGCATGGCTGCCTGACTGGAAATTTGGCAAGAACAGGGTTCCAGTGATGAATTCTTCTGGGAGGAGGGAAGCCCTTCCTTCCCCAGAATAAATGACAAGTCTCAGATGATCTCTGATGATGCTGGCCTGTTTACTTCCATGTAACTTATAACCCTTGGGTAGTGGGAAAGGTTTTGAGGATGAATGCATTTGATTAGCTAGTTCCTAGTCTACCTGGGGCCTTATTAGCAGAGGGTGGAATTCCAGGTGCTTGCTGAACAGGTTCTATTGGGAGAAAGGAAATTGAACCTGTTTTTTTTCTTTTTCCTTTTTTCTCCCCTGAGGGCAATGCGACATTTCTGGAGTAGAGGATGTGAAGATTCAGACTCCCCATATGAGACAGAGGAGAGGGAGCCCTGCTGACAAAGAGAGTCAGTTTTGAGCTCAGGGGCTTTCTGGTAATGCCAGACTTTGACTTTATCAGTAGGGTTTCCTACACTCTGTGGTTCTGTGGATTGTTATCATTGACTTAAGTGCTAATAACCACATAGAAACAAATAGATACCACATTTGTCTTTCTGGATCTCGGTTACCTCAGTCAGGATGATTTCTTCTTAGTTCCATCTAACTTACCTGCAAATTTCCTGATTTCATTTTTTAAATAGCTGAGTAATAATCCATTGTGTAAAATGTACCACATTTTCTTTATCCACTCTTTTATTGAGAGACATCTAGGTTGTTTCAACTATTATGACTACAGTTGAATATATGAATATAGTTGAGTAAGTATCTTTTTAGTAAGATGAAATGTTCTTTTTGTATCTGCCCAAGAGTGGTATAGCTCTATCCTGAGGTAGATCAATTCCCATTTGCCACACTGATTTCCATAGTAGCTGTATAAGTTTGTACTTCCCTCAGTGATGGAAGAGTGTTCTCCTTATGCCATATCAGTGCTAGTAAATATGAGCTATCTTTTGTTTTGTTGATCTTTACCATTCTGACAGGTGTAAAATAAAATGTCAAAGTCATTTTGATTTGTATTTCCCTGATGGCTAAGGATGTTAACATTTTTAATAAAGCATTTCTCATGGCATGGGCTGGCTCTTTGATCACCTCCACCTGAGGGAGGACAACTTTGCCAGTCCACAGAGGAAAACAATGAGACCAGTCCTGATGAGACCTGCTAGACTAGGGTCAGATGGATGGGGAGGAGGACCTTGCCTATCAGTGGACTCAGGGAGGGTCATGGGAGGAGGGGATGAAGATGGGGCTACAGCTGGGATACAAAGTGAATAAACTGTAATTAATAAAAATAACATAAAAATTAAAAAAGCATTTCTGGGCCATTTGAGTTTCCTCTTTTGAGAATTATCTATTTAGATACCCACTTAAAAAGTGGATAATTTGTTTTCTTGATATCTAGTTTTTTGAGTTCTTTATATATTTTGGATATTAGCCCCCTATTAGATGTATAGTTTGTTAAAAATATCTTTTCCCATTCTGTTGGTTGTTACTTTGTCTGAATGATGGTGTTGTTTGCCACACAGGTGACTTTTGGTTTCATGAGGTCCTATTTATTAATTGTAGATCTTAGTGCCTGTGCTAATGGTGTTCTGATCAGAAAGTCTTCTCCAGTGCCAATGCATTCGAGACTATTCTCTACTTTCTCTTCTATGAGGTTCAGTGTATCTGGTTTATGTGAGGTCTTTGATCCATTTAGAGTTGAATTTTGTATAAGGTGATATATATGAATCTATTTGTTCTCTTCTATATGCAGACGTACAGTTAGATCAGTACTACTTGTTAAAGATGTTATCTTTTTCTAGTGTGTGTTTGTAGCTTCTTTATAAAAAAAATCAAGTGTGTGGTTTTATGTGGGTCTTTCAATTTGATTTCACTGATCAACCTGTCTTTGTGTGAATACCATGTTAGTTTTTATTACTATAGCTCTGTAGTACAATTTGAAGCCAGGGATGGTAATACCTCTAGCAGTTGTTTTATTATTTTTTAGCTAGCCCGAGAGTTTTGTTTTTCCATATGAAGTTGAGTATTACCCTTTCAAAGTCTGTAAGGAACTGTTGGAATTTTAATGGGGATTGCACTGAATCTGTAGATTGCTTTTGGTAGGATGGCCATTTTCACTATATTAACCCTACCAATTCATGAACATGGGAGATCTTTTCATCTTCTAATATATTTTCCAATTTCTTTCTTCAAAGCCTTGAAATTGCTATCATACAACCCTTTCATTTTCTTGCATAGTTTTACCCTAAGATATTTTATATTATTTGAGGTGGTTGTGAAATATGTTATTTCTCTGAATTTTTTCTCAATTCATTTGTATTTAGGAGGGTTTCATATTTATGAGAGTGAATTCTGTATGCACCTACTTTGCTCAATGTGAGCTGTAGGCATTTTCTGGTGGAATTTTTCATGTCCCTTATATATAGTATCATATTGTTTGGTAGCATTTTTTTTTCTTATGACATGATGGTTCTTACTTTTCTTCCTATCATCAAACAATATATGAATGAATGTTCTTCCTACTAGCCTCCCTGTTATTTCTTTAGAGTATAAATAAAGGTTTCATGCCTTTGTTTTTACACAGTTCTTTTTGCTAAAACTCATTTGTTTAGCTACTTCTAGTTTCTCAGGGGTCTATAGTTTGCCTTAAGACCAGTTGACCACAGCTGTGGAGTTCAGCACCCACATCATTCCTTGTAGAATACAGTTGCAAATGACTCTGGGTAGCCTGGAGCTCCAGAAGGCTCTCACCTTAGGGTGAAGTCCTGGCCCATCAGTAAGAACCTCCATGAATGAACAATCATGTTGTGCCAGGCAGATATTTCACCATAACAGACAAAAATAAAATGATAAACACGAATGAAGCACACTTGCACTATATTAAATCCTTCCCCCTCAACTGAATTCTCCTTTCCTCTGTTTTCTGCAGTTAATGGGGTGTGTAAGAGAATGTGTATATGTTTGTATGCGTGACTCACACATCTTGATGTAGAACTTTATAGAAAGGAATTTCAGTGAGAATTTTTTTTTCAAGTAAAAGACCACATCAAAGAAAAAGAAACACTCTAACTGTTGACTAGTTTTCACCACTTATTATGTGAGAAAGGAAATGTCAGTAACTTAAAAGAAATTCTAAGATCAATGGGCTGGAGCTTTTCTGATTTTAAAGTTCTTTACAAAGAACTTGTCACAAAGATTATGCAATGAAAAAATGTAGGCTGGAATTTCTATTGATACTAGGGAAATTTCTTTGTTTTCTCAAAGTATAAAGAGAAACACAAAACTCAGTCTTTGGCTGTGAGGCTCCTAGCTGGGAGTTGGCTCTTGTGGTGGGTTATACAGTCAATACTTCTTAGGAACTGCTCTTGATTGAACACAGAAACAAAAGCTGGCCTATCTCATGTAGTGAAATTGAAATAATTGGTGAGACAAAGGTGGTAAATCAACCAATTTGGGGTAGTTCAGACCTAAATGGACTCTCTGCTGAGGTGACCTGCAGTTGCCCCAATTCTCTCTTTGTTTCTAGTGTATGGACCTGGTTTTACAAATTGGTAGGAGGTTAATGTGTCAGGCTGTGACACTCTTCTGTACCTGGAATAACTAAGTATGCTTCACAAAATCAATTTGTTCTCTTTAGTGGGAATCTCCCAAAGGATGCTTGTATTGAGAAGTGCTTTTCCGAAGCTGGACACACTTTCATTTTGGTTTCATTAGCTGCTGCTGCAGAGAAGACTATGGATAAATTTGGTCATTTGCTGCTTTTCTTATTAAGGCTTTTATCCATTCCTTTTCAGTATACAAGCATGTGGAACCTGAATGTGATAGCTGAAACCTGTCATTTACAGTAGCCCAGGGATCACCCTGAAATAAATTAATGGCATTTGCTTTCAACAACCATTTCTACAAAACCACAAGTGAGAAGAAAATGTGTGAACCCTCAAAGCCCAGACACATGGCTGCATTTGGAAGCAAAGTTGCTATGAACTCAGAAACACTACATGGTATTATGACTCTCTCTCTCTCTCTCTCTCTCTCTCTCTCTCTCTCCGTGTGTGTTTATACTCAGGTGTATTTTTCATATGGAAGAATTCAAAAATTTTACATTTGAACTTTTGTTTGATTATATTGAGATATATAGTTCTTAGCTGTTTTAAAATGTACCACAAATTATGTCTTCGTAATTAATGTAACATAAACAACCAGTAAAGGATCCCATTAATATAAACACATATACACAAACAGAGAATATGAGGACATATATACTTTCATTTTATGGAATATTTGCATATCAAAGCAATTTTAAGAAAAAATGCTTCCCTTATGTTGCAGTTCTAAATCTGCCTTATAAAAGTAGCAACATTGTAAAGACTGGACATTCTTTAAAAATAAAATAAAATATCATGGAATCAAAACTTTCTTTTTCTTTTAGTAAAGAGCACTTCTAGAGGAAGAGGAAGAGGCTGGGGGTGGAGTGATGGTTGTCTCCAGAGACCAGTTCTATGGGCTGGAAATAGGGCGGCTTAACCTTCCTTGTTTGTTTCTTCACCTCCATTTTCGGGCCACTAGGAAATAGCCTTGCTGGCCTTCCTGGCTCTGCTTCTGGCTCTAAACACCTTAGCTTGCTTTGCTCTGCTGTGCTCACATCAGTGCTTACATCGCCCCTGGAATGATAGAAATGATATATTCAGCATCCTCTTCAAATAGCATTCAAGAAAGGAAATTCTGAGGCCACAGATGCCGCCTTTTCAGAACGAAGGCTCAACTGAGAAGAAGAGAGTTCATCTAGAGTGGAGCATACACTCCATTCGCCAAGCTTTCGTCTATACCTCATTTGGGGAGGAGTTGACATTAAACACCTCTTCATGTCTAATGGCTGTGGCTGAGGTCCTTGATGGTGCAATATTTTGTCTTGTACTACGTACTTCCCTCAATGTCTCCATCTATGTCCACACGAAGTTGCTAGTACAGCAGCTGTACCATCTGTTTCAAATATTATTTCAGCCTTTGCTGTTCTGGGATAAATTTCATAAAGTGTATTGCATACACACACATTTAATTGAACAAATGAGAAGCCTTTCCAGTTTACAAAGGCTTCCTAAATGACAAGAAGTGTCCAATTTCCATTCAAATGGTTACTCCAGGGTTTTGAAATGTGTGAATTCATCTAAAAGAGGCTGCTGGTGTATTTTGAGGCAGATGGCTTGATTCTGTGAAGAAAAAAATTAAGTGGATTTTACTATCAATCTTGTGCTTTTTTTGGCAAAAGACTGACATAATAAAGATGTGTGTATTACTAAGAATGCTTTTTAATAATGATTCTACCTTATGTTTTCCCTCAAGAATATGGTTAACTGACTAGGAAAATCTATTCAGAGGTTTTATGTTTATCCATAATGATCAGCTTAGGATTAAAAAAGCAAAAAAGAAGCCCACTAACAGAACTGCTGAAACACAAAAGGAAGATAATTCGCTACAACTTTCTAAAGGCATCCAAGAGGGAGGGAAGGCTGATGTTGATCAAATGTTACTCCTGCGAAATGGTCATGAAGGCAGTCAATTGAAGAGTTCTATAAGGGAGGGGATTTCATCTTCTCAGACTGCCACTGGAGGAAAACCTTGAGCATCCTGCCTAAGGCGGCTTCTCATCTGAAAGACTGCAGGTTGGAAAACGACCACTGGGTTGTTCTCAGCTGCGATTGCCCTGCGCTCCCAGTCACTCTTGGCATCCACCAGCGATATTTCAAAAGTACTTCGATGATGCTTTCTTTTTCAATTTGTAGTTTGCACAATTGGTTGGGTCCTTGCTTAATTTCTGATTACTTAATGCCCCCCCCCAAATCCAAAAAACAAAAAACCAAACAAACAAAAAGCATGGGGTGTCTCCTTTCACTTGAAAAGCTGAGGCCTAAGCTAGCCAGTCTATAGGTTCTTTGGTGCTAATCATTTATTTAGGGATAAGAACGTAAATGGGAACAGGGACTGTCTCTGACATGAACTGATTGGCCTGCTCTTTGATCACCTCCCGCTGAGGGGGGAGCAGCCTTACCAGGCCACAGAGGAAGACAATGCAACCACTCCTGATGAGAGCTGATAGACTAGGATCAGAAGGAAGACCTCTCGTATCAGTGGACTTGGGAAGGTGCATGGGTGGAGAAGAGGGAGGAAGGGTGGGATTATGGAGAGAGGAAGGAGGGAGATACAGGGGGGATACAAAATGAATAACCTGTAATTAACAAAAATAAAAATATTAAAAAAATCAGAAAAAAAGAACGTAAACTAAATGGTCTCAGTGAGTCTAAAAGACAGCTTGTCTTCTGAGCATTGGGGAAAAAAGCACTATCTCTTTTTCAATGAGCAGAAACCAGAAAACAGCAAGTCTTTATTTTTATTGAGAACATTCTGGAAACACAATGTATTATCAACTGTAGCTTAAAGGGAACAGTGTGGATGGCAGGATTGGAGGGAGACTACCTGTGTTTTCAGTGATGTGACTGAGCCTCTGGAGCTTCTTCCCCTGTGGCATCAGTACAATTCTTTTTTTCTAATTAAATTTTTATTTTTTATATTAATTACAGCTTATTTACTTTGTATCCCAGCTGTAGTCCTCTCCCTTATTCCCTCCCAATCCCACTCTCCTTCCCTCATCTCCTCCCTGCCCCTCTCTAAGTCCACTGATAGGGGAGGTCCTCCTCCCCTTCCATCTGACCCTAGCTTATCAGGTCTCATCAGGACTGGCTGCAATGTCCTCCTCTGTGGCCTAGCAAGGCTGCTCCTTCCCTGGGGAGGAATGGGGAGGGGGTGGGAGGTCAAAGAGCCAGCCACTGGATTTATGTTAGAGACAGTCCTTGTTCCCCTTACTGGGACACTGAGCTGCCATGGGCTATGTCTGAGCAGGGGCTCTAGGTTATATCCATGTATGGTCCTTGGAGAATCAGTCTCAGAAAAGACCCCTGTGCCCAGATATATTTGGTCCTTGTGGAGCTCCTGTCATCTCCAGGCCTTATTAACTCCCACTTCTTTCATATGATTTCCTGCACTCTGCCCAAGGTTTGGTTATGAGTCTCAGCATCTGCTTTTATACACTGTTAGGTAGAGTTTTTCAGAGGCCCTCTGTGATAGCCTCCTGTCCTGTTACTTGTTTTCTCTTACTTCTAATGTCCAACCCGTTTATCTTTCTGAGTGAAGACTGATTACCTTACCCCAAGTCCTCCTTCTTGTTTAGCTTCTTTAGGTGAACATATTTTAGTATGTTTATCCTATCTTATCGGTCTAGTATCCACTCATAAGTGAGTATATACTGTATAAGTGAGTATATACTTTTTCCCCAAAGTCTTTATTCCAGCCAGCTGGGACCACACCCAAGTGGTGGGTGTGTGTGAGCATCTAGGTGTGGCTATGAATACTCAGAATAATGAGGGTTTTAAGGACAGAGACCTCATCAAAGCATCTCCCTCAGCAGCTGTAGTGGGGAGTAAGCAGCTTAAAGCAAGCATTTTTAACAGAAGCTAAAGTAAACAGTTAGCCAGCCTGGGGAATTCAGCACAAACAGGTAGCTAAGATAAAGGGTTAGCTGGAGGGGGGATCATGTACAAATAAGAAATTTCAACAAAGATTATGTAATGTAGCTAGGACATCTTTAGTTCTATTTTAGGAAACTTTAGTTTATAGAACAGAATTGTGTAGTTTTCCATTGGATACTCCAAGTAGATCAGATTCCAGTTAAACCTGGAAACAGCCTCAGCAAGAATATAAGATGGAGGAACCTCTCCATTATCTTTCCCCATCACAACAGTTGTTTGGTTCTAATCATGGTCGAATTAAAGCTTATCATTGCACCTGTCAGCCTGTTTTCTTATACCCCTCAGGATTACATGCCCAGGATCACACTGTCTTCTGAGCATCCTCTCTCAGCTTCCTCCTTGGCTACCGTTCCTGCCTATTGCCATGCTTCCCCACTGAGATGGACTCTTAGGATCCTAGAACCATAAACTCAAATAACCTCTTCCTTATGTGCCTTTCCTTGGTCATGGTATTTAATCACAGCGACAGAAAAGCAAGTAACACACTGTGGAAGATTATTCATGGTAGCAAGTGATGACCAAGCTTAAATGTGAAGCGCAAGACCTATATTCTTGAGATTCAAGATTCAAATGTCAGTACAAATTATGCGTGGAGTTATACCATTGCAGTTATAACTACAGTGACAGATATAGCATAGGGTCAGTTTAGAAAAGTGTCCTTGTAAGTCAGTATAAAAACTCTTCATGCTCATGAGTTCTTTGCTATCTAGTTGGCAAATAGAGTAAGTATTTAAACTAGAGAACTTCTATGGATTCTTGTAGAATTTGGGGCAAGGAAAGATAACCTAAGGAGGAACAGATTGTCAATTTAATTAGGCTCAGTTAAAGAACTGCTGGAGAATAAGTGACTCAATGCACACCCCCTGTGGTGGTTTGAATAAGAAGTGTTCTTCATAAACCTCAGCATTGAAACACCATGGTTGGTGGTGCTGTTTGGAGTGGTTATGGAATCGTTAGAAGAAAGAGCCTTGCTGGAGGAAATACACCACTAGGGTGTGTTCTGAGGGTTTGTAACCTCACCTCAACCCGAGCTCACCCTCTTTGCTTCTTCTGTGTGGTTGGAAATGTGATCAGCCAGCTTTGGCCAGCTCTGGCTCCCTGCTGCCATGCCAGGATGGACTCTTCCCCTGGAACTATAACCTGAAATAAACTTTTCCTTCCATAAGCAGATTTTCCTCACTTTTAAAAATTAAGATACAATCACCAACTACTAAATTATATCAATTACTTAATGTCAACAATAAGTAAACAGACTAGAAGAATATAATTGTATATCAGCAAAAATAAAGAACTGATATCTTAGAAAAGATAAAATGTAAAAAAAAAACTTACAGAAAGAACAACAAACAGATAATAAATAAAACTATAAATGAAAGAGACACAAGTGATACAACAAAAATGTAAGAGTTTCTGAGACTTATAAAAAAATGATGTTAAACTGGGTGACTTAAAATAAATGAGTTAATTCCTGGAAGGACACAGCATAGTGCATCTCACCTCTGAATAAGAAAAATGTGGGAAATCTGAAAACAAAACAAGACAAAACAAAAAACTAAATAAGAAAGACTAAATCAATGATCAATGATCTCAAACAAGGAAAAGCTCAGAACCAAATGGCAGTGGTAAATTCTATCAAGCATTTAAAGAAGAGCTAAAGTCAATGTTTTGCAATCTTCTAAAGTTGAAGAGAAGGAAACTCTTCTAAACACTGTTTTTAAGTCCAGCTTTATGCTGATACCACAGCCAATTATTAGAGTGTAGAAATGAAGAACTGTACAATAAGACTGAGTAGAAGAATGGCTATGATTAAAAACAAATCATGAAAGATCAAGCCAGACAATTTTTCAGGCTGTCATGCAGAAATGACAGAGATAATTCTGAAAAAAATATGATGTGATACCTAAATGGATGATGTGCTTGCCATGCAAATAGGAGGACTCTAATTCAGATCCCCAGAACTCATGTAAATGCTGTGTGACCTATTTGTCATCTTAGTTCACAGCAGATAGAGTAAATGGATCTCTGGGACAAGTTGGCCAGCTAGATTACCTGAATTTATAAGAGCCAGGTTTAAGTGAGAGACTCTGACTCAAAATACAAGGTTGAAATGGGTCAGAGAACACACTGACATCAACTTCTGACCTACACACACACACACACACACACACACACACCTGCACGCATGCACATGCAAAAGCACACACATACACACAAGCACAGTCATACCTACAAAAGTCATACCTATAAAAGTAGACACAGACACATACAGACAAACACACAGGCACACTGCATACACATGCATGCAAATTTCTTTTTAAAAAGATGCCATTTAGAATATTAAAGTATAGGTACTCATAAGCCATGCCAGGTTAAGAAGCCCCAGTATCTTACCTGGTAAAATACATAAAGAGCAAAAGGAACAGCACAATCAAAGCAATAACAGAAAAATGTCTTTCTCTGATCTGGGTACACAGTATTTTGATTAAAAGGCCTTAGAATATAGAACATCAATATTGTGAAATGGAACTAGAGGTAGCAGGGTCAACCTATCAAAACCTTAGCAGGAAATGAAAGCTGTTTGCTTTTCCAGAAAATAAAAGGAAATTATCTATACCAAGGAAAATAAGAACAGCATTGGTGATGTCTTAACAATGAATGTCAGGAAATATGAGCCACCTGTAAAATTCTGAGAAACTTGAGTCTTGGATTCTTCATGAGGTAGGCTGTTATTGAAGAGGAAGGAAAATTAAAGACAATTTTAAACATGGAAAGTTGACTCTGTGACAGAACATGAATTTAGGATTTTCTTTAACAAATTAAAAGAGAAAACTGGAAAAGAAGACATAGGGTATGATGGTGATGTGTAAGATATCCAATCTGTAAGTCTGCTTGATCACCAACCATTCCTGTAAGCTAGTTGTTAGTTTAGTGCAATAGCTAGGTGCACCAAAAGAGAAGAAATATTGAAGCATAATAAAATAGTTATCTTAAGTATTAATGTAAGTCCTTGGCAGGTTTATGGTATAAAACATTATGCATAAAACATGTTTAAAGACTAATTATTATGAACAGAAGCAAAGATAAACTTATAAATTCAAAATTAAGCTTCAAATAGCTTAAAGTGATTTTTAGGCTAGAGTTCGTTATCACTTCACAATAGTGACATATTCTGACAATTGCACTGTTACATGATTTCATCATTGTGTGAAAATATCATAGCCCTAGAGCAGTGGTTCTCAAACTTCCTAATGTTGCAAACTTTTAATACAGTTCCTCATGTTTTGGTGACCTCAACCATAAAATTATTTTTGTTGCTAGTTCATAACTGTAATTTTTCAACAGTTATGAATTGTAATATAACTGTCTATGTTCTCCCATGGTCTTATGTTACCTCTGTGGAGGAATGATTTGACCCCAAAAGGGTCATGACACACAGATTGAGAACCACTTCCCTAGAGAGTAGAGGCCAATCACTTTATGTAGGCTCTTGATGAGAGAGACTGGTTCAGGAAGCAGGAACTATATGAGGCTTCCGGTGACTTTGCATAGCAAACTTAAAAAAATAATACGAAACAATAGTTTTGTTATAATTATCAGTATTATACACTGTGCATAACTGTATATGTTAGTTATGCTTTTACATGACTGACAGTGTGGTGAATACTTTTCCACATGCACCATCATAAATGCGGCTACCACCATAAACATGTACACTTGAGTATGTCATCATGACAGGATTATGTCACTAGGGAGCCTTGTAGAAGAGGGGAGGGGGTGGGGAGGATAGAAAGGACCAGGAGGAGACAGGAGCTCCACAAGAAGACTGACAGTCTTAAGTAACCTGGGCCCAGAGGGGCTTGCAGAGACTGAAGCACCAACCAAAGACTGTGCATGGACTAGACCTAGACCCTCTCTACATACATACCCAATGGGCAGCTTAGCCTCCGTGTGGGTGCCTCAGAAAGTGAATGGGAACTGTCGCATGCTTTTCGATCACTTCACCCTGGCGTGGCTGTAAAGGAGGAAGTACATAGTCCTGATGAGACTAGATGTGCTGGGGTGGGTTTGTGGGCGCAGGGTCTCCCCATTTCTGAGGAGTAAGGGAGGGGTGATGGGGAATGAGGGAGGGATGGATGGGAGTGACTTGGAGGAGGGGAGGGAGGAGGCTATGATTGAGATGTAAAGTGAATAACTAAAAAAATAAAATTAACAAAGAAGAAAATTTCTCTCTTAGTTATAATCATTTGGGACCACCACTGTATATATTATTTGCTGTTGACCAAAACATTGCTTGTGGTTCAGTTATAAATAATCTGAAAAAATTCTAAGAAAAATTTTAGAAAAAGTTCTAAGGTTTATAATGTTCATAAAGCCTTGTTCTAGTAATTGTTTAATGAAATTATAAATTATTATTTATTCATGTATAAAAATCATTCTTACTAGAATGATCCTTTCAGGGTATGATGCCAGGGTATTTTCTGTATTGTCAGAATCAGGATCATTGTCCACAGCGCTGAGGGAGGAAGATGAGGCTGTATCAAAGAGTGTAAAGATCTAGGACAAATTATCTATCTATCTATCTATCTATCTATCTATCTATCTATCTATCTATCTATCTATCCTTTAACTGAGAAGGAGTAAGCCAGCAAGATATCCCTTTTCTGATCCTAGGTAAGGGTTTTCAAAGAAGTCTAACAAGTCATGGGAAGAGCTCTTGAAAACAATAATCTGAAAACTGGCTTTATTGCCTTAGGTTTGACACTAATAAATGACAAAACCTTCAACAAGTTCCCTGTCTGTTCCAAGTGACAATTTTCTTATCATTAAAATTGAACAAGAGGATCTCAAAGATCCCTCTTCATCTTAAGGATTTAAGGAGAACATTTTAAAAGTGGAAGTGTGACATGAGTATAGATGAGGATTCACTGAAATTCGCTTGTAAAATTAGGAGCAGCAGCTGATTTATGAAAAACAGTAGCTTGTTCTGTATGATGATTAATTATAATTGAGTAGTTGCTATTGATATAAGGATGGATAGAGCTCATGAATAAAACCATAAAGCTTATTCTAAACCAGTGTTCTCTTCTGAAGAAAAGGAACAGAAAGTTGGACTAAATTCAGTACTGTATAAGGTATCAGTAAAAAAGAGTATAGGTTATAGTTAACACCAGGTATGTGCCACCAATTAGTGTGTAATTGGATGTGACTCTTAATGTAAGAGTTTAAAGACTAGTGTAGCAGACCTTCCCTAAAATATATCCTTTCCAGTTTTCAAGGTGCCTCAGGTATTTCCTGTATTGCATTGTGGCAAAACATAGTGATCATTTGTTTCATCAACTCAAAAAGGCTGTGTGCCAAACATTTCTACCTTTCTCTCTAAAGCAGTTATAAATCCACAATCTACTAATGTATATGAACACGTATTATAGATTAGATTTATATATACAGTATGATTCATTTCTCTTGCTAGGAGTAGCAATATATCACATCTTTATTTTGCCAATTAATCATTCAAGCAACAATGAGTCCTTGAGAGCACAAAGTCCTATATCTCCTATTTCTGTGTGTGTTCTTCCATGTCATCCCAGGTTGTTCAAGCGTCTTTCTTAGAACAAAGGCTATCAATTATATATCCAAGGTAATTATAAATTTCATCAGTCTTCTGTTCTATCATTTCTCATTAGCATATAATGTCACTATTGAGGACTGGCTCTGCTCAGGTCCACAGGCACCTGCTTGGTGGTCACATTTTCTCTAGTCTAAGTTCCTATATTAGCTTCTTTACATACCCAGGTTGACTATGGGGAGTGCCTTATTAAGAATATGAGTTCTGGTATCTTTTGAGCTGGAGTTGTAAAAATGAAATGAAGCAGAATAAAACCAACAGAGTGCCTAACATCTCAAAGATATATAGAAAATGTATATTCCTGTGGTCTCTATGACTACTGCTATTACTATTAGTTGCCATTTCCAAATCTGTAGCTTAGTTAGTGCCATAGCGCACAATTGGATACCTTCAATATTCCTTCTTGGAAAAAGCCTTTGTTCTGCAGGAAAAATAGTCTACATTTAGCTCAAAGCTCTTCATGACACGTTGGCTAATGTCCTGTTTGTGTAAATCTCACAAAAAGGCATCTCCTGAAAGAGGAGACATGTTCAATCTATATATCATGAGAAGTACTCAGGAATTATGTACGTTTGACAAAAATGAGGTAACTTACTATACACAATATATCTTTAAAAATTAACTTTGGCTAGCACATATGTGTATTGTTTTGGAGGAAATGTGATGTTTATGTACTGTGAGATTGGTTTATATCACATATGAAGAGAAGAAGGAGAAGGCAGAATGTGGGGAGCGGTGTGAGGCTGGGACTGGGAGGAGAGTAGGGAGGGGCCAGGATCAGGTTGTAAAATGATTGAATAAAAAAGGGTAGGGAATGAACAAAGAAACTGATTATTAATGAAACTATATTTCAGAATAGGCATACCTAAAATAATAATAGTGAGTAACAAAAAACAAGATGCTAAATGATTTCTAGAGTTCATGAATATACATACATATTGGAATACAGCATATAGTTACAAACCAGCTGTAGGGTATTAACTACTTCTGGGTTATGAAGGGGATAAATGGGATGGAAAGATAGGATTAGAGTTCTCTTTAATAGCATTTTATTTCCTTGATTCTTTCATATGAAAGTAGGACAGGTTAGCATCAGTTATATCCGTGTCATGCATTTAGACATTTCTATGAAATCCCTTTTCTTTCTTTCAGTGACTATAAAATGGCGACTGAAGTACTGTAAAAACAAAGAAAAGTGGAGGGGAAATAACAGTTTTTAAAGCCTTTGAGATTATTAGAATATATTCAGGGAAGGACTAAATTAATTTATGTTTGAAATTTCATTTTTTAATTTTTTATGAAGGACACACATGGTATATACTCACTTATAAGTGGATATTAGACTTATAATATAGGATAAACGTACTAAAATCTGTACACCTAAAGAAGCTAAGCAAGAAGGAGGACCCTGGGTAAGATGATAAATCCTCACTCAGAAAGGCAAATGGGATGGACATTGGAAGAGTGAGAAAACAGGAAACAGGACAGGAGCCTATCACAGAGGGCCTCTGAAAGACTCTACCCAGCAGGATATCAAAGCAGATGCTGAGACTCATAACCAAACTTTGGGCAGAGGACAGGGAATTTTATGAAAGAAGGGGGAGATAGAAAGACCTGGAAGGGACAGGAGCTCCACAAAGAGAGAAACAGAACCAAAAAATCTGGGCCCAGCAGTCTTTTGTGAGACTGATACTCCAACCAAGGACCATTTATGGAGATAAGCTAGAACCCCTGCACAGATGTACCCCATGGCAGCTCAGCATCCAAGTGGGTACTCTAATAAGGGGAACAGGAACTATTTATGACATGAACTCAGTGTCTCTTTGATCACCTCCCCCTGAGGGGCGGGGGAACAGCCTTACCAGGCCACAGAGGAGGACAATGTAGCCAGTCCTGATGAGACCTGATAGGCTAGGGTCAGATGGAAGGGGAGGAGGACCTCCCCTATCAGTGGACTTGGGGAGAGGAAAGGGAGGAGATGAGGGAGGGAGGGTGGGATTGAGAGGGGATAGGAGAGGGGGCTACAGCGGGGATACAAAATGAATAAACTATAATTAATATAAGAACTAAAATTAAAATTAAAAAAATATTTATTTTTTATTAATTATAGTTTATTTAGTTTGTATCCTAGCTGTAGCCCCCTCTCCCATTCCCTCCCAATTACATCCTCCCTCACTTATCTCCTCCCTTGTGCCTCCTCAAAGCCACTGATAGGGGAGGTCCTCCAAAAAAGAATAGAAGAAGCACTGGGCATGGTGAGACATATCTATAAGGAATACAGAGGCAAAAAGATCATGAGTTTAAGACCATCCTAGGCTACAGAGTGAGATTTTGTCTCTTTAAGTCCCCAAATAGATCAGAGAACAATGAAAGTGATTATTTGTTTGATAGTAGAAGAAGTTTTTCTGAACATATAGACATAAGCAAGCTATATAAAATAATAAAATCTATTTTTCTATAAAAAATTTAAAACTTTTGTATTAATTATTATTAACCTGTCAAGGGTTTTTAGGAAAAAGAGACATAAAAATCACTTCAGGAGAAAACTGTGATAATGACACAGACTGTAGAAGAATTCATAATGAATCAAGATTAACGCAATGTAAATGCTAGATGACCTAAAACCAACCTTGGTCTGGGTAACTCAATGAACCGCTCTCTGGATTTTTAATGGACCCAACAAATTACACATTCTGTTGTGTAACAGAAAAAAAAAAAACTAGATTCTATGAATATTCAGTAATTTTATTTCAGGACTTAAAACAGATAAAAACCAAGCTTTTAGAACCACTAATGAGAAAACAAATGTTATTTATAATATTTATTAATCTGTTTACTCATTTATATTTTAACTGTAGTGGGCACATATTGCTTATAGTTGACAGCAACAATCAAGAATCATCAGTTTTAGCTAAATAGCATCTAAAGTTATGTCTGGGTCGTTGTATTTTCAAGAGACCATTGGGCTCAAATGAAGGTGAAAAGTTATCAATATCTCTATCATTCTATACTATAAAGTCCAGGTTTCCAAAATCCATATGTTCATTTTGAAGAAGTACCAGCATAAGGTGAGATCTTAAAAATGCTTTCCTAACCTGGAGATCATCTGTATTTCAGTGAAGTTTTTGGTTGAGTGTGGTTGAAGCTGAGTTGACACTGTTCCCAGTCAAAGGAACTGCTAAGGGCAGTTAGAAAGGCCTAGAAGAACTGAAATGGAGACGAGAGCTAGTGGAAGTCCTTTAGAGTTTTACTTATAATAGTACTTCCCTGTTTTGTGAAATCCTGTTATAAACTTATGTTTACTAGAGTAAAAGGCTAATGTCATAGGAGAGAAGTAATTGGAAACAGAAATCACAGAGAACAACAGAAAGGAGCAAAAATATTGTCAAGAAAAATAACCTGCCTTACCAGGCCACAGGGAAAGAGGACTTTCTCAGTCCTGATGCGATTTGACGCGCTGGGCTGGATGGGAGGAGGAAGGGAGAAGGCGGGAGGTGGGACTGTCAGGGAGGATGGATAGGGCTACAACAAGGATGTAAAGTGAATAAAAGAATTTAAAAAACCTAAAACCACTCCCTAACATGCACCCTCCAATTTAATGTCTGTGGGTTTTTAAAATTGTTTTTAAAAATTTTAATAATTACAGTTTGTTCACTTTGTATCCCAGCTGTAGTCCCCTCCCTCTCCCTTCTCAATCCCACCCTTCCTCTCTCTTCTTTTCCTATGCCCCTCCCCTAGTCCACTGATAGGGGAGGTCCTCCTCCCCTTCCATCTGATCCTAGTCTATCAGGTCTCATCAGGACTGGCTGCATTGTCTTCCTCTGTAGACTGGTAAAGTTGTTCCCCCCTCAGATGGAGGTGATCAAGGAGCCAGCCCATGAATTTATGTCAGAGATGTCCCTGTTCCTATTATTGGGGAACCCTTTTGGACACTGGGCTGCAGGGAAATTAAGAGGGGATTTGGAGGTAGGAAATGGATTACGGTAGCTATCATCATATTTTATTATAGTCATGTATAAAACTCTCAAAAATAAAGAATTAAAAAAAAAGGGAAAGAACTAAAGGCCCTGCTCAGATGTAGCCCAAAGACCCATCTCCAAGTGGGTTCCCTAGTAACTGGAACAGGTACTGTCTTTGACATGAACTCAGTGGCCTGCTCTCTGATTTCCTTCCCTTGAAGCAGAGGTAGGGGGGGCAGCCTTACCAGGCCACAGAGGAAGACAATGCAGCCAGTCCTGATGAGAGCTGATAGACTAGGGTCAGCAGGAAGGGGAGGAGGACCTTCCCTATCAGTGGATGAGGGGAAGGGCATAGAGAGAGAAGAGAGAGATAGGGTGGGATTGTGAGGAGACGAGGGAGAGGGACACAGTTGGGAGATAAAGTGAATAAATTGTAATAAATAATAAATTTAAAATAGTATATTAAAGTCAACAGTACAGATAATAATAATAATAAAAAACTTAAAATAAGTAATAAAAATGGTGTTGTCATTTCTTAGTTTAGTGATTCTTAAATTTTAGCATTCTCTGCAATTCTGTGATTGGCTGTTAAGGTATTGTCACTGTCACAGATCCTTATTAAGAGGGTCCCAAAGAATGGTATTTCTAGCACTTTCTGGTGATATTGAGTGGCTGCTGCTTATTAAGGAACCAGTTTGAGATCCACTACCACAGTCTATGTATTAGTTTAGTGTTAATATTTGCATGGGCTCTGGAGACAGTTTCCTTTGGTTTCTTTTTTTTAAGTAATTTATTTAGTTTTATATTAATCACAGGTTATATACTTTGTATCCCAGCCGTAGCCCCCTCCCTCATTCCCTCCCACTCTCCCCATCCCTCTCTCATCTTCTCCCTGCCTCCTCCAAGTCCACTGATAGGGGAGGACCTCCCCACCTTCCATCTGACCCTAACTTATTATGTCTCTTCAGGGCTGGCTGCAATGTCCTCTTCTAGGATCTAGTTAGGCTGCTCCTTGATAAGCCAGCCATTGAATTAATGACCCAAATAGTCCCTGTTCTCCTTACTAGGGTACCCAGTTGGGTACTGAGTTACCATGGGCCACAACCAAGCAGGGGTTATAGTTTGTATCCATACATGGTCCTTGGTTGGAGAACAGTCTCATAGAAGACCCCTGTGCCCAGATCTATTGGGTCTTTGTAGAGCTCTTGTCCTCACCAAGTCTTACTAACTGCCCTTTTTTCATATGATTCCCTGCGCTCTGGTGATGGCTTTGTTGTGAGTCTTAGTATCTGCTTTGATACATTGTTAGTTAGAGTCTTTCAGAGGCCCTCTGTGGTAGGCTCCTGTCCTGTTGCTTGTTTTCTCCTACATTCAATGTCCATCCCGCTTGTCTGTCTAAGGGAGGATTGATCATCCCACCCTGGGTCCTCCTTCTTGCTTATCTTCTCTAGTTGTATAGATTTCAGCATGTCCGTCCTATCCTATAGTTCTAAATCAGTGAGTATATACCAAGTGTTTCTTTCTGCTTTTGGAATACCTCACTCAGGATGATTGTTTCCAGGTCCCACCATTTGCCTGCGAATTTCATGATTTCCTCATTTTTAATTGCTGAGTAGTATTCCATTGTGCAAAAGTACCACAATTTCTGTATCCATTCCTAGAATGAGGGACATCTGGGTTGTTTCCAGGTTCTGGCTATTACAAATAAAGCAGCCATGAACATGGTTGAGCAAATGTCCTTGTTGTGTACTTGAGCATCTTTTGGATATATGCCTAAGA
>CM053753.1:71932445-71954892 GCA_028658305.1 Pachyuromys duprasi | reverse complement strand
GCTTACCTTTGTGGTTCCTGATCTTTTCTCTAAGTTCTCCAGTTCCAGGTTTTTCTCTGTTTGTGTTTTCATTATTGATTCTAATTCTGTTTTCATGCTTTGTACCATTTCCTTCATCTGATTGAATGTGGCTCCTATTTTTTTGTTTGTTTCCTCTCTCTATGTCTTTAATTGTTCCTCTATGTGGGTAGTTAAATTCTTCTGTATTTCTTTGAGGGCCTTGTTCATTTCCTCTTTTTTTCCTCTAGTAACTGCATAGGCATAGCTTTAATATTATTTTCCTGTGTCTCTGCTGAATTAAAATCTCCATTGCTTTTGGGTGTTTCTGGCGGTGCCATGGTGTACTGATTTTTGTTGGGTGAGTTCTTCTGTTGACCTCTGGCCATTTGTTTATATATAATCAAGGAGCTGTTTGTTCCTTGAAGCTGAACTTCAGACTGAAACTGTCAGTCTCTGGTGTCTGAGTATTCTTCAAGAATATCAGGGAGTTCCAGTGGTTTGAAAGTGTGTGTTGTTGCCTCAGTTGTACCTGTGGGAGGAAAGGCCGCTGGTGCAGTATTGTTTTTGGGGAGGGGGAGTAAGTGTGCACGTGTGCGTGCATGTGTGCTTGCGTGTGTGCACTCACTAGGAAGGTGTCTTGACAGGGAGTGCTAGGGAAGTGTATATGGTTGAGCTATGGGGTTTGGAAGCAAGTGCAGGAGGGGATGAGGGTGCTAGCTCATTTATCAAGCTCAGACTGAGGGCAAGCGCCTGTGCAGGTTTCCTGAATTCCCAGTGTTCACTGTGTGTAGGGTTCTGCAGGCTGGACTCTGAGGTCAGTGGTTGGTGCTGCGCGCAGGACATGTACTCTGTTGTGGGCTCTGTGTGCCCGGCTCCGTGCTCTGTGCTAGAAGCTGTGAGCACCACAGGCTGGTCGCCACTCTGGTCTGGAGGCTTGGTACCTCACTCTGTGCCAGAGGCTGAGTGTCCCCATTTGAGGTGGCAGCTGGGGCATTGCTCTGGTCTGCAGTCTCTATGTTCCAACCTGGGCTTGGTGCTAAGGACTCCCCTCTGGTCTGGGGTCTTGGCACCTTCTTCTGAGCCAGGGGCTGTGCACCCCAGTCTGGGATGGTATCTGGGGACACCTTAGTCTGGACCAGATACTATATGTCCTGGTCTGGTGTTTCAGCAGGAGGCTATCAGAGGTGTGCCCACTGTTTCTCCCAGGTCTGGGATGGTATCTGAGGTGCCTCAGTCTGGACAGGAAACTATGTGTCCCAGTCCGAGATGGTGGCTGGCGGGGTGGCGGGAGTTTGGCGGGGTGTTGGGAAGCTGCACAGTCAGACCAGGGCTGGCAGATGTGCGCAGCTGATGCACCCAGACTGGACTGGAATGATCTCTGGGGTGTCTCAGCTTGGGCGGGAGACTGTGTGCGTTCTGGTCCGGGCGGCTGGTGGCACCGAGGGAAGTTGCGTGTTCACATCAGGGCTGTGCACAGCCGGTCACCCGGGAGTTTTTCCAGGGATTAACTGGGTGTCTCTAGGATTTTCCCACTTGATTTCCTCACGGTAGGAGTTTTGCTCACCTGGCAATCACAAACGCTGGTGTTTTAGGTCCCAGATTTCAGTCTTCTGGTTGCTGCACCGACACTGCTGTCCTACTCCTCAGACACAGTGTCCTCCCGGGGCCTCCATCTTGGATCTCTCTCTTTGGTTTCTATTTAATCTTATGTAGCTGAGCAAATTTCAAAATCTCTCTGCTTCATTTCCCCATCTAAGAATTTTATAATTGGTTCTACTAAGATATTTGTTTTACAGCTATGAACATTGTAGTAAATACAGTATGACAATTTAATCAGGCAAATTATATGTATGGTTACTTGCTAGTTTCAGTTTCCACATTTACAAAATGAGATTAATGGCGTCTTACCTGCATTGCTTTTTTTTAGAGGATTAAATGCTATTTTATATACCCACACACATACATGAATATACTCATATAATGCTTGCCACATTGTTAAGAAAATGAATATTAATCTGCTTACTTTCCACACCACTCTGACTAAATGTTATCCATTTAACAAACATTAATGATCTCTTAGTCCTGTTTTCAACCTCTGGGTTGCATCACTTCACAGGACTTAAGAGTCCCAGCTCCTTTTAAACCTAAGGTACATAAAGAGTAAGTCTGATGCTTGAACTAGAAGCCGAAAAGACAGAGTGCTGTAATGAAACAGTGCCATTAGGAGAGAGAATTCCAATTCCTCTGCTGCTCTGCCCCTAATGCAACGTTTAGTGTTGAACAAATCATGTCTCTGCTTCACTGGTGAAGTGTTGGGCAATGAATTTCCAAGTACCTTTAGGTTTTCACTTTCATTTTTATCTAAAACTTCTAAAATTTTATAAATTATGTGTTGAGAACTTAAATGTCTTTTCGTACCAGCCATGTAATGAAGACGTGTAAAGTTGTTGGCTAGCTATAGAGAGTAGTCGTGAGAGTAGTATTAGTATAGCAATTTGGAGAGCTCAGGCCTGCCTGAAAAAATTTTATATTAAAACTGCTTTGAAAACATTTGTATTGTCAAATTAAATCAACTGATAGGATGCATTTTGCAATGCTTGCTCTAAGTATTCATCTTGATTGTCCGTATTTCAGTTTCTCTGCTTTTAAAATATACTACTTTGTAATATTTCTTCCTGAAAGCTTAGATATTTTAGAGATAATCATCTTCTGAATATTTATGGTTAAGTTTAAGATTAGGTGGGAAGAATGACATTTTTTTAAAGTATAGAAGTGGGTTAATTTTATAAGGTAAAATACATTAGCTCCTTACAAACTACTTAGCCACTTGCATGTTCCATTTCAATGTGAAGTGACATGGTAATAAATGTGCAGCAGTGATAGATAGCATCCAGCCAAAGAATTGTTAAGAACATGACTACAAAGAGTCATCCTGTAGCTGGAGGCTTGAGGTATAGCGTAGAGTGACACATTTGTACTGTGAGTCACTGGTATTTGAGGAGCACATTAATCATGTTTGCCAATGGGAAACAATGAAGAAACGATGTATAGTACACATTTGTAGTGGTTGTGACATTGAGTTCGTTAAAGAAAGGATATCCTTTGGAAGAAATATGGCAAAGGCCAAGGCTTATGAAAATAAAACAAGTAAATCATTTTCCTTCTTATTTAAAAGGAGAAATTTTGTTTTGAGAAATTTCTTACTCATTCCCCTACTGGGATTATGCTTTTTAGAAAAATGAGATTAGAGATCAAATAATTTATTTTCACATTTACTTGACTTCATTGATATTGTGGGTTTCACAACAGTGAATTGGAAACAGAGACTGTAAAATTAAGTGTGTGTTTAAAATATAAGTTTTTAAAATGTAAGAAGGAAAGGAAACCCTTGAAAATAAATAACTGTAATAAATAAACTTTAAAGACAGTGGTATTTGACATCATGTTTCAGTTTGTTCAGGAGATTTTTTTTTTCTGTTAAAATCTTCAAACCTTTTAGGAAATGAATTGTAAATTTGTTGACCTTGATTTTTTTTTTGTTAACAAACCTACTTTATTTAGGGTTGTTAAACACTTCTGCCTCCCTTCCAACCCCCCAACCCTGGAGGGGAGGTAAAGAAGGATGGTGGGGACAGGAGGGGGAGTTGTCTCTATTGCTTTCTGCTGGGTATGGTCGTAGGATTCTTTTGGGGGCAATGCCACTATCAGTCATCCGGAAATCCAGAAGTCCAGGTAACCAGTCAATCAGCAAACAGCACTTGCAGCAGCAAGACAAACCAGTGGCAAGTAATCCTCCTGCAAGCAGCTGCGCCTTCTTCCTCTGGGCTGTCGTATTTATACTCCTCAAAGTCCTCAAAATTCAACTAATTCCACCTGGCAAAGACTGTGCTCCAAATGAGACGCTTAACAGGTGTGGACAAATTAAAACCCCCCAACTTGGAATTTTCACGAAAACATGTTTACATATCATAAACCAAAATATCCACAACATAGATTTAAGTGATTAAATTTAATTCAAAGGCCAGAAAGTGAATCTATTTTTGACAAAAGTCTCGTATTAACATCTTTGATTATTTTGTAAATGTATTAACCTTTTTGAATTTTGAGAGGTGCATATTTTATTGTAGTTTATAGACCATACCTATCATAGCATACTGCACAGATATTTTCTTTAATTTTTCTTACAGTTTATTGAGGTCTCTTGATATGGCATAATTTGTATATATTTAATTTTCAGCTTGATACAGTATGACATGTACACATATTACAAAATCACAACAGCTATAATGAACAGAATTTTTTGTATTGTTTTTGTTTGCTTGTTTTGGTTCTTTATAATTTCTGCTCCTGAGCTTCCTGACTCTCTGGGCCTCCTCTGATTATGCTTAGAAACCCAATGGCAGATTCTTCATAATTATAGATTAGCTTGTTTCTACAGAAATAAATATAAATGGAGTGATAAAATAAGTACTCTCATGTTGCCTGGTTTATTTCACTAGTCTAAATATTTTGACATCCACCTTGTCTTTGTTCACCTTATAGTTTATTTCTTTTTATTACTCAGTGGCAATACATTGCTCTTTAAATTTTTTGTGTTTTTTTTCTATTACTTATATAGATGCTGTGAACACTTTCCCTCAAATCTTAATATAGACAATGCTTTCCTCTGGGAAAAATAATTAAAATTTGGATGATTTAGTGCTTCAATAGTGAACTAACTGTAAAATAGTTTAATGAGAGTGATTTTGATGTTTTAAATTATACAAAAATTCAGGGATTTCCAGTTGCTCTGCATCAGTACCAGCACTCGCCATAGGATTTCTTATTTCAGCTTGATATAGTATAACTTGTACACACATTAAAATATCAGCATAGTCAATGTGATAAACATTAACATACCCAGAAGCTTCTTATCTTTCTTAGCCCAGTAGATACAAGCTTTATTCAACCCAAGGTTTCAGTGTGCATTTCCCTAGTGACTAATCATGTTGAGTGTTTTTTAATATGTGAAGCATTCCTTTACCGCAGAATTGTGACTAATAAGGAAGTGAATTAACTCGCTTAACTCACACAAGTGGTGCATACCCAAATTAATATTTAAATATGGAATTTTGGTTTCAAAGATGATAATCATTTTGACTATATTCTGTTGATGCATAAGGTTATTTAAGGTTTTCTTTATTAAGGAATATGTATTTTTATGACAAAGTAGTATCTTATTCTTGAGATAATTTGAAAAGATAATTCGTGTTAAACACTTGATTGCTTTATTTTCTTTGTAAGTTGTGTTTCAAGGAAATGGTAATATGCCTCAAAGCATATTCACAGCATGTTTTGAAATGCTTATAGATTAAAAAATAATGAAAAGAACCAACATTCTCTTTTCAATTATTTAATCACTAAAATTCCATTAAGTTTTCAACAATTTTCAAAGTATCCATTTGCTAATTAGTTCTTTGAAATGGAATCCCACTCTGTAGCCCAGGCTTGCCTGAAACTCACTATGTAGCCTAGGCTGATCCTTCTGCCATTGCCTCCAGAATGTTGAGAGGCTGGCTTTGTACCACCAGCTCCAATTCTTTACTTGGTGATTTTTCTGTACTTTTGGTCAAATACTGCAAATGGGTCTGAGGATTGTCTGCCTGCTTAATCACACAGACTACATCTACTGGTTGTTAAAAAGGGAGCAAAAATGAAAATAAAATAAAGCGTTCGCCATACACAGATTCTGTTTCATTTGTCGTACTTATGCAATTTAACAATCCCACAGGTCATAACCCTAAGTATTTCCCGTGTAGCAGGTGAGCACATGGAGATGTGAGCAATGAAATCATGGTGCAATCTCTAGTAGAGAAAGGACATTTTACTCATTTTAGTGTGATGTCAAATCTCTTGCTTTTAGGATCAGAGCAGCCAACTTTAATTTTTGTTTTGAAAAAATGGCAGCAGTAACAGTGGCTGGCTGAAGGGCGCGTTGTAAGAATTAGGGGCTGTGGGCCAAAGACATTTTAAGTATCTTTAAAGGACATATAGATTACTCTAGGCATAGAGGAAAAGGCCAGTTTTGCCACCTAGTGTGCTCAGTTTGTTAAATGAAACTTTCTGGTCCCATTCACAGCCACCACCTGCTCCAGTGTTTACTAGGCTGGATTTAAACCTAGTAAGGTGAACTGAGGAGGTTTTTGAGCAGGTGAGCAAAGGAAGATACAGGTCCAGTTTTGTTCTTTTCCAGAAATGCCCTTGGATGGATGTAGAAGATGCTTAGGTCAGATAATGGCACATCATGCTAGAGTAGACAGGACTGTTTGATGCCTAAAACTCTTGAGTAAAGCTATAAGTTTTCGTAAATGGCTCCGTTAGTAGAGAAAACCAAGTTGTTTTGTTTAACAGAAGGTTTACTCTGTATGCCAGCTAATTAAAAAAGAACTTTATTTGTATATGCTGTTTCATATTACAGAAATTTGAAAGATAAATCTGTGTCTTGATCATAACAATTGATTTCAGAACAAAGGGCAGAAAGCAAATTTCTATTCCTCCTTAGCTGTAGACATCCCTGCTACTTGATAGCCTGCACTGATCTCTTTACCTGCAATTCTCAGGACCAGTTACTGTTTGTAATATATCCTTTATTTTGTGCCTTAAAAATCTGTTTGTAGTTTCAAGACTTTTGAAGGATTAAACAAATCTAAACTATTGCGTAAAATTTGATTCTAGGTCAAGTAACTTCTTGAAGTGCATTTGATAATGGTCTCACTTTTTGTCCTTGTCTTGTGTGCATAGCTGAGGCTGGGTATGCATTGCTAGCACTGTCTTCCAGGGTTCTGCACTAGTGGAGCCTGAGCTATGTTTTCATTGACTGATGCAGTAGTCACTCAGGGCCATGGGACTACAGTGAACTAAAATATCTCTGGCATGATGGGGGAACTGCTCAATTTTAATTTAATTTCACTAACTCTAGTTTAAATTTAAACAGTCTCATGTGAATACTATGCGGGGTCTTACCCTTCTGGACAGTGCATTTTAAAAATCAAATAACTCTCTCGACTCCTCTTGAGACTTTTACTGTATTTATTGTTGCTGTTCATTTTAAAGAATATGAGTAGACTCTTTTAAAAAGGTAAACAAATAAGAAAGCCTCAGTACTGGGAAGAAATGCTTTTGTAAAAGCCCAATATTTCAGGCCAAAGTGTTCATTTATCTTTAGTAAGTTCTAACTTTGAAAATTTGTTGCTGTTGGCACTCAGTGAAGCCTCAATTTCTACACTTGGGAAATGGCGTGGATGCTCAGGCAAGGCATGGAGAGAACAGCCCGGCATTTTGGTCTGTGCTTAACAGTCCTGCCTCAGGAGCCCAATGGAGTCCCAGAGTATCCTCTTAGCAGATCTTTTTCGGTGAGCGAGCGGAACAGATGCTCCCGTAGAGCGCAATCAGTGAAGTTCAGGCGGTAAAAGGCAGGCTATATTCATATTTCTTTCCCAGTGCTGAGTACATCAGGAGAGCTTAAACCAGCCTTTTCAACTGCTAGCATCTCTTTCCTGAAAACTGGCTTCTGTTTGGGCCAGATTTTAAGTTAGACCAGGAGCTATTATCAAGAATTCCTTTAATGACTTTCATTGTTGAGTATCATTTTTTTAATATTAATTACAGTTTATTAAATTTGCATCCTTGCTGTATCCTGCTCCCTCATTCCCTCCCAATCCTACCCTCCCTCCCTCATCTCCTCCCTGCCCCTTTCCAAGTCCACTGATAGGTGAGGACTTCCTCCCCTTAATGCAAGGCTTTAAGGTGCGCTACTAGTTTTTAGATGTGTTTTCAAACACTTCTATCTGTATGAAGAAAATTGTTTTCTTTTGGTTCTTTTGAAAGTGGGGATGGTTTTCATTAAAATAAAGCTAAGCTTTATTTTCCAAGATAAGAGTAACCTTACAGAAAAAAGCCAGACAGTACATCAAACAAAAACAACAACTGCCCAACCAAATTATACCAATAATCGCCACAAAAAGGTTCTTGAATCTTAAACAAAGATATTAGAATATCAAACTTGAACATATTTTTACTGGACCGTCATCGATGAATGAAAACTTAAAACTTAATCTTCTATGAATATTCATTCTGAATACAAGTTCTTTACGTATAAGTGTATTGCCAACATTTTCTCCCAGTCTATGCTCTATTGTAAATACACATATATTTTCTTGATGGTGTGTCTCAAAAAAGCAAACATTTTCAATTTGATGAAATCCAATTTATCGTGATTTGCTTATTATTATATAAAGTTATATACCATACCAAGACTAAGAAATGTTTGTTGCTTCAAAAATCACGAAGATCTTATTTTTATTCTTGTGAAGGAACCAGTTTTAACTTTTGCATTTAGATATTACAATCTTGCTACTTAAAAAAATCTAAGAAACTCCTCAACACAAACAGCAAAATAATTGATAATGTACTTTTTGAAGTAAATATAAGAATGTCAAATAATAATACAGAAAACTTTGCAAAATACAAACTAAACACTTTCTGAAATAATGGAAGAATTTCTTTGTCCTTGTTGGCAAAGATGAAGAATGTCAGAAATTCTCATCAAGACTGTGCAAGTTCAAAAATGTATAGTTATTTCGGAAAATACATTAGCAGAATTTTGTTAAATGAAACACACACTTAATTGATCAAGAAATGTCATTCATATGTACTTAAACACAAAAAAAATTGACACAAGAATTGTCATGATGGTTTGAACATCACAACCTCAGTCTAAAAACGTAATTGTTAACAAGTAAATGGTTAATTAAATTGATATATTCTTTAACAAAAGTCAAGGACAAAAGACGAAATGATACATGTGACAATATAGATCAAAGTCATATTGCATAAAATAACCCAGATATAGAAGAATAATTCTGTGTGATCCCATTGTATCACATTATAGAAACTGAAATATTTACTTGCAGTAAATGACAGCACTTTGTTGGTTGTGTGCACCCTGTGACCTTGTATCAAATAATGGCTAAAGCTTCCTATGTATTCATTGTGATGATGCCTACCTATGCCTTCACATCTGTCGAAATTCAGTATTAATATGTTACAAAGGTGTGCATTTTATCATGTCCATAGCTAAATTTGAACATAGTCAACTGTTTTATCAATGAACTTTCAAAACTTCATTTTAATTTTACATTTTTATAAAATTATTAAGCCATTATTAAAATGGATTGGTTTTCTATTTGTAAGATACAATGGCATTAATATGTAACTGACATCATTTAATATTTGCGAATCTTACAGTTAATGAAGCCAGCACATTAGCAGCTAGCACTTCATATTTCATAGGTTTTAATAAAAGACTGAAATTAATTTAGAAGAAGACTCTTTGCATCATAATGAAAAGTTATGCTTGATAGAGTTGTATAGAGGTACATGGCAAACTGTTGTCTTTGAATTTGTTTTTCCTAAAGTAGCTATTAACTTTTGAAGTGGATGCCGGTTTGTCAGCAGATTTTGACACTTGGCTTGCCAAAAGTCAATGGTATAACAATGCCTTCAAATGTATGTGGAAAATACTGAAAGTCACTCCTTATATGGGTATCATTGAGTATCCTGAGAAACAGAACGTCAGCACTTGCGTTTTAAAGAAAACTCTATCTCATGCCATTTTGGTTCATCATTAAATGAAGCAGTTCCTTGAAAAATACACTAAAATGCAAAGCAGCATTTTAGCAAAAATATAGGTAGGTAGTCACATTTGCACTCCTGGCAGCAGGCATCTTGGTTTATGATTTATGCTCAGGAGAGGTCAGCCTGCCTGCAGATGGATTGCCTCAGTTTTGAGGATCAGCCCCCTCTTCTCCCAATCTCAGACAGACACTGCTTTGAAATGGTGGGCAGTCTTATGTCCCTTCTTAGGGTAGAATTCAAGGCTGCCGTTATGGCCATGCAGGTGCATTTTTGGGAGGCAGGATATTTGAAGGGACTAAGTTTGGGTATAAACCCTCTTATCTGTTGCCCTCTTGAAATTCTTTATAATTACACCATTGAAGCTGTGTTTTGTATAAAGATGTTCAAGGGAATAAAGAAGCATAAGCATGAGCCAAGGAATAAAAATAATGAAAGAAACCCACAGAAAACAAGGGCCATACTTTTCTACCCATGACAGAATAATATGATGTGGTTTTTTCCTGCTCAGGGCAGCCTCCTTTTATATGGGTTGAGGTGTGCTCTAGACAGGATGCTGTATTTCCTGCACTGCTCATTTCCTTACATTTGTAAAGCGTCTTCCCTGATTTAGCTGAGTAGCTATGTGGAGAGTTGCAGAGCAGTGTTTCCTAGTTCATATGCTTTGTGAAAGGATCGCTGTATTCCAAACAAACTGTCCATATTTTCAAAGTGCATTTGCCTTCACTCCGATATCCATTTTTATTAAATCAAAACTGATAGTTTTGAATGTGTAAGCAGCACAGATTTATTGCAAAGAAAAGGACTATAGAAGTACATGAAACCTAAAAATTGAAGCCCTGTTCTTACTTTCATTTTTCCTATAATTCTACTCTCCAGAGGAAACTGCTGTTGATGCTTCTGTATCTCCCCTTTTGGGATGTAGCCCACTGTGTGCTTTTTAACTTTTGGCAAATCATAGCTATCTTTCGAGGTCAATATATACATATTTGCTGTAATTTATGGTTAGAGTAAAATTTTTAAGTTATTAGAGGTTTTCAAAAGACATACATAACGTGCAATAAACATGTGTAGTTTTCATTTATCATTTATAATAAACTTGATGAACATAAAATGATGTGATGGCCGTAAGGAACATGGGATGGATTTATTTTAAATATTGCCTATCATAGGAGAGTCAAGAACTGTACATCTGCATAATTCTGAATAGCGGCTCTACTTACCGATGGGTAATTCACTAGCTCTGAAAACAAAAGTTCCCAGTGCTGAGGGTGATACCATAATGATAATCCTGAGTTTACCTTGTTGCAAGGGAAGGGATTCAAGAAAGAACTGCTTTCTGCTTTTTCTTGAATTCCTGCCTCAGGGCAAAAGATCAGAAACTCTCCCAACGAATTGCCCTAACAATATTTCAGGAGCAGCAGGAAAGCCGAATCTTCTGTGCCCAAGGCATCGCCAGTTTTGCTGAGAAGTGATCAGAAGGATTATAGCCTAAAAGGTGTATTTTTTTTTCTTTTTCTTTTTGTCATCCGTGTGCAACTTCTGACTACACACAGGAGAGGGCCTCATTAAGGGTGCCGTGGTACAAGCTGGGAGGAGAAGATTGACAGTTATTTTGATGAGAAAGGCTGACAGTTGGATTTGCGGTTTTTTGAGGGGATTATTTTTTAGTGTTGCTTTGAAATTCATCCCATTCCTTCCCAGAGTTGCCTTTTGCTGCTCTCTTGCACTTGGCTGGCCTAATCAGTATTTGGCCTCCTCTGACCACAGCCCTCCCTTTACCTTCCTAAGTTCAACAATTAGCTGTAGTCTTACACTGCATCAAGGAGTTGAAGATTTCTGAACACTCCATGTGCCTTTTCAGAAATCAGTTTGAAACTCTATGACTGGTATGCTTCCCCCTTCCCCACTGTCAGTGTAGGTGAAGACCAGATGCCTCTGAGGAGTTCTGTATTCATTTTCTCTCTTCTAGGCTTTTCTTCAGTTCTCTTTAGAGACACAGTTTGTGTTCTGTGTACTTGAGGGTTTATATGAATTCATTTTCACATGTGTGTGTGTGTCTGTCTGTCTGTGTAAGCCAGAGGTCTAACTTCGATTGTTCTATAGAAGCCTCCACATTTTTTGTTGTTGTTGTTGTTATTATTGTTGGCTTGGTTCGTTTTCTGTCTTTTTGGTTCTGTTTTTGTTTTGAGACCATGTCTCAAAGCATGTTTAGAGCTTACCTAGTAGGCTAAGCTGGCTTGTCAGTGAGCTCTAGGGATCTGCCTGTTTCTCCTACTTCAGGGTTGGAATTAGAAGTGTGTTTTGCATCTGGCTGCTTGCTTCCTTCCTTCCTTCCTTCCTTCCTTCCTTCCTTCCTTCCTTCCTTCCTTCCTTCCTTCCTTCCTTCCTTCTTTATCTCTCTCTTTTCCTTTTGTGTATTCTCTGTTATACTTTTTAAATTTAAATTTATGTATTTTAATTTTACTCACTGTACATTTTGATCATAGCCTCCTCTTTGGTCTCCTCCTGGTCCTACCCTCCTACCTTCCTCTTTCCCCATCCTCTTCCTCCAGTCTTCAGAAAAGGGGAGCACTCCTCCCTTACCAACTGACCCCAGACTATCAAGTCTCTTGAGGACTGACTGTCTCCTCTTCTTCTGTAGTCTGACAAGGCTGCCCTATCTGGAGGAAGTGATGGAAAAAGAGGCCACAGAGTCCATGTCAAAGATAGCTCCTGGTCCCTTTACTAGGGAGCCCACATGGAGGCTGGGCTATCTGTAGGCTACATCTGAGCAGGGGGTCTAGGTCCTCTCTTTTTTTCTTTTTTTTAATGTGGGTTCTGGAGATCAAACTCAGGTCTTCAGGCTTACATGGCAAGTGCTTTGCCAAATGAGCCATGTCCTTAGCATCAAATTTTTAAAGGGGCAGATTTAAGTAAAAAGGGACTTTATTATAGGCAGGAAAGGAAACTTTGCAATGGCACTTCAAAGAAGTACTGTGGCAAAAGGGAGGATGCTTGGCCACAGGGTTTCAGAGGCTGGTCTGAAAGGAGTTTCTCTTAGCAAGAGGAATGGACAAGGCTACACAGAACCAAGGGTGTAAAATAGGATCCGGTGTGACTATATGACAGGGGTCCTCAAACTTTTTAAAGTAGGGGCTGGATCACGTCCCTCAGAGAGCTGGAAGGCCGGACTATATGAACTACTAATTCCTACCCACATTGCACATATCTTTTATAAATAAAATGAAAAACATTTATAAATAAACAGATCACGTACCAGTATTTCAATGGGAATTGTGGGCCTGCTTTTGGCTATATATATTATATATACACACACAGTATATAAACCCCCATTAGTCCCTGATGTGAACACTTACCCCTTGCAGGCTTTTCTAAGCAGACCAGCTCAGTCCCTGATAGTTCAGTTATATCTCCCTATATAACGCCCAAATTGATATGTTCGGAATCAGCATGTGAACACTGAAAAGGAAATGCAAAATGCATATAAAATTTTCAATGTAATCCCCTTTACAATGCGTCAGCACCGAACCCCTAATCTCCCAACCACCGCCCACCCCCCAACTTTGATTTCAGCACTGAAGGCTCCACCACCCCCAAAGGGGAATTTTCATATGAGTCACTCACCCCCCAATCGAGCAGAACCCCCCATCTGGCAAAAATTTATTTCTATGGCACTTTTGACTGCCCTTTGGCAGTGGAGGGAGTGGAGGAAAACCTCACTGACAGGCAGGCACAGCACACAGACACCACATTGCCTGGGGGTGGAGCGGGCGCCTTTTACATCATTATAGAGTCACCAACATATGGTACTCCTCGCCACACAGGTCCAGCATCCTCCAGTGATATCATCAGCGGTGTGCGCTGAGCGCCAGGCGCAAGGGCACATCAGTGTCCCTCCCAACACCGCCCTCACTCCCACCCTCCCAGCACACAGCATGCCGTGGGCGGAGGCGGTTGATGTCATCCCTGAGAAGCTGTGACACTGAGTGTATATGGCTGGCAGGTATCTCGGTGGCCAAACTGCACTCATTGCTGGCGGGCCGGATCAGACTCCTCTGCGGGTCGCATGTGGCCCGCAGGGCTGTAGTTTGAAGACCCCTGCTATATGAAGACAGTAGATCAGAATGCTCACAGGAAAGACAGGATCCTCAGGGAAGGCCATTAGTAAGGGGTTCCATACTGCCTCAGGCTAGGGTGGATCAACAACCAGAGGCCTGCAGGAGAAAAAGGAACCTCACCTATGCCAGACAAAGAAGGTATTCACAGGTCTTGTGTCTGGCTTTGTCCCTGGGTGGAGATGGGGAAATTTGTGTTATCTAAGTCATCCTTGGGCAAGGATGTTTCTTTCTGCAGTAAAACATTCTCTAGAACACAAAAAATAAAGGAATATCTTTAACTATCACTGTTTTAAATGTTACTGGGGTTGTTAGGGTCAAAGCCTGGGCTGTGAAAGCCTTAATAAGCTGAGTTCTGTAACCTGTCCTTGATAGATCCTTCAGTCCTAAGTTTTTCTGTAATAACTTCCTCTCCTATTTACACAAACATGTATACTCACATATACATACATGTATATCTGATGAATTGAATACATATGTATGTTATATACTTGCATTGTTAATTGTTATGTTATTAACATATGCGTATTGTTAATTGGTTATTAGGCTTCCTTAATCCATTCTCTATGTTTCTTTTGGAAAAGGATCTTATCTCTTTTTTGTAACAGGCCCTTAGATTTAGTAGACTCCCAGACCTTAACACATTGATGCCATGATAGAAACTCATTCTGACTGTGGAACCCACTCCTGTAGGAAACACCACTTGTTAAAACAGGAATCTAGACCACCAGAATTAAAAGGATAAGACATTGGTTCCAGGATGCAGCTGGAAAATTTCCTAAATGTACACACCTTGCCTTTTGGCTTCTGTCGTTCTCTTTCTTGCTAATTTTTCTTGGTAACTGAAGTATGTCAATCTAGGATTTTTTTTTTTTTGTTGTTGTTGTTCTTAAAAACCCAAGAATGATAAGGCTCAGGGCTGCATGATTTGAGCAAGTTCTCCATGAAGCCACTTGCTGATTTTAATGACTTTCTTTTAGGCTTTAAGAGTCTATGTGTTTAGTCAAACATTAGGCAGAGCTTGTGGAACCCCACAGAAGAGGAAGAGGAAGGATTGTAACAGCTAGAGGGGTCAAGGGCATCTGAAGAACACAGTCTACAGGATCAGGTAACTAAGCAGGGCTCACAGGGAATCATAGAAACTGAAGCAGCAATCAAGGACCTCTACAATACTAAGTCTTCTACATACATGTTGTGGTTTAGTTTGGGGTTTTTGTGAGACTTGTAATACTGGGAGTGGGTGTGTCTCTGACTCTTCCCTGCTCTTGGGAACCTTTTCCTACTACTGGGCTGCCTCATCCGGCCTTGATATGATGTCATATGCCTAGGCTTATTGCATCTTGTTATTCCTTGTTGATATTCCTGTGTGTGTGTGTGGCTGCTCTTTTCTGAGGGAAAAGGAGGAGCAGTGGATCTGGGGAAGAGAAGTAGCTGGAGGGTTGGGAGGCATGGAGGGAGGGGTTGCTGCTGTTGGGATGTATTGTATGAGAGAAGAATAAATAAAAAGAAAAAACTGTGTGTTCCCTAAAGGAATTACCTCAGAACTATTCTTATTATTTGGTTTAGAAGCTTCTGTTTTCAGTTACCATTGCCTTATTCATGAATTTATAAACTGGGTGATCAGCAAAGAAAAGGCATTTTTCCTGTTATTTGTATCTATGATTTTTATCTAGTTGATTATATTAATCAGAACTTAAAATTTTTTGATATTTTTTCAATTATCCTCTTATTCCTTAAATTTTCTCTGTTCCTCACTTTCTTGTTCTTACTCTCTTTTTTTATATTGGCAGTTTTCCTCAAAAGATTGTTTATATTTATGAGTAAAGAAATGAAAAAGAATGCTGCCTCATCACAGGGGATTAGCTTTTTCATCAATCCTCTCATGAGACCTCTTAGAAGGGTTGCAGTACAAGCTGGATTTTCCCTTGTTTGTTCCTGCATGTGCTAGGATGTCTTGTCTCTTACTTTTTTCAGTTTTATCATGGAAAAAGTTTTTCATTCATTTCCTGGGGAAAAATATTTAATTGATGGGTTTTGACCTTCAGGTGCTAATTTTTATATACATTTAAAAATTATTTTATTTTTATTAATTTTTTCAACCTGTCTTCTTGCTTTCACTTTCAGAATAGAATTCTTACCCCTTTCTCTATTAGCTCTTTGAATATCTTACGGACATACATTTTTAGGGTTCTGTCGGGTTCAATTCCACATGTGCATCATTCTGTAAGGGTTCTGAGCGAGACTCCTATTCTTGCTTCCCTTGGCTACAGATGTTCCTTTGAAGGTACTGCTCTTGTCTCTTTAAATCCTCGTCTTCTATTTGGAATTTATACTTTTTAATTACTATATATTTGTTGGCTAGTTTCTGGGGAGAAAAAGAAGTGAGTGATAGGCAATTTTGTGATTTGGATGTAGTTTTGGGTATTTCAAAGCTTTCTTTCTTTCTCTCTCTCTCTTTCTTTCTTCACCATCAATCTATCTAGGCTAGCTTAAAACCCAACTTAGTTTTGACATACTTCAATTACAGCTGTCTAGAAATTCAAAGCAAAACCTTAAAAATGCGTATAAAAACAAGACACCCTACAACATGCTGTTTTTGTGTACCATTTTTGAATTACAGACGTCTAAAAGAGTAGCAGCTGCAATATCATTCTGATCTTCAGCCTCTTTCATAAAAGCAAGAGATGAAGATTAGACATGAAATTTTAATGTGAAAGGTATCTTCCCTGAACCAAAAGAAAACAGCTAAAATTTTTGAGACAGGGTCTTGATATGTATCTCTGGCTGGCTTTGAATTTGTAATTTCCTTGCCTCTGACACTTGGCAATAAGCTATACCAGGCTTGAAATAAGCATTCTTATCAACAGGGATGGAAGCTGAATCCTTGGAAATTTGCATAAACATACCTTATTAAGTACACTTTTATCTTATTTGTCAGTTCACCTCCCTTCTCCTACCTTCAACCTTTTACTTTATCACACTTGATAGCAGTATTCTGTGTCCAGCCTTGTTATGTGTAACTGTTTGAACCCAATTGCTTCTTAGATACCTGATTTCTTTGTGAGGGATCTCATGCTATTAAAGCAAATAATAAATTTATATGCTTTTATTTTATGTCTTTGGTTCTTGGGCTCACCCGGGGCCCCAAGAGAATTGGGGTAGTTTTGTATTCCCTATCCTGTTGTCTATTGATTTTACTTATAATATGCGATAATCTATACCTTAAAATCAACACGGACATCATTTGTTGTCCTGTGTGGGCATTATATAAATTCACAGTGATCTTCTCAAGCCTGAGACACTTTGTTCCTCATGTCCTTATTACAGTGTTCCCATCCTGTAAGAGGTAATGGACTGGGAGTAAGAAGTTTGTAGCTCTGAGAAGTGTTTTTACTGTGCTAGTGCTGAGTGATTTGGACACATTGTTCAACATCATTCAGCTTTTAGAAGCATTGGATTAAAAAAACACTTTAAAGTCTTTCATTATTAGAATTTCATACTTCTCTAATTCTGAACAAAGTGCTTAGCCTGAATTCTGTAGGCTATCCAGATATCAAGAACTGTGCTTGAATATGGCAGACAGTATATAGTCAATAATTTTCATACATGAAAACAGCTAAGATTAAAATTTATGTTTACTTATTCAATCAGTCAATGAACAAGGTGTTTAAATAGTACCTTCCTTTGTGCCAGACACAGTCTAAGTTGGGAAAAAAAGCAGTAAATCTTTATGTAACATACCTTCTAGTGGGAAAAGATGTAAGTATTAAAATGTGTATTTCAGACAACCATAAGAGATTCTAAGAGGAAGTAAATCAGTGAGAAAGCAGGAGATCATGATGTGTGAGGTGGGACACTTAGGAAAGACATTCCTTGAGATCTGAAAGAAATGATGATTTATAAAAATGAAACTGAGAGTTCCAGGTGAAGATAACCATTAGTGTAGAGACTTTGGGACATAACCTTTAGGGTTTTAAGAAAGTGTGTAGAGGTATCTTGAGTATGGTGATGAGGGAGAGTGTCGCGGTGGGGTAGAGAATAAAAGGGTAAATCACCTAAATCAAGACTTCAGATTTTATGCTAAAAGATTTTGTAGACCCAACTACTCTATTTACACACAATTTATTTTCCTGGCATTTTATATCTTGATAATCTTGCAGGCTTGTTTTTTTCCTTGCTTTATATCTATCTCACATACTTTATATTTATTTTTGTGTTTATTGTTTATTGTCTGAAGCGCCCACTAGAGTACAAGCTCTGTAATTATTAGGACTTTTTTGCTCACATTTGTTAACCCAAAAGCTAGAGAAAACCTTAGAATATATATAGTATATTTTAGTAAACAATGTTTAATAAAGTTATGAAATTTTAGAGGAGAGAGAGCATATTAGAGCAGAAAGATCAAACAGAAAGATACAATAACAATTTCTATAGCATTTATCTCTAATCTTACATTCAGAAAGCAGGAGGTAGATCTCTGAGTTTAAGGCCAGTCTAGTCTACATACTTGGGAATCAAATTATGAAGGGCTATATAGGCTAGATAATGAGACCCTGTATCAGAAAATGCTGTAATAAATTGTATTTTAGACAAGAATATTCTGAATGGGAACGGAGAAAAATGGAAAATTTCAGCTTTGTTTGGAGCTCAGTAGATGATATTGCAAACTAGGATGAATGTGGGAAAAGTGGAAATTATCAAGAGTCAAGACCAGCTCCTAAGTTTTTTATACAGCAATTGCATAAAATTATGGTATAATTTTAAAAATAAGAAAATCAAGAAGAGAAACATACTTTGGGGAACAACTTGGGAAAATCAAATGCCAAGTAGCAATGTCAGGCACAAAATTGTCTTCATATATCTAGTGTTCAGAGAGAGCTACTGCTGTTGAGGATGTTATCTTGACTAAGGACATCTACTCATAAGAGTATAGGGCTCGGTATCAGAAAATTATTTAGCATTTAGTGATGAAACCACCAAATGTGACAGGAGTCACTTCAATCTAGTAGCCTCGTAGAACTAAAGAACATGGTTGAGAGGCAATGAGATGAGAACATCAAAGTGCCTACTGGCTTTTGATATGAGAAGATACAGTGCAGATGTCTCGGAATAAAAGGCAGGTGAGAGACGGTAGAACATGAATCAGAATCGAGGAAGAAGTCAAGTTTGTGAGTGAAGAGGGCAAAGAAATTCCACCACAGGTAAAGGGATATCTATTTATTTAGGAAAAAGAAGGATGATGACAGGAGAAAATTCTTCAGCAGATAGTGGGTCATTGGGGAGACACTATGTGGACATGTTTTAGAGAGATGAAGTGTTTAGATAGATGAAGTTTTTATGAGTCTCCCCAGTCAAGGCTATTTAATTAAATTTTCTATTAAGATGACTTCAACATGAATAATTTCAGGGTCAAAAGGGTGATCTCTGTGGTTTTGAATTACAACAATTTGCTTAGAATTTTGGCTCTTTCTGTGGCACGTGACTCTATAAGACTGTTTTTCTTTCTTCTAAATAAAAACATCAGGAATACCTATCTCAGGGGTTTCCTGAGGATACTGAGGCGATACTAATAGGAATGAACCTAACTTAACTGTTTATGCACATAAAGAAAAAAATGCATATTTTCTGAAAGATAAGTGGAAGTACCCAACCAGTTATACATAATACAGTTTTTATTTCAGCCCCAAAATGGGGCTGAAAATATGATAAAAATTGCTTTAAGGCCAAACTTTGGGCAGAGTGCACTGACTCTTATGGAAGAAAGGGGAGATAGAAAGACCTGGAGGGGACTGGAACTCCATAAGGAGAGCAACAGAACCAAAAAAATCTGAGCCCAGGTGTCTTTTCTGAGACTGATACTCCAACCAAGGACCATGCATGGAGATAACCTAGAACCCCTACACAGATGTAGCCCATGGCAGCTCAGTATCCAAATGGGCTCCCTAGTAAAGGGAACAGGGGCTGTCTCTGACATGAACTCAGTGGCTGGCTCTTTGATCACTCCCCCCACTGAGAGTTGGGGGTAGCCTTACCAGGCCACAGAGGAAGACAATGCAGCCAGTCCTGATGAGATCTGATAGGCTAGGGTCAGGTGGAATAGGAGGAGGACCTCCCTAATCATTGGACTGGGGAAGGGGCATGGGAGTAGAAGAGGAAGAGAGAGAGGGATTGGGAGGACACAAGGAAGGGGGACTACAGCTGGGATACAAAGTGAATAAATTGTAATAAATAAATAAAAAAGTAAAAAAAAGAAAAAATCACGATTGGCCATTTGGTATTGGATAATCTATTAAGGGGTTTGTTCCTGGAGATGATTAATTCTCACTCTCTCAGCATTCCTTAGATGACTGTATTTGTCTAGAGATGGAGCCCTGTGAGATTCTTTTTTTCTTTCACATTAGCAAATCCAGTCTATTGATATTCTTCTTGTTCAGATATTGCTTGGACAGCCATATTGTTGAAGTTCCTGCCATTCCTAGAAGACAAAGAAAAAGATTTATAATTCCCTTTTCTGTGTAGAGAATCCAAGGACATTTGTGGATATAAGAAAAAGTATAAGGTAAGCAGTGAAGTTGTTCTAATGACAGAGGGTTGTGGCTTGAAATTAGAATAGAAATGAGAGGGCAGTAAACAGAAAAATAAATCTGAAATTTATATTACAGACCAAAAAAAACACAATCAAAGAGGACAAGAATTTAAAATTTGATTTGTGAATGTCTTTGTACTCAGTGTCTAGAACAAAGATTCTTATATTATAGATGTTTATTGAATATTGGTTAAAGGACTGTGAAAATGGAAGAAATAAAAAGTGTATTCTCAAGAAAAATACGCTTTAAGGGAAGAAATTATATATTACTCATCTTTGTGTCTTAGTATGAGAAACATGCTTATCTCAGACTATGCTTTTCATATATGTCTAGTGAATTAAGTTACAAGAAGGAAATATCAAACAACTTTGTATAGATTGTAGAACAAGACAGAAATGGTTCTAAGAACACTCATTTTGGTTTTTTAGTTTTGCCCTTGATGAGTTGATGTGGTATATGGTTTCTTGACAAAGATATATTTTTCATGTGAATGAAAGGAGCTGTTGAAGTTCACATGTAACTTAGCTATCTTTTTAAAGTGCTTGAAGTCGTAGAACAGTGTCTCAATTTCTGATGTCCTCAGGAGTTTTATTATTTCTCCATGACTAGTTAATAATAACTTGTAATTTTGACTGTAACCATGTTCTGATATCTGCACTTTGTTCCAGCCCCAAAGGCAGGATTTTGGGTTACATTCTGAACATTTATTTCTTATCACATGTTCTAAATTGGTCTACTGTAGTTCATAAGGATTCTTTAAATTTCGGGAATTGATTCTGTCTCCAAATTCTGAGAAATATGATCTTCCCCCAAAGTGATTTCCATTACCCAGCTTGTTAGAACAACATTGAAACTATATCTTGAGAACAGTATCTAGATGTGAGTCTCTGTGTGTTCTTTTGTCTTATTTTGTCATTAGCTTTCTTTTGTTGTACTTATTTTCTTTTTTTTTTCATGGTATTTTTTTTCTTTAATTTCAGGTAGTTAAACGCAAAGTAGGGTTGTTGGAAGATGTGTTTGTTTCCAACTGTAGAGATAGATGTATAGTTTTGTGTCTTCCAGACACCAGTATAATAAATTGGATTTGTATTGGATGAACTTGGATTCAAGAGGAAGGAAATATTCATTTCATTTAAGTGGAACAATTAAAATTAATGTAATGAAGTATTTCAGTGTTTATCTTCTGCCCATTGAAATATTTTTTACAATTAAGAAATCAACCTAAGAAACCCCTCAATGTTTTTCAAAAATAAGAAAACAGACATTTTTCTGCCTTTCTCAGAATATTGGCATACCTTTGAAAATTATTGTAGATTTTAGTGGGGTCAGGTTATGTACTAAAAGATAAAAATCTTAAATACTAGATCTATAGCAAATCTTGGCATTAAATACCAAGGACCATTGAACAGAACTAGCTTTCAAAAAATAGTACCTACATAGGTATAAAGATGGAGATTTTAAAAAATCAGATTTACAAGGTTGGATGTAGCACTTGGCAAGACATACCACCATCCTAAAATATTCACAGCACTTAAGTTTACACATGGGGACAAATTCTAAGAACTGTGAAAGGTTTGTTTTATTTCCCTAAACTAACAAAACCAGCCACCCCAGTGAGGTGGAGGATCCATGGGACTGAGGAAAGAATGGGGTCTAAGCATTTCCCAACCCAAGAAATCTCTTCCTGAGATCTGCAGGAGTAGGAACATTCTACCCTGTACTCCTACCTTTGCCCCATGAAGGAGGTCACATAGCCCAGTAACCAGGTTAAACTTATCTCTTTATAAGATCACGTTCTACAGCATCTGAAATTCCTCCTTATGCAAATGAGGCATTCCCAGCACCCTGATGTACCCTCACCCTGAAAGCCCTATGCATCCCCCAAAAGTTTAAACAAGCTCTCACTGAAGCTGCCTCCTAAGAGTCTGTTTTCTCTCCTGCTTCTGCCTTTCCTGCCTTGTTTCCCCTCTCAGTATCAACTAGTCATGATTGCAGGCAGATCTGGTCAGGGATGCTTAAATGTCACACCATTTAAATCCTAGGATCATTTAATATTTTAATAATTTTTTT
>CM053753.1:71885413-71931945 GCA_028658305.1 Pachyuromys duprasi | reverse complement strand
AGTACTTTTTCATTTTTAAAGTAATTGATGTGCAATATTTCCATGGGTTATGGAATTGCTATCTATTGACTTCATCATGTCCCTTAACCTTTTAAGTACAGATAGCCATCTGGACACAAAACAATTTAAAAATTTTATTGATTGTTTAGATGACTTCCAAGATCTACATATTGAATAAAAATATATTTCTAATACTGGAAAAAAAAAAAGAAAATCACATATGTGAGTATCCAAGGAATATAACCAAAAGATACTTGGGCTTGTTTCTGTCTTATAGGGTTTGTCTGCAAGTCTATTTCTGAACACCTCATAGGCTTAAACCAATGAGAGAAAGTGGGAAGTGTCAGAAAGGGAGGAGTCATCAGCTGTTAGCTGTGGATTGGCGCGTAGTAACAACAGGGGTGGACATGGAATTTCCTCCATTCTGGACCAGTGTCTGAGAGCCACTGGCACTGATGCTACCTACACCCAAACAGTGATCACACGTTTCTTTAAAGCTCCCCTTCTTTCCATACCCATTGATTTGCTTTTAGCTGGAGGCAGTGGCATTAGTGTGTAATCCTAGCTCTTAAGAGGCTGGGGTGGGAGGAGCTGGAGTTTGAGGCTAATGAAACACTATTTTTCTCGTAAAAAGTGTTTTTTTTCTTTCTTTTGAGAAGATTTTATTACAGTTTCTCTCCTTAGGCTGTTTTTAACAGTTGAGTTGTTTTGATCATAAACACAGTTTTATAATTCTTGATTTTAGGTAGAGGTAAGTCCATTTCAACCTTTCGTTTCTTGCAGATTGTATTTTATCTTCCCAGAATTATTTTAAGAGTCTCTGAAAGAGCATAGTAGAATAAATTAAAAGAAGAAGAAGAAGAAGAAGAAGAAGAAGATACTTTCTCAATTTCAAATTTATTGATTTAAATTACGTGGTAGGTAGTTAAATTATGTATTGGATCAGCTTTGTTTTTTGGTATCTGAGGCAGCCACTGTACTAATGAATGGAGCTTGTCCTGCAATACACTTTCAGCTACGTATCAGAGTTGGCTAAACTTAATGCTGTGGGCTTTCAGTAATGGCTAAAGTTTCAAAAGTCTGTGCGGTACTCTAGGGCTATGCACAAAAGCCATATCTGGACATGTAAAGTAGAAAATGGAAACAATTTATGTATCTTGATAATTCTAATAAATGTTCTAACATTTACTTCAATTACCTTGGGTCTGCAAGAAAATGTATTCATCTTTGGATTAGTCTGAAAACTGCCTTAGTGTTTTATTCCAATTTACATGTCCAGATATAGCTTTGGGTAATAATAATAGTGATGGCTTCCATTATGCACCAGACACTATTAGGTGATTTTCATATATTATTTCTAACCCTCATCCCAACTCTAGAGTCAGGCATTGTTATTCCCATTTTACCCATGAGGAAACGAAGCCCAGAGAGGTTATAGAATTTATGGAGAGCTTGAAATAGTAATTTTCTTTGAAGAAAATTGGCAAAATGATGAAAGAAAGCAATACATGTTGTTAAGTCCCGGGAAATGAATAAATGCTAGTGACATTGTTTGTCACTTTGTAAAGTCAGAAAGTAGAGCCCAAAGTCTTTCTGCCCACACTAGCAAAACTTCTCACTAGTTTTGCTAGCATCAGAATAGTACTGATGTTGGTTTCTGCAGTCTTTGTGACTATACTTCATTATTTCCACCCTTGCTTCTTTTACTTTACTTTTTTTTTAAAGTTTAATTTCATTTTCCAAATATTCAAGTGACTCAGCTGAGACAAAAAAAAATCCCTAAAAAATAAAATAGGAGATTTAAAACAAAGCTTTCAAATGGCATATGTCAAAATATCACATTACACCCTTTTTCTTACGCAATATTTTGCACAAATGGGCTATATTGGAATGCATTAGTTCAGTAAAATTTTGATAGAGGTAGCCTGTATTGCACAAATCCCTCGAATACTGATGGGACTGATATTTTACTCAGGAAAAAAAAAAAAGGATCCTGAATACAAATTTTAGAAGGGCAGAAAGTGTTTAGTGTCTCATTGTTTGTATCGAGGTTCTAAATCACATTCAAGTTGATGACTCTGATCTTCATATCAATGCACAAATGGAACAGGAGATAAAAGGTAGGAAAGCTGTTTTCCGAGCGAGACTCTGATTTTGTTCTCATGTTACCAGCAAGAGAGCATTTGGGATATTTAAGCCTGAGGTTGAGTGCTTCCCATTTGTTCAAGCTCCTCCGCGTTGGAAATGGGTTTTCCCTTTAGGGAGCCCATCCATTTGGACAAGTGCTACAGCAGATCAAAAGACACACAAAGAGGTATTTTGTGCACAGATTGCATTTTTTTTTTTGGCAAAATAACATAGCCTTTTTAGCACAACATTGTCTGTTCTCTACTGAGTGTACCTTTTCCCCCCTTTTAATGGTTGGAGTCTGTTTTCCAATAAGTGTCAGGTTTTTATTTTTTTTTTTTTTCAATGTGGCAAATGGCTAGCAGCCACCTGAAGAACATTTGAAATGAAAGCTAGTGTTATGGGATTGGGTTTCTCAGCTAATTGGTAGAGTTTATTAAATGTCTATTAAATTGCTCATTGTATTGAATTTATTATTCAAACACTTTGTCTGTATTTTTGACTATTTGAGAAATGCAAATATTCATTAAAGGTTTTACTTTTTAAACTTTAAAAATGATTTGTTTTTTTTTTTGTTCCTTTATGTGTATGAGTGTTTGGACTGCACGTATGTATGTGCACCATGTGTGTGTCTCACATGTGGGGAGGCCAGAAGGAGGCCTTGGATCCCTGGACAGGAGTTACAGGACTCTGTGAGCTGCTATGTGGGTATTGTGGACCAATACTGGGTCTTATGCAACAACAATTGCTTTTAACAGCTGAGCCATCTCTCCAGCCCCTGCTTTTTAAAAGTTTGTTAAAATATTCTGTTAAAAATACTTTGAAATTCTTTTTTTTGTAGATTTTCTTTTTTTAATCTAAATTTATTTTTATGATTTAGTCACTTTATATCCTGAATGTAGCCCCCTCCTTCATCTCCTGCTCCCAATCCCACCCTCCCTTCTTCTTTACCCCCTACTCCCCTCCCCTAGTCCTCAGAAAAGCGGAGCACTCCTCCCCTACCATAGGATTCCAGCCTATCATGTATCATTAGGGCTGCTTTCATCTTCTTCCTCTGTGGCGTGGCAAGGCCCCCTCCCCAGGGAAGAGTGATCAAAGAATTGGCAACAGAGTCTATTTCAGAGACAGCCTTTGCCTTTGCTCCCCTTATTGGGGGCCCATCTGGATAACTGAGCTGCCTATTGGCTACACCTGAGCAGGTGGTCTAGCTACTCTTGATGTGTGGTCCTTGGTTGGTGCATCAGTCTCTGCAGGCTCCCATAGACCCAGATTTGTTGGCTTTGTTGGTCTTTTTATGGGGTTTTTGTCGGCTCTGGGTCCTTCTCTTCCTATGACTCCCTGTGGTCTGCCCAAAGCTTGGCTGTGAGTCTTAGCATCTGCTTTGATTCCCTGCTGGGTGGAGTCTTTATGGTAGGCTACCATCTTACTCCCTCTCTTTAACTGCTTCTGGTGTCTATTCTATTTGCTCTTTTGAATGAGAGTTAAGCACCCTCTTTAGGCTACTCCTTGTTATTTAGCTTCTTTATGTCTGTGGATTGTTGTACTGTTATATACTATTATATGGCTAATAGCTGCTTATATGTGAGTATATTCCATGTGTATATTCACCAACCCTACATCCAACCAAGGACTAATATAAAAGAATAAAGAACTCAAGAAATTAAACCCCAGAAAACCAAATAATCAAATTTAAAAATGGGGCACAGACCTAAACAGACAATTTTCAACAGAGGAGTATCGAAATGGTGGCAAAACACTTAAAGAAATGCTCAACATCCTTAGTCATCAGAGAAATGCAAATCAAAATGACTCTGAGATTCCATCTTACACCAATCAGAGTGGCTAAGATCAAAATTTCAAGTGACAACACTTGCTGGAGAAGATGTGGAGAAAGGGGACCCTCCTCCATTGCTGGTGGGAGTGCAAACTTGGACAAACACTTTGGAAATCAATCTGGTACTTTCTCAGGCAATTGTGAATACTACTGCATCAAAACCCAGATATACCACTCCTAGGCATATACCCAAAAGATGCTCAAACATATAACAAGAACATTTGCTCAACTATGTTTATAGCAGCTTTATTCACGATAGCCAGAATCTGGAAACAAGCTAAATGTCCCTCAACGAAGAAATGGATACAGAAATTGTGTTCATTTCCACAATGGAATACTACTCAGGTATTTAAAACAAGGAAATCATGAAATTTTCAGGCAAATGGATGGTACTTTGGAATTATCAAGCAAACTAGGTCTCTAGTTTTTGTTTCTTATAATAAAAACAAAAGGCAGTGGTATGAGCTTCTTCGATCTGTCTTTACCTTAAAATTACTATAAGGGAGGTGATCTGAACTCAGATTTCCTTCTTGCCTTCACAGAAGGCCTAATGCAGCAATAGAAGACAGGGGACAATTTGTACATCTCTTTTACATGCGCTTTATTTGCAAGAGCCTTGAACACAAATATTTGGCTGGGTTCAGGGCTAATCCAATGCCAGGTAGTTAGAAACAGCATGAAAAACATTCCTCTGTGGTTTGAAATAATCAAAAGTTAAAACAAGGAAGAAAGAGATGATGAATCTGCATTCCTTCCCCATTCACCTGGGGGATATTTTGGAATGGCCCATGGACTTCTCCGCTGTTATCACTGGCAATCGTCACCAATCATGGATAACCATCTACTTCCAAAATGAAAAGAGATTTGTCCAAGATACAACTGGAGTGACTTCTGCTCCATCCCTGGGGACATTACTGAAAACCCACACGTTCTTGTTTTCTGTCCACTATCTTCTGATACATTATGACTTGATGGAACATTGGAACAATTATTCAAATATGTGCAAACAAGCCCACTTTCACCTTTGGCTCAATTGAGAAAAATCTCTGACTTAAAGTTTTCTTTGCCATTGAACAATTTTGGTTGGAACGTTTGTCTTCCCTTAAATTCTATTTAATTTATGTTCACATCTTTCTGTAGCTTGCCTTTCATAGTATTTGGTATGCATTTACTGGATAACAGTTTATTGATTTCAAAACCAATTATTTTCATTGTAAATATGAGACATAAATTAAGAGAGAGCATCTATAGTAAGGGAACCCTGCTTCAAAACATGTCCTCCGTCATATGATAAATGAATGAAGAAGGTAATTCACTCAGCCTCATTTCTTTATCTATTAAATGAGAATAATATGATCACCCCTAAATAATGACATCCTTGTAGTGTGTACCTGTGCCATTCGTTACAATCCTGAAACAGTCCTGCTGTGGTTAGTACATAGTTGGCTTTGTAACTCCACCCCATGCCCTGCCTCCTCTCCTTACTGCTTTACTAAAACTTTGTATACTGCAGCAATCCAGTGGGGATTGTGTGTGCTTAGTAAGGACCCTCTAGTAGCCTGCCCTAGGACTGTCTAGCATCTTTCCCCACAGGTTAGTGCCTGTGTTGCTTCTGCTGATGAATGCTTTAAGTATCATTCTCTTCATAGAGTTGTATTAACTGAGCTAGTTCACGTTGATATACTTATAATATTATATCAAGCATTGTCCAAGTCCCGATTATTAAGAAATGGTAAATTTATGGGACAAGAAATGTACCCTCTGTGTTCTCACATCTTTTCAAAGTATAATGTCCTTAGGCAGACCACCTACTCATTTTTTTTTGCATCTGTGTTTTTTCTACACTATTAACAAAACTTTAGTATACAACACAATGTCAGTAACTGTAGCATAAAAAAATCACTAGAGCTGAGACACCAAATATTACTGAAAATTTATAACCATAGAACTCTCATTGATGAGAAAATTTCAAATCCTCACTGTGACTGTGTCATTACTCTTATTTTTAAGACAAAAAAAAACCTGAGGATTAAAGACGTGAAGAAAGAAGTTCTGCAGTTTCATAAACAGAGCAAGAGTATTTTCAGGTTTTCATTACTGTCTGAAGTCTTGCTTGGAGGCGACACTGGCAATGCGGTAGAGTTCATTATCCCTCTCACCGTCTACATTGCTTCCTGACTCCATAAAGAGAGTGGGGATTTGAAGGAAGGACTTAGATCAACCGGAGACCACTTCATGTCACTTTTGAGGACCCAAACTCATGTCTCCTTTACAACCAACTGAAGGAAGAAGGACTATGACAAATCCTATCTAGCTTGTAGTTTCTTCATAGACTGGGAACAACAATCATATGATTAACATCATTCCTCTACACTACTGAAGTACTTTTATTGTTTTACTTTTCAATTGCTTTGTATGTACCTGAATCTGTATTCAATTTTATAGCTCAAAAACAAGCCACAAAGGCTCAAATCTGTAAAAAGCTTTCATTTTGAACAAAATAAAAATATTCATGTCTTAAATTAGAAAGACAAAATCAATCAGTATAGCTAAAGACTCTCCAAATGTCTTCAGGAAATATGGAACCCGCATAGCAGCCACCTGAGGATCCTTAGCACCTCCTAAGAGATTGCCTGTAGCAATTGTGTGTACATGGCTAGTCCAGATTTACTGACTTGTAACCAGAAGTCAGAATAAATTTCCAAGTCACTTGCCATACATAGCCTTCTAGAGGCTTTTTCTAAGGCATATAAAAAACTCAGTGATCATTCAAGCCAATACCACTGGGAAAATGACCTCAAACTATGTCTCCCCTTTCTACCTAACTCCACGTAAGCATTCTGCATCAGAGAGACTCAAGTGAAAGAATTTCCCAGGGTTACCTAAAGCAATGTAAGCCTGCATTGATTTCGTAGCCCACATATGCCAAAAGAAAAGGAACTATCATGAAATTTCTTGTGATTCTAAATAATTGCTAGTTAAAAATTAACTATCAGCTTAAACATTTCTGGGCCAATTAGTCTAACTAGCAAAATAGTTGCTATGTGTCTAGAGTAAGATAATTAAGAGTTTTATAAGTTACATTCCTATATTTTCAACAAGTGCTTTGTTCAACCCAAAATGTTATCATGACCATGGGGCCAATTATAACACACACTGCTTTGAGAAACCATCATAAGCTTCTTTTAATGTTAAAATCACAGGAAAAGTGTGATTGTTGCATAGTCAAGTAAAGTATGACTACAAGTTCTAGCCCAAACATTATTCATCCTAATAGGAACTTTACAATGGAGACTACCGACTAAAAAGTAAACAAAATCTATTTCATGTCAGAACAGGATATTATGCTTGTCCATAGTTCAGTGACAATGAATAATAAATACATGGAATGAAATAACTAATGAAATAACATTAGTTATTTGAATTTAAGAAACCCAATTATTTCCAAATATTTTGACTTTTAATTGCAATTATGTTCCTTTAAGCCTTAGGGCAATTTGCCTTCACATATAATTTCACCTTTTCTTGATCCTCTAATCTTTGCTTATTTGTTTATTTTATTTACAAGTGGGGATAAATCATGTTTTCAATTTGATTCCTCTTTTGGAAGAATTAGCTTCAATCCCTGGTAACCAAAGAGTCTTGATTTAGTAGTGGCATACAATTAGAGTAGATATATTGTAGTATTAATTTAAAACTTTCTCTAATTAATTTAAAAGAAATTTTATACTGGTTCTTGTTTATTTCTTAATATCTTCTTTTCTTTCCAAATTGTACTTGGCACAGATATTTGTTTGCATTCTCTAAATTAAGATAAATTTACTTTTCCATGTATCTTTAATACATTAATTTTTGTGTTCTTACATTGTATCTTAATAAATAAACAGGCTTTTCCTCTTCTAACGGCATTTGTTCTTTGCTGATTTTGTGTGAATCATTTTAAAACATCTTGTTAGTCATATTGATGCATTATAAAGTAAAATAGCTCTAACCTAAACATAGTGCTATATGCTTATCAGTCCAGCACATTTATGAGCTGCCTCAGCTCTATGGCAAGTTTGAGGGTTAGCCTGAGCTAAATGAGACCCTACCTTAAATAAAAAACCAAAAAGTGTTTATAGGCACTTGGGTTTGAAGCAATCTGTTGATCATTGATTACACATTAATAAAGTGATTGTTTCATATATGAAGATTCATCAATGTAATCCACCATATAAACAAATTGAAGGAGAGAAACCACATGATCATCGCTTTAGAAGCATTTGAAAAATCCAACACCCATTCATGTTTAAAGTCTTGGAGAGATCAGGGATACAAAGCACATACCTAAACATAGTAAAGACAATATACAGCAAGCCTATAGACAACATCAAACTTAATGGAGAGAAACTTAAATCAGTTCCACTGAAATCAGGGACAAGGCAAGGCTACCCACTCTCTCTGTATCTCTTCAACAAAGTACTTGAAGTCCTTGCTAGAGCAACAAGACAACTAAAGGAGATCAAGGGGATACAAATCGGAAAGGAAGAAGTCAAAGTAACACTATTTGCAGATGATATGATAGTGTACCTGAGTGACCCCAAAATTTCAACCAGAGAATTTCTTCATCTGATAAACACCTTCAGCAAATTGGCTGGATACAAAATTAACTCAAAAAATCAGTAGCCATCCTGTATATGAAAGACAAAAGGGCTGAGAAAAAATTAGGGAAACTACACCCTTTATAATAGCCACAAATAACATAAAGTACTTTGGTGTGACTCTAACCAAGTAAGTAAAAGACCTGTTTGAAAAAAACTTCAAGTCTCTGAAGAAAGAAATTGAAGAAGATATCAGAAGATGAAGAGATCTCTCGTGCTCATGGATTGATAGGATTAACAAAGTGAAAATAGCCATCCTGTTAAAAGCAATCTACAGATTCAATGTAATTCTCATCAAAATACCAACACAATTCTTTACAGACCTTAAAAGAAAAATTCTCAACTTCATGAGGAAAAAGAAAAAAACCCAGAATTACCAAAACAATCTACAACAACTGATCATCTGGAGGTATCTCCATCCCTCAACTCAAGCTGTACTACAGAACAATAATAATAAAAACTGCATGATACTGGCATAGAAACAGAATGATGGATCAATGGAATCGAGACCCAGAAGTAAACCCACACACTTACAGATACTTGATTTTTGACAAAGATGCCAAAACTATACAATGGAAAAAAGACAGCACCTTCAACAAATGATGCTGATCTAACTGGATGTCTACATGTAGAAAAATGCAAATAGATCCATATTTATCATCCTGCACAAAACTAAAGTCCAAGTGGATCAAAGTCCTCAACATAAAATCAGACACACTGATAGAAGAGGTCCTCCTCCCCTTCCATCTGACCCTAGCTTATCAGGTATCTTCAGGACTGGCTGCAATGTCCTCTTCTGTGGCTTAGCAAGGCTGCTGTTCCCTCAGGAGTTTAGGGGGAGAGGTTAAAGAACCAGCCATTGAGTTCATGTCAGAAATAATCTCTGTTCCCCTTACTAGGGAACCCACTTGGATACTGAACTACAATGGGCTACATCTGAGCAGGGGTTCAGGGAGGGAGGGTGGGATTGGAAGGAAATGAGGGTGGGGGCTATGGCTGGGATACAAAGTAAATAACCTGTGATTAATATATAAAATATTTAAAAAACAGAAAAAAAACAGACACACTAAACCAGTTAGAGGAAAAGGGAAGAGCCTTGAACTCATGGACACAGGAGACAACTTCCTGAAAAGAACACCAACAGGGCAGCCTCTAAGATCAACAATCAACAAATGGGACATCATGAAACTGAAAAGCTTCTGTAAAGCAAAGGACACTGTAATCATAATAAAACGACAGCCTACAGACTGGGAAACAACCTTCACCAACCCTATATCTGACAAAAGGCTAATATCCAGAATATATAAAAAACTCAAGTTAAAAGCAACAAATCAAGTAATCTAATTTAAAAATGGGGTACAGAGCTAAACAGAGAATTTTCAATAGAGGAGTATCGAATGACAATGAAACACTTAAATAAATGCTCAGCATCCATAGTCATCAGGGAAATGCAAATTAAAAAGACCCTGAGATTTCACTTTACACCCATGAGAATGGCTAAGATAAAAAACTCAAGTGATAACACAGGTTGGAGAGGATTTGGAGAAAGGGGAACCCTCCTCTATTGCTAGTGGGATTGTTAACTTGTACAACCACTTTGGAAATCAGACAATTTGGAATAGTGCTTCCTCAAAATCCAACTATCCTACTCCTAGGCATATATCCAAAGTATACTCAAGTATACAACAAGGACATTTGCTCAACCATGTTTGTAGCAGCTTTTTTGTAATAGCCAGAATCTGAATACAACCCATATGTCTCTCAATGGAGGAATGGATACAGAAATTGCGGTACATTTACACAATGGAATACTTCTCAGGAATTAAGAAGAAAGAAATCATGAAATTTGCAAGCAAATGGTGTGAACTAGAAAAGATCATCCTGAGTGAGTTATCCCAGAGGCAGAAAGACACAAATGGTATATACCCACTTATAAGTCGATATTAGACATATAATACAGGATAAACATACTAAAATCTGTACACCTAAATAAGCTAAGCAAGAAGGAGGACCCTGGATAAGATGCTGAATCCTCATTCAGAAAGGCAAATGGGATGGACTTTGGAAGAGGGAGAAAACAGGGAGGACAGGAGCCTACTACAGAGGGCCTCTGAAAGACTCTACTCAACAGGGTATCAAACAGATGCTGAGGCTCACAGCCAAACTTTGGGTAGAGTGCAAAGAATCTTATGAAAGAAGTGGGATATAGAAAGACTTGGAGGGGACAGGAGCCCTACAAGGAGATCAGCAAACCAAGAAATCTGGGCCCAGGGGTCTTTTCTGAGACTGATACTCCAAACAAGGGCCATGCATGGAGATAACCTAGAACCCCTGCACAGATGTAGCCCATGGCAACTCAGTCTCCAAGTGGGTTCTCTAGTATGGGGAACAGGGAATGTCTCTGACATGAACTCCGTGGCTGGCTCTTTGATCACTCCCCCCTGAGTGGAGGACAGCCTTACCAGGCCACAAAGGAAGACGGTGCAGGTGCAGTCAGTGTTGATGAGACCTGATAGGCTGGGGTCAATTGGAAGGGGAGGAGGACCTCCCCTATCAGTGGACTTGGGGATTGACATAGGAGGGGATTGCAGGAGGGAAGGTGGGATTGGGAGGGAATGAGGGAAGGGGCAACAGCTGGGATACAAAGTGAATAAACTATTAATATAAAAAATAAAAATAATTATAAAAAACAAACAATAACAAAAGTAAATGTAGATAAAAAGATAAATATGCCATGGGGCAAATATAGCCTGTAACTTAGAAGAAATAAACATTGCATTGTAAATGTCATTCTGTCTTCTCAAGTGATGATGAATGTCACATTATTGTATATGTGGAGTGAGAAACATGGAGAAAATGTTCTTTCATTAGTGCCTTACTTAGAAGTTTCAAATAAGGTAAGAACACAAATAATACAATGAGACCATCCTACCAGAATATTCCCGTAGTACCCACTGTGCCTTTGGCAGTGTCTTTGTCTGCATGTTCTGGCATGCTCGTAATTGTTGTCATATTTGCTTCCTTCTATAAATAGAATTAATGCCATCTGAAAAATTTATAAAAGGAAGGTCTGGGGGACGTAGCTCAGTTGGGAAAGTGTGTTGTAAGCTCAGGGACCTGAATTTGAGCTCCTCCATTTACAAACAAAGCATGGCATGGTGATTATGTACTTGTAATCTCAGTGCTATGGAGGCACACACAGGAGGGTTGCTGAAGTTTGCTAGCCAGCAACCTAATTACTAGCCAGGCTAGCCTAATTACTGAGTTACAGACCAGTGAGAGAAACCACCTCAAAGAAGGTGGCTGGCTTTCCTGAGGATAACACCCAAGGACATCCTCTGATCCTCTGATCTCCACATGTGTGCGCACACCTACATACAAATGCACACACAGACATACAAATTAAGAAAGGTAGAATATTATACACGGCAATTTTTATTTCGTCCACATTAAAAGGAAGAAAAATCCATGAAATGTAATCATTGAAATGCAGTATTTGAGAATATAATGATATTCAAATATAAAACGAAGTCATATTCTGAAATTGGTCCTTTTTTCCCCAAAGGCTATATGGATATTGACCCTTCAACTGATTCTAACCTATGCTTGTTTTTTACTTTTGTAGAATATATACGTGTAAATACCACCTAAACCTACCTGTGATTTGCTTTCTATTTTAAATAATTTCTATTCTTTGCTGCATTGTAACTATTACCGCTACTCTTCTGAGAGTGTGATCAAGGACACATCTTATTTTTGTTTCACTTAAGTGATTGTAAGTTTATCATGTTATGAGTTATGAATTCATTGTTTTAGATAGAATCTCACATGGAGCCTAGGCTGTGTTCAAATTTGTGAAAATTCTTTTGCCTCAAGGGCTAAGATTTTTGGCATCAGGTGCCATGCTCATCTTATGAATTCTTAATTATACCTAGTCATATTGTGAATTAAGGCTGCTGAGTTTATCAATAGAGCATTGCAGGAGTATAGAATTACATAGTTGAGCAAAATTTATTAATATACGAAAGTTGCAAATTTAATATATTTAACAACAGATAGCATCTATTAAATGTTTACTATATGGGGGATGTTTTAACTCTAAATTTGTTACACTCCACTCACCAAACTATTTTGCAAATAATTAGCTCTAGACTTTTCTAGTGGAGATTTAGAGAGATAAATAACTGACCATATTACTCAGCTAATGGGCAGGAGTCTTTTATAACCACTCTGGACCTCAGACACTCAAAACATACAGCTTCTTACTAAAGAGCAAGGCTCACCAACATTTTCTTAGCATTTATGGAAGCTGCAAGCTGTATATCATAAACTTCTGTTGGAAGATTCAAAAGGAATGCTCTCCTGCAAGTGTTCCAGAGAAATGATTTATAACCAATCCTAATATCCAGGCAGCAGAAATGGTGGTATCTGAGGTTTGTAAAAGCATGGCAAGCTAGATTAGTCAACATGCAATACTTAATTGCATGTATGTCTGATTTCAAATGGAAATGTCACCTTACCAACAGCACAGTACTCATGAGGCTGCTGTGTTGAAAGGAGAAGCATGTATGTACTTAACAGAGGCTAGAAGAAAAGTGCATGAAAAAGGGTCATTTTGTTCATTCAGAACCCATACTGTCCCAGCAGAGACAAAGACAAAGTTCACTAAATGGGGAAAACAGAGTAACACGGACTGTCTTCACCATTATCAAGGCCATTAACAAGATGTAAAAAGCACAGCATCTAACCACATTCATAAATAGTAAACTAGCCTTTGAGAAGGTCATAGAAATGCAGCCTCATGAGTAACTTGATGTTTGTTAATTTAATTTGACTGGAAGGAGAAGTAGGCAAGCATAAAACATTAATCACCATTTCCGGAATGATTCATGTCAGAGCTGAGGACAGTTGCTCACTTTTGGTTGTCTCCTGACACTTGCTTCCTCCTTGATCGTTAAGGAGGATGGGTCCTTACATTTTCCACATGTCAATAGTAATTAATCCTGTTATAGAACCCTTATGCTTTTGTTAGTACAGCTTGAATCCATGTACATGTGCATGTGTTGCTGCCTCTGGAATTCGTAATAAAGCTCCTAAGTATCAGTCCTTTGGGCCAAACAGTTTTATCTAAGGACAGTGGCAGATGCCCAAGTTATTACTCTTTCTCAAATTGTATGAAAATAGGCTTTTTAGTCAAAATATTTTCTTTTATTAGAAAGCTTGGAGAATAGTCAACAGTTTGTAAACCTGAAGGCTGAAGCAGTATATGATTACTGGTCATCAGAATGGGATTTGAGTCATATTTATCATCTTTGAAGGTACTGTGACATACTTAGTTTCCTGAAAGGCCATTAATGAAAATGACATAGCCTTGTCTCTAGGAGACTTAAACTTGATTACTTCATAGCAGGAGGCTTTCAATAATGAACAAAGACATACTCATCTGTGATACATATCACTGGGCTTTCTCCTAGAGGAGTCAGGCCAAATACACTGCCAATCAACTGGACAAAACAAAATCCTTCAGGAAAACTTGCTTGTTCTAGAGCTTTTAAAAATGGTAAATAGCCTATCTGATTGTAGGCAGGATCATCTGTCTATCTTCTTATCATCTGCTCTCATCCATTGAGAGTGCACCCCAGTATGCAATTAAGTCTGTCTACTATAGTATACAGTGTACCTCCTCTGAAGCCTTTAATGTCTATAACAAGGACTGTGGAGGCAAGTGAAGTCTGGACCTTAGTGACAGCATTGACATTCAAAGTTTCCTGACTGATGCAAGTTAGCACACATTTAACCAAAATTATTCCAGCAGAGGGAATAATTTCCCACCCAAAGTGACTGAGATGCTTTGGTAAAATATTGAGAACACATGACTTTGGTAGACAGCTCAATTTTGACCAATCTATTTGAATCAGCATTCTGGGAAGTAAAAGAAAAAATTCAAACTGGAACCAATTCATCCTATTCGGGGAATAACAATTCTTTGTGTTGAATACAATGTATCATAACCCATGAATAATTCCAGAACACTGAACTCAAAATCGAGAAACATAGTGAAGAGGAAAGTAAAGCTCAAGTATAAGGTCACTGGTTTCGTTAGAAACAATTATCAGAAAATATTCTGCCACTAACTTTAATCAGGGAAACAATTTGAAAAGACTTACTAAGTAAAGCAACCATTTAAAAAAATTGTTGGGCATCATTTTCAAAACGACTGACTCCAAAAATATAATTTTTCTTTTCAACTTTGCTGAAAGCTGTGTTTCTGATGGAAACATTCAAATACATGTGTTCTGGAAGCATATTTTTTTAAAGCCTGTACACAATGAGTCTTACCTTTTATTACATATGGAAAGGTTGTGACCTACTGTATGTATCATCTGGTCTCTCCTGATGTTGCCACTTGGCTCAGTTATGCTTTTCTGAAATTTTCCTCCTGTAATCTTCTGTAGAGGCTTCTTTTGCTCTGATGAGTTTGTTGTTTCCAAAGAAGAGGTTCTGAAACAGACCTAATAGTCAAATTGAGTTGTTGGATAGATAGCAACGTATAATTTATTTGATGCACCTGGTGCCTTGTATAGTTAATAAGCCTAGCTTCGGAAAAAATCTGCAAAATGAATTTTAATCAAGTTTTGAATTACAGCAACCTTCATCATAATAAGTAGTTTTATAGATCTTTTGAAAGACAGTATTCACTAAGAACCATGTGTCGGCATGTTTATTAAACATTTGCTTAACTAAAAATTATTCAATATAGCAGGAGACCAATAGTAATTGAGCTGAAAGTGTCAAATTTGAGCTTCCAAACTTTCTTTATGCTAGAACCAGTGATTTCTCACTCAAGCATGAAGTCCAACTCCTGCATTATTGTATATTACCTAAGAGGCAAGCATTTGGAAGCAACATCTTGCATGCTTGCGGCTTCTACACCAGAATCTGAATCAAAGGAGGTATTATCCATATGTCAGGTTGGTGCTCAGTTGGGAATTACTCATGATGCTAAACTTTGTGCTCCATAAAAAATATATACTGAGCACTTTTTACTTCTCAAGAAACTAGATTTACTCTTTGCTGAAAATCAGTGAAAAAATATTGCTGTTTCAAAATAATAGGTAGGAGGTGAAACATTTTAATAATACACTTAAAATATCTATGTATTAAAATCTAAAGTGCTTTTATAAAAAAGAAATACAATTAAATAACCTAAACCACACACACTGAGCAGAAATAGTCTCAAAGTGACAGACACATTACATTATGTTTTAGCTCAATAAGCTCAAGTGTCTGCCATGTAGAAAGTCTAGAACTGCTGTTTTTTATACCAATATATTGAGTTTCCAATGGAGGATGCTCATGTGGCCTCTGAGAACTGTTGCATTTCAGGACCCGTGATAACTGTTATGGCTCCCGACCAAGTTCTGGCCCACTTACTGTCCCTGTTGTACCCATCTCTCTGAGAACTGCCTGACACTGGAATGGTTGACATCTTAAAATTTCTGGTGATGTAACCCCAGGAGTAGGGTAAAAAACAAAACTTAGTTTATGCTCTTCCTTTTAGTATATATGTTCCATTCTAGGACTGGGACAGGAATGTAGGATTGGACTAAGGAGCAGGCACTTCCAAACCCTTTAGAAAACCTCTCTCAGGCTAGCAGTAAACTAAAGATGCAACAGCAACAAAACCACAGACCAATATTCCTCATGAACATAGGTGCAAAATTCCTCAATAAAACAATCGCAAACCAAATACAGGTATAATAAACTCCAGCATTACACCTTACAGAAATTGTCAACAAGTTGAGTAGTGACAGGGTATAAACTCAGCTTACAAATATTAGCAACCTTTCAATACAAAAGACACACTGAGCGAAATATCACAGGCACATTCCCATTTACAACAGCCTCAATGGAAAAAAAATAAAAGCCAGGAATTAAACTAAGAAAGGAGGCAAAAGACCTCTACAATGAAGTCTCCAAGGAAAGTGAGAAAGACACTATAAGTTAGAGAGCCATCTCATGTTCATGGGTTGATAGAAATAATATTGTTAAAATGATCACCCTGCCAAAAATCAACATGCATATTTAGTACAACCAAAAGTCACAGGACCTTCTTCACAAACAGATGTTGAGTGGGATATTTTTCATCACCTCCTTACCCACAATGCAGTCTGGTAGTATCCCTGTGTAAAGTTTGTGGGCCCATTTCTTTCTTTATAGCTATGTGTTACCTTTTAATCCCTGAGAGTACTTCTCACTTTTATGGGCCAGCAGAGAACCTTTGACTGTCGTTTTCTACCAGGCATCCAGAGCAGACTTAATATCCCAAACAACATGTACTGCTGAGACACAAATTTACATTTTAAAAACTGGCATACTTTAAGAGATACATTTATTTTAAATTGTGAGAGCAGTTTCCCTCCCTACTCTCATCCCAGGCCTCAACCTTCCTCCCAATGTGTTCCTTCTCTGTTTTTCTTCAGAAAACGGCCTGCCTCCATGGATATAAACCAGCCATGGCATTTTAAGTTGCAGTAAGACTAAGGACCTTCTCTTCTATTAAGGTTATACAAGGCAACCGAGTAGGAGGAAAGGGTCCCAAAGGCAGGGTACCAGAGTCAGAGATAGCTCGTGCTCCCACTGTTAGGAGTCCCACAAGAAGACCAAACTAAACTAATATAACATATGTGCAGAAGGCCTAAGTCAGTCCCAGGCAAGCTTCCTGATCATTTCATAAAATCCCATTTTTCTTTATTATAAATACAGTTACTTATCTATAAAATTTTTGGAAAATGTGAAAGTAATAAAATATTAAAATTAAAGAAATTCTAATTGTACAAAGTGGTCATAGATGTTTTCTTACATATTCTTACAGCCTTCTTACTATATATGCAATGTTTAAAGAAAGTTTTATCATACAATATACATAATTTTATATCTCTTGATTACATCTATCTGTGTCATGATTTTAAATTTTTTTTCTTATATCCAAATTGTGTTGGGTAATATCAGGAATGTAACCTAGAACCACAAACAAGCCCCCTCTTTTCCCATCTAGGCCTTGGAACTTGTCTGTCATAGTTTCTTGTGATTTCTCCCTCAACCGCTAAAGGATACAAAGATCAGAAATTATAATAAAACTGTAATTCCACTATCACATTTCTGAAGTCCTATCATATATTTTGCATAGTTCTGCATTTTGTTTAACATCTATCAGCTAATTTAATGTTTAGAATGACTATTAAATGTGCTATTTCCTCCCTCATCTTATTAATGAAGACACTGGGCAAGCAGATATCATGTATCTTACTAAAGTCATACTAACTGGATTGAGAATCTCAGCCTCTGGTCACTAGCAAGAAAGGAAAAGAAGGAGCAAATATCTACCATCTGAGTATTTTGTCCTCTGATCTTATTTCAGAAACAGATATGTGTGGATTAGGACCATTTCACTCTCCTTAAAATGACAAGCTGTATCTATCATCTCTGGTACTCAATTTACTTGTCCTAATACAGAACAGACACAATGCATATTTATGAGACCAATGAATGATCTCAATAACTTTAGAGGTTTTGTGGTCTTCATTCTTTTTCATGTTTTCCCTACTTATTCACATGTTTATTTTCAATTGCTTTGAAAAGTTCCTGAAAAGTATCTGGAGTTTTCTCACTGTGAGGAGAAATGTCAAGACCAATATGCTCAAAAATGGAAAAGGAGAGAGTGTGTATTTGGTCAGCTGGGGTCGGTGGATACAGAGTACTATTACCATTGCATCCTTACTGGGATTATCAGGGAGCCTGATACAGAACTATGTGCTGGTTTGCATGTATAGAAGGGAGGGAATGCACTGCATAGCTAGGTCCTCACTGAACTTTTTCACTGTACCTGGAAAGATTCACAATATTCTATTTGTAATTCATTTAAAAAATGCAGTGGAAAAAAATTCAGTGCTCCTTCTCAGCAACTCACATAGGTTCTATTGCCTGTAACCATTATGATAAAAATTGGACTGGCTGGCAGGAAAAAAATCAATATACAGAGTTTGTTCTTGAGATATCTTGGGTTTATGATATGTATTTTGGAATACAGAATTCGTAACATTCATTCTTTTGTGTTTGTCAGTGTCTTTGTAGGCTACATGTGTCTTTGAAGGCCAGTGTTGTGGAGTCAGTTCTCTCCTACTGCCTTTAGTTGGGTTCTGAGGATGGAATTTGAGTTGCCAGGATTGTGGTGGGACAGGCGCCTTTATCCTGGGACCCATCTTGCAGGCTCTCACTCTTAAGATGCTGCTTCTATAAGACCTATGAAGAGCTACATTAATTACTGGAAGCAAGAATAATTTCAAAAAAGAGTCTCTGATTGTATACTACCCAACGGGAGAACACTGATGGAGTGGTGCAAATCAGTGTGAAGTACAAACGATATTCAAATGATTTGAAAAGCTGCTACTGCTCTTAGAAAATAGTATATGCAGAGGTTATTCATGTTCCTTTAGAGCTACTGATGTTAGAACTGTAGTTCAGTTATAACCTTTGTAGTTGCTTAAAGTTGATTTTATTTTATCATTACTTATTTGTTTTATTATTAATTTATTTTATGATTAATTTTACGATTACTTATGTTTTCATACCTTTTTCATTTTCCATTTTGTGTGTCCTGAAATATCTTTTTAGCAATGTTTAACAACGAAAACCCCCGCAGCTTTAAAAAAAATTAAAAGTAAAACCCTAGAATTTGTAAATAAATACACATAAGGTTTTTTTTTTATGATTTGACCTTATCAATTCACTTAAACTCAGTGTGCCCTCTTCATTTGCAAATGAAAAAATTGTTTTGACTCAGTTTTCAGAGCTGTAAATAAAAATGATCAATTGAACCTTATTGGGAGCTTTACATACATATATATATATATATATATACATATATATATAATTTCTCTAGAGATAAGACAAACTAATAATAAATTCTAAAAAATGTTTGAATATAGCTGGATGGAAATTTAGAAAGCAACAGGGAACAAGGCTGAGCAAACTTTTTTGGCAGAGAGATTTTATTAGCTTAAGTAAAGCCCATCTAATTATGAAGATCTATTGAATTAGTGATGGAGCCAGTTCATTTTGGTCCCTTTCTAATCACAGGGTACTTTTCAGAACAATTTTGGCCTTTTTGTGTTGTGTTTGGTCAGAGACCAAAACCCATCTTTGATGATATGTGATGATAGAAAGTTCCCTCAACAACCACTTTAATAAACAGACAAATAAATAAATAAATGAATAAATAAATAAATATGGATTTACCAGTGAGGGTAGTATAAGAAGTAAATAGAGGCTAGAAATCCTCTGAGATTTTTTTTTATCATTTAAAAGGCATTTACCGGGTAAAGTGTGCTTCTCTAGTTATAATAACTTACAATGTTTCATTTTGTTAAGCAGTGTAAGTTCAGAATGCATGTCAGCATAGTTAGTAGGCTAACATCTCTTTTACAGTAACTTTCCCATCATGTAGGGGATAACTGGAGATATGTGAACATGCTTTTTTTTCCCATCTCTAGAAAGTGATAGAAAGAACTAGGGAGAAGTTCCATTAGATGGGCATTTGTATTTCATGAGTATGTTACTGACAATATTTCAGATTTACTTATTAAGTGTAACTTTATATACTCACTATTTTAATTGTTTCCTCACAAATTTTAATGGCAGTATTTTACTTTGGAAACATTTCAGTTTTTGATCTTTGAGCCTATCTTCAGCAGCACAGAGGTAATGTTCAAAGGTTTTTTCATCATTTCAAAGTTTCAGGGAAAGTTTCTGAGCTCAAGTTATCTCCAAAAATCTGATTTCGGGAATGACAGGCAGGAAAAAGTATTTCATCCTGTCTTGCTTTGAATAGACCCTTGAAGCTAAAGATCTTTGTCCATTTTCCTAGGCTGATTTGACAGGGAAGAGAAGAGTCACCCTGAAAGGAGAACAAAAGCATCGTTTGCAAATATTGTGATTTTTTTTCTTTGCTCTTTATCTCTTTATGCATTTTTTTTCCACGGTAGAGTGGGCCCTGGCTAGATGAGTATGTGTCTGCTGTAATCACAACCTGGTAAAACATCCTTCATCAGGTCTGTGGTTGTAACTATAGTTTTCATGGAAAGGGAAATGTTACTGTACTGAAGTTGAATATAGCCTTTGTACTGAAAAATGTGGCTTGAAACTTTAGCTCGATATTCATGGACAATTAACTTTAATTTGCTTGAAAATTTTACAATACCTATTTGAATGTGTTTTTCATTTGTAAAATGGGCATAGTAATACAAATCTCATAGGGTTGGTGTTGAGTATTAATTATGCTATCTACATGGATTTTGTGCTTTTGGTAATTATGCGATTGCTGCTGCTCTTCCAAATCTGGCTGAGGTGGTTTATAATATACTCAGAAATCTGAACACATTTGAGACCTATCTATACAAGTAAGAATAATAATAAAAATTAAGCTTAATCAATGATAAAAAAATATTGTGTTTGATGGACTGTAGTATTCCTCAGATTCCTGATGGACGAAAGAGACATAATAGATTATAGTACTGTCCATACTTAAGGCAAGAAATTAATAAGATTTATGAACCTTTACTGGATGAATGTTTTAAAAGTTAAATATTAAGTACTTTTGCTTTATTGTTATATCTCTGAAATTTGAAGCTTTTAAATAAAAGCATACAAAGTTAGGTGGATGGGGGCGGGGTTGCCTCTGGGAAGGGTTGGAGGAGGGGAGTGTTTATGACCAAAATACTTTGTATGAAATTCTCAAAGCACTACTAAAAAGCTGCTGATAATAAATTCAGTGGTTGTTCTTTGGTCTACAGAAGCTCTTCACTTTTATGAGAGTTCAGAGAACACTTTTCTGTGCCAATCAGTTCAATAATATTTCCCATATTCTCCTCAATCAGATTCATTGTATCTGGTCTTATGTTGAGATCTTTGAACCCTCTGGAGTTAAGTTTTATGCAGGCTAATAAGTATGGATCTGTTTAGATTCTTCTATATACAGCCATCAGGTTTGACCAGCACCACTTTTTGAAGATACTTTCTTTTTTTCCAGTTGTGTTTCTGCCTCCTTTATCAAAAATTAGGGGTCCATAGTTGTGTAGCTTTATCCCTGGTTCTTCAATTAAGTTCTGTTGATTAATGGTTTTTCGTCTGTTTTTAGGTCACTATCAGACTGTTTTTATTACTACAGCTGTATGGTGCAACTTGAGGCTGGGGATGGTGTTACTTCCAGCTTTCAGAATGGTTTTACTTTTGTTGAATTTTTGTCTTTTCCTATAAAGCTAAAAATTGTTCTTTTAAATTTGAGGAAAAATTGTGTTGGGATTTTGATGGGGTTTGCATTGAATCTATAGATTGCTTTTGGTAGGATGGCCATTTTTTTTTACTAATTCTACTGATCCATGAGCATTGGAGATCTTTCTGATATATTCCAGGAGACATGTATATCAGAATATGTCTGATATATTCCAAAGCATGGGAGATATATTCTGTTATCTTCATCAATGTCTTAAAGTTTCTATTATACAAGTTTTCAGTTGCTTGGCTAGAGTTACCCCAACATAGTTTATGTTGTCTGTCTCCTTCCTTCCTTCCTTCCTTCCTTCCTTCCTTTCTTTCTTTCTTTCTTTCTTTCTTTCTTTCTTTCTTTCTTTCTTTCTTTCTTTCTTTCTTTCTTTCTTTCTTTCACTTGCTTTGTATCCCTGCTGTAGTCCCCTCCTTCATCTACTCCCAGTCTCATTGACCCTCCTTCTTCCCCTATGCAGCTTCCCTAGCCCACTGATAGGGGAGGATCTCCTCCCCTTCTCTCTGACCTTAGCCTATCAAGTCTCATCAAGGCTGGCTGCATCATCTTCTTCTGTAGCCTTGCAAGGCTGCACTCCCCATGGGGAGGTGATCAGAGATCCAGCCACTGAGTTCATATCAGAGACAGCCCCTGCTTCTGTTACTAGGAAACCCACTTGGAACTTGAGCAGCCTATGGGCTTCATCTGAGCAGGGGTCTAGGTCCTCTCCATGCACAGTCCTTGGTTGAATATCAGTCTCTACAGGTACCCCCCAAGTCTAAGTTTTTGTTTGTTTGTTTGTTTTTGGCTCTGTTGGTCTTCTTGTGGAGTTCCTGTCCCCTCTAGGTCTTTCTATCTTGCTATTCTTCCATAAGGTTTTCTGCACTCTGTCCAAAGTTTGGTTATGAGTCTGTCTCTTCTTTTATACCCTGCTGAACATCCTTAGTCATCCAAGAAAATGCAAATCAAAATGACCCTGAGATTCCACCTCACACCCATCAGAATGGCTAAGATCAAAAACTCAAAAGATGATGCATGCTAAAGAGGTTATGGAGAAAGGGGAACCCTCCTTCATTGCTGGTGGGAATGTAACCTGTGCAGCTACTTTGGAAATCAATCTGGCACTTTCTCAGAAAATTAGGAATACTGCTACCTCAAGATCCAGCTATACCACTCCTGGGTATATGCCCGAAAGATGCTCAACCACACAATCAGGACATTTGCTCAACCATGTTTGTAGCAGCTTTATTTGTAATAGCCAGAATCTGGAAAAAACCCAGATGTCCTTCAATGGAGGAATAGATACAGAAATTGTAGTACATTTACACAATAGAATACTACTCAGCAATTAAAAACAAGGAAATCATGAAATTTGCAGGCAAGTGGTGGGAACTAGAAAAGATCATCCTGAGTGAGGTATCCCAGAATCAGAAAGACACACATGGTATATACTCACTTATAAGTGGATATTAGCAATAGGATGAACATACTAAAACCTATAGTCCTAAGGAATCTAAACAACAAGGAGGACCCTAGGGAAGAGGCTGAAACCTCACTCATAAGGGCAAACAGGATAGACATCGGAAGTAGGAGAAGATAAGGAACAGGACAGGACCTTCCACAGGGGGCCTATGTTTTGTTTGTTTTTGTGAGGCTTTTGGAATGGAATTGTTCCCCTGGTTTTCTTTCCAGTCTTTGTCATTTGTATATAGGAAGGCTACTAATTTTTGAGTATTAATTTTGTATCCTGCTACTTTGCTTAAAGTTTTTATGTGGTTTAAGAGATTGCTAGTGCTCAGGAGTCCAAGGGTGACCAGCATGCACCATATCTGATAGGCAGAGAATCCAAAACTCTGAAATTGGTGAGTGGAGGGGGGACTGAAACCAGAACATCAACATTGAGGCTTCCTGGGCAAGAGAGGACAATGTGAGCTGGGCCAGTTTGGATCCAGGTCACCCACGGATGTCTCCGGGGCCTGAGAGTGAAGAATATTCAGCTCCCCTGCACTTCCCCTTGTCCCAAGCACAGGCCTACCTGCTTGGTGGAGGCATCTGGCAGTGGCTGGTGCCCCAAGCATGGGCCTCCCTGCTAGGACAAGGCTGCAGTGGTTGCCCTAAACAAGAGCCTTCTTGCTAGGTGACTGAGATGGCAGAGGCAGAGGCAGTAAGGGCCTCCCAGGGTGGCTCCAGGGTGGCTGCCCCAAGCAGGAGCCTCCTTGCTAAGTGACTGAGACAGCAGAGGCAGCTCCCCCAAGCAGGAGCCTCACTGCTCAGTGACTGAGAAGGCAGAGGTGGCTGCCCAAAGTATGGGTCTCCCTGCCTGGCGGCCAAACAGCAGACACCACTGAGCTGACAAATCTCCTACATTTTCTCTTGCCCCTGCAGGCCCAAATCTGAGAGTAGAGAACAGGGGGAACCCCTTTGTTTTCCATGTAGGCCTGAGAGTGAGTGAGTGTGCTTTCAAGTGAGTGCATGCAGAGCCCTCTATGAAAGCAGCCAGACATCTGATCTTTCCCACCCACACCCCCACTGTGGGCAACATAGGGATCCTTGGGGCAGCGTTCTCAACATTGAAACCCCTGTTCTGTGGGTCAACCAGCGGAGTCCAGACAAACAATTCCTGGAGCCAAGATAGAGCTGAATACCTGGAAGACAGTACGACAGGCCTGTGGGCCACTGAGGCATTCAGGGAACCTGTGCATGTGCATTGTGCCTGCTTAATGACACCAGCATCCCCACCAGTGTGTATGCTCCACCCTCACACACATCTACAGGCTCTAGCTCTCTGTCCTTCAAGGCACACTTCCAAGTACACTCCCATGCTTGTGCACATGCACTTGCAGCCTTTTCCCCTTAGCTACAGCTGAAATACCAACATCCACTCTCAAACTGGTGGACCTCTCTCATCTTCCTGAAGAATACTCCAGACACCAGAGTCAGATGTACCAAAGTGCCAACTCCAGGAACAAACAGTGAAATATTACAGATAAGCAGATGGCTAGTGGTTGGCGTAAGAGCACATTCAACAAAATTCAGGATATAATGGTTTCACCAGCGACCCCCAAAATGAATGGATATTTTAATTCATCTGAAACATAGGAAAATGATCTCAAATTTATGCTTATCCAGTTATTAGAGGCACATAAAGAAGAAATGTACAAAGCTCTCAAAAAAAATTACAGGCAAATACAGCCAAACAGAGGCACATGTAGAGGTACAAGTTGAGACATATAGAGAGGAAATCAACAAAAATATAGAGGCCATCATGGAAAGACAGATGAAGGAAATGGTCCAAGTCATGAAAACAGAATTAAAACCCATAAAAAAAACACAAACAGAAAAAACCCTGGAGCTGGAGAACTTAGAGATAAGATCAGGAACCACAAAGGTAAGAATCACCATCAGAATACAAGAGATAGATGAGAGAATCTTAGGGGCTGAAGATAAAATTGCAAAAATCGATATAGCTTTCAAAGAAAAAGTAAAATCGGAAAAATTCCAAACACAAAACGTCCAAGGAATCAAGGATGCCATGAAAAGATGTAGACGAATAAGAAAATTCCAGGCTTCAAGGTCCAGAAAATATTTTGCAGAAAATCATAGAAGAAAAAATTTTCAACTTAAAGAAAGAGATGTCCTTAAACATACAAGAGGCCTACAGAACACCAAATAGACTAGAGCGGAAAAGAAACTCCTCTCAACACATTGTAGTCAAAACACTAAATCTACAGAACAAAGAAAAAACATTAAAAGCAACAAGGGAAAAGGTAACATATAAATGTAGACCTATCAGAATCACAGCAGACTTTCAGCATAAACTATGAAAGCCAGAAGGGTCTGGGCAAATGTCATGCAGATTCAAAAGGACCACAGAAGCCAATCTAGACTACTATACCCAGCAAAGCTTTCAATCAACATAGATGGAGAAAACAAAATATTCCATGACAAAACTAAACTTAAACAATATCTACACAGCAACCCAGCCCTACAGAAAATGCTAGAAGGAAAACTCCAATCCAGTGAAAACAACTACACCCAAGAAAACATAGGCGATAGATAAGTTCACAACAAATAGTTACAATTAAACAAGCACAAAAACACAGTAACAGCACCAACTCCACAATAAAAGGAATTAACATTCATTGGTCACTATCATCTATCCACATCAATGGACTCAACTCTCCAATAAAAAGACATAGACTAACAGAATGGTTGTGGAAACACTATCCAACATTCTGCTGCATCCAAGAAACACACCTCTGCAACAAAGATAAACACTACCTCAGAGTAAAGGGCTGGAAAAATGTTTTTCAAGCAAATGGACCCAGAAAACAAGCTGGGGTAGCTATCCTACTATCTAATAAAATAGACTTTCAACCAAAATTAATCAAGAAAGATGAGGAGAGGCACTTTATTCTCATCAAAGGAAAAATCCACCAGGAGGACATCAAAATCCTGACCATCTATGCCCCAAATACAAGAGCACCTACATTTGTAAATGAAACATTATTAGAGGTGAAATCACACGTTGACTCCAACACCTTAATAGTGGGAGACTTCAACACTCCACTCTCACCAAGGGACTGGTCTACAGAAGCTAAATAGTGAAATAATGGCACTTACAGAGGTCCTAAATCAAATGGACCTAATAGATGTCTACAGAACTTTTCACCCAAACTCAGAAGAGTATACCTTCTTTTCAGCACCTCATGGAACCTTCTCCAAAATAGACCATATAGTCGGGCACAAAGCAAGCCTCAAGATATACAAGATGATTGAAATAATCTATTGTATCCTATCTGACCACCGTGGACTAAAACTAGACCTCAACAAGAATAGAAATAACACAAAGCCTACATACACATGGAAGTTAAACAAATCTCTACTCAATAACAGTTTGGCCAGGGAAGAAATGAAAAAAGAAATTAGAGACTTCCAAAATTCAAGGAAAATGAAGGCACAACTTACCCAAACGTATGAGGCACAATGGAAGCAATGTTAAAAGGAAAAATTCATAGCACTAAGTACCTTCACAAAGAATTTTGAGACATCTCATACAAGCAACTTAAGGGCATACCTAGAAGAAAAGAAGCAGACATACCGAAGAGGAGTAGGTGATTGGAAATAATCAAACTCAGCTGAAATCAATGAATTAGAAACAAACAAACAAACAAACAAACAAACAAAAATTCAAAGAATCAATGAAACCAAAAGCTGGTTCTTTGAGAAAATCAATAAGATAAACAAACCCTTAGCCAAGCTAACTAAGAGGCAGAGAGAAACTATCCGAATCAGCAAAATCAGAAATAAAAAGAGGGACATGATGACAGAGACTGGGGAAATCCAAACAATCATTAAGTTTTAATACAAAAGCCTATATGTCACAAAATTTGAAAATCTAAGTGAAATGGACAATTTTCTTGATAGATACCATTTACCAAAATTAAAACAATATCCATCCCTGATCTCAAGCTGTACTACAATAGTACTAAAAACTTCATAGTACTGGCAAGAAACAGAATGGTGGCTCAATGGAATTGAATCGAAGACCCAGAAATAAACCTACACACCTACAGATACTTGGTTTTTTACAAAGAAGCCAAAATCATACAATGGAAAAAAGATAGCATCTTCAACACATGGTGCTTATCTAACTGGATGTCTTCATGTAGAAAACTGCAAACAGATCCATATTTATCACCCAGAAGAAAACTAAAGTCTATATGGATCAAAGACCTCAACATAAAACCAGATACACAAAGCTGTTAGAAGAAAAAGTGGGGAAGAGTTTTGAACTCATTGGCACAGGAGATAACTTCCTGAACAGAACACCAATAGCACAGGCTCTAAGATCAAAATTTATAAATGGGACCTCATGAAACTGAAATTCTCCTGTAAAGCAAAGGACGCTGTCGTCAGAACAAAATGACAGCCTACCGACTGGGAAAGGATCTTCACCAATCCTATATCTGACAGAGGGCTAATATCCAGAATATATAAAGAACTCAAGAAGTTAAACAGCAACAAATCAAGTAATCCAATAAAAAAATGTGCACAGAGCTAAACAGAGAACTCTCAATAGAGGAATATTGAATGGCAGAGAAACACTTAAAGAAATGTTCTGCCTCCTTAGTCATTAGGGAAAAGCAAATCAAAAAGAACATGAGATTTCACCTACACTCATCAGAATGGCTAAGATAAAAAACTCAGGTGACAATACATGTTGGAGAGGATGTGAATAAAGGGGAACCTCCTCCATTGCTGGTGGGAATGTAAACTTGTACAACCACTTTGGAAATCAATCTGGCGGTTTCTCAGTTAGGAATAGTGCTACCTATAGATCCAGCTATACCACTCCTAGGCATATATCCAAAATATGCTCAAGTATATAAAAAAGACATTTGCTCAACTATGTTCGTAGGAGCTTTATTTGTAATAGCCAGAATCTGGAAACAAACCAGATGTCCCTCAGTTGAGGAATGGATACAGAAATTGTGGTACATTTCTGTACCACATGGAATATTACTCAGCAATTAAAAACAAGGAAATCATGAAATTTGCATGAAAATGGTGGGAACTAGAAAAGATCATCCTGAGTGAGTTATCCCAGAATCAGAGAGACACAAATAGTATATACTCACTCATAAGTGGATATTAGACATATAATATAGGATAATCATACTAAAATATGTACACCTAAACAAGCTAATCAAGAAGGAGGGCCCTGGGTAAAATGCTCAATCCTCATTCAGAAAGGCAAATGCGATGAACATTGGAAGAGGGGGAAAACAGGGCACTGGATTTTCTTGTTTATGTCTTTGGCATGCCAATGTCTTACATGATGTCTTTTGATGTTTTTTCCCACCCACCAAGATGGACAGCTTAGCACTGTTTTGCTAATTCTGAGTTTTTGGTCATTCAGTTTAATAAATTCTCATCTTTCCTCTGATGTCTCTATTATCTTTGACCCCTTTACTATGATCATATCACTAGGTTATCAATTAAGTCTCTTGAATCACACATTGACATATTCTTTGACTTTTTCATATTTTCTTTTGTTTTTATGTCCCTTTGCCTGATTTTAAGTGATATTATTACTCTATTGTAGGATTCTCTTCCACACAGACTCTCTTTCTGCTATTTGAGGATTCAATTGCTATTACTTTAATCCTATCACATACTCTCAGTGTATTTCTGCTGGAATAATAATATTTTTCTTTTTAAGATTCATTTTTCGATTTCACTTTTCCAATGTTTCGCAAAAATTTTTATCTTACTTTGTTGTTTATCCATATTTCAAAATAAAGCAACAAAATATGGGATCCTACATTTACAAACACAGACATGCAGCTTAAAAGTTGATTTCATAAAAATTGAAGAGGAGTGGGCAAGGGAGATGAGAGCACATTAAATGGCAGGATGAAAACATTGTGATGAAGCACATCATTTAATACAATTAACTAAAGAATAAAACTAAAAAGTTAGAAACATTGTCATTAAAGACCAGGAGGTGTGGGCAGGAAGTACACAGACGATGGTTGGATCATGGGTTCCCAAATAAACTTACATAAGAATAATGAATCCTGGGGTTCTCAAGCACACTGGGTGAATTCCATTTCTAGTATTATATATACACACACACATATATATATATACATATGTATATATATACACATATATATGTATATATATATACACATAACAATGTCAGGAAGATGAGAAGTGTGAAGGTTCTCAACACAGAAAATGGTATTTGAGAAAATGTTAATGACCTAGATTATTTGACCTTACGTTGTTATACATGTACTGAATAAAATCACATTGTAGCCTGTAAGTGGACATAATTATTATATCACAATTAAAAACAAATTTAATAGAAACTAGGGAGCTGGTTCAGTAGGTAATGTGCTTGCCATGCAATTGTGAGGACCTTAGCTGGTATGCTGAGAATCCACTTAAAAATACAGGCATGGCCAGGTAAGCCTATGACCCCAGGGCTGAGGAAACAATGACAAGGCAGGGTTCGGTGGCTTGCTGGTTGGGCATCAGAGACTCTGTCTCAAATAAGGTGGGCAGTACCTGATGAATGACCCTAGAAGCTCTTAATTAATCCTCCTAGATTAACCCAGGTCTTTCTGTTTTGAGCTTTAGAATTCCATCTTCCCCGCCCAACACAACTTTGCTTTCCTCAGTTGTTTCTCTTTCAACTCCCATCACTTTTGTTCACTACTCATTTTTTGTTGTTCTTGTTGTTGTTGTTGTTGCCCACTTCATTGAGTGGGCATAAGTTGCACACGCAAATATCTAATTGAGAAATTAGGGATATGTATGTGTGTAATGGTAGCTTAGAGGTAGAGAAAAGAGGATCAAGGTCATCTTCAAATGCCTAAAGAACTGAAGGCCAGTCTGAACTTCATGGCCCACATCCTATTTTGAAAAGAGGAAGGAAAAGAAAAACTGGGCTGGCACCTGTATAATGGAGAGGTTAGCAATACTTATTAAGTTTCAGTTTTTATAAGTTATTCCTTTGTCAAAAATTTAGTGAAATTTCCTGGGGCAAAGATGCTCGACACATGTTTGACTTGGCATTTTGACCCAGAGTTCTTCCTAGCATTAAGAGTATAAGAGAAATAGATTTCTTGGTGTATGGGGGTGTATTTGGTCCTATTAGTTTTATTGGGCTCTTTGAAAATCTTAAATAAACATACACTTTAAATTAAATAATTTCTATTCACAAGTAACCTTAAGCCATACAACAATTCAAACATTATATTTCCTATTTTTTAAAAAAAAGTGTTTTATGCAGGATACCTGAATCATCCAGAAGGCAGTCATTCTGCCTTTGTTTTATAGTGCCATGAAAGCATACTTCATGTTTCATCTCATTTGGACCCTAGGTATAAATTTAAGGCTGAATATTGAGACATAACTCAGAGGAAGTGGTGCTGTGTGGTTCTAGGTTAATATGATTCATTTATATAGCTTTCTGGTCCTGTAACTTCATTCAAGTATGGGAATGAGTTATAATATATGACCCAAGGATCAGAAGGGTAGGGTATTCTTATATGGTCACTTTTAATACACATTTTCCTTGCCAGCTGGTTAGATAATGCAGCAGAGTGTTAACGATTATAATCACAGATAAAATCTTCAATGTGGTCATTTTCTGATGCTGGTTGAAGGGATAGTAACTGAGAAGTATTTGCTGTGAATAAGTGATGACAGATGGAATATAGTACACTGGGCATTGACAAAAGGTCAAGCTATTTTAGGCTAGGGAAAGGCTCTGGTGGGATGCTTTGCCAATCAGACCAATAGAGGTATTTAACTTGTCATGCTGCCCTTATCATATCATAAAACTTACTAGATTTCAGAGTTGTTTACAAAGTATGGCCTGATAGGGACTGGAAACTTAGATCTCTGACATTTAAGTGTAACTTTCACCAACTATCTGAAATAAATATACCATGCATAAAGCCATATGTTGTTTGTGCAATAATTTCAAGCCTGAGTATGTAAGCCACATGGGAACAACAGCATGGTTTTACTTACTATAATTTCAAAGTGCTCAACCAACTTCTACCCCCAAATTAGTTTCCACCCCTAAGTAACTTCTCCTATTTTAAAGCTAGTTTAATCATGTCACCAATGGATGTATGAAAGCATCGTGTAGTCCTCCATATCAATATTCACAATCTTCTGAGAAATATGAGTTTAAAAATCAACAACAGCATGTGCTAAGATTTTTAGAGCAAAGAGTAGGTTTTTAAGAACCTAAGGTTTTCATTTAACAATTAAATAGGGTGCAGATGCCTCTCTGAAGGCTGCCAGCTTCTCCATTGTGGAGGAGAAGAGCAATCATTTCAGAGTACTTGAAGTGCACAGTTACCTATGGTGTGTTTCCATGGTGAATTGGTATCTCCACACACTTGATAGACTTGTAGGGTTTGTAGTGGAGCAGAGATGGGTAGCACACCAGAGTTCTTTTCCTTTCCACACACTGCTTAACTGACTACTCACAGCCCTGTGTCTAGATTCACATCCCAAATACAAGTCATTAGTGGAATGTTGCTCATGAAATGGACAAGCACCTCAGATAATAAGATAATAGTATATTCCAGGACTTACTGACCCCCCCCCCAAAAAAAAATCACAAGTTCTTTTCTTTTGAGAAGAAAGGATCCATCTAACTCATGCTTTTCTTTAGTTATACTGATAGGTATTTACTTCCTTAGCTCATTTTAGACAGGCCAAAGAGTTCAAAGTTTACTATGGTTGTGTGTGTGTGTTTACCTGTGTGTCTGTGTATCTATGTATGTGTGTATGTATGTATTCTATGTTTGTGTCTGTGTATTATGTGTTTATGCTTCAGTATATAAGAAAATTATGGGGTTTAATTTTACAATTTAAATACTCTAAGTACATGAATACATTATACTTGCTGCAAGTTTTATAAACTATTTCAAAGGCCTCTTTTTTGTTTTTAATTTTTATGTTTTCACAATTTAGTCATTATATATCCCGATTGAAGCCCCCTCCCTCAACTCCTTCCACTCTCATTCTCCTTCCCTCTTTCCTCCATCCCCCTCCCCTAGTCCGCTAAAAGGAGGAGTTCTTCTTCTTTGTCATCTCTCCATAGCTTGTTAAATATAATCAGGACTGCCTGGATCCTCTTTCTCTGTGGCCTGGTAAGGCCACACGGGCAAGTGATCAAAGAGTAATCAACCAAGTTCATGACAGAAGCAGCTCCTTGCTCCCCTTACTAGGGAACCAGCATGGAGACTGAGCTGCTAATAGGCTACATCAAAGGCTTCATTTATTCTAGACTGCCCGGGTTTATCTTATTTGCTGACCCTTGTGAAAATCTTCCTCATTCCAAAAGCAGAGAGTAAACAATCTATTGGTATTGAGGATCTATATTTTAATTATTTTATTTTTTATGTTAAATACAAATAGCCATAGTAATACCAGCTACTTCCTACTCCCTCAATTGACACTTCTACCACAATGTAGGATGGCTATGTTCCTTTTCTTGGTATTTGATAAAGACTGTCACTATAGCAGAATGATGTGATGTGATTTGAGACTTGTATGAAATGAGCTGAGGCTTCAGCTCTGTCTTGTAGGAACTCACCCTCAAAACACGGTAGTTTACCAAAAAAAAAAAAAAAAAAAACCACAAAAAAACCTGAACCGAGAGGAAAGCTGAGCACAGAGCAAAACTGCTGTATATGAGCCACAGCCAGTGCCTTGTTAATGGCTTTGGGAGTGAGCCATCTGGGAAGGCTTTTCTGGTTCCAGATGAGCCACCCAGCTTGTTGCTGTGTGAACCAACAATGGGCTATTAAATAGATATGTGAGAAAAATGCACGATTGCTTTTGCACTTTTAAATTTTGGGATCTTTGTCAAATTTCAAAGGTTAATAGTATTAGGTGGTCAGATTTAAGCTTATAGGGATTTAAATTTCACAGTGTCTGCCTTTTCTCTGTAACTAGAGTAGGAAAACCATGGTTTGCAGGCTAAGTCCACATTGAGACCCATTTTCTAGGGTTCAGGAACAAACATCTTGTTTGTGAGAAGGGGTATTCCAGGGTGGCTTCAGAGTTGAGAAGAAAATTGGACTTTAGATTTTCCTGTCTCTACCTCCTGAGTGCTGCAACAAGTTTGTCCATCTTTTCTATTTCATACTATGCTGGGTATTGAAGTGAGTGCTCAGTGCATGCTAGGTAACTACTCTAAACATCTGTGGTACACACCAGGCCCTCAGACTTTACTTTTCTAAGGAATTATTGTAAAGCAAGATGTAAATAAACAACAAAGACTCTTAGGTGGCACTTATATACTAAATACTTATTGTCTGGCCCTTCACAGGTAGAGTTAATAGGTAAACTATGGAAAAAAAGCATGTTGATCTCTGCTCTAAAATGATGCTTTATACAAACCTACCTTCTCTTGGATACTTAATTAGATTTAGAGTTTTGTACTGGAAGAAAAGCTGAACAACAGTGAGAACTCTTAGAAACATTTTGTTCCCCTGAATATCCTGCTATACCTGTCTTTCTATAAGTAGTTTGGATGTCAGATACAGGATGTTTTTACTGGGTATTCAAAAGCAAGAAAGTTTGATCATGTTAATTTCCTTATTAGGTCAATAACATGTATTTTAAATATTACATACCTTAGAAGCAAGTCTGAAAATACATATGCTGCATTATTTCCTTCTAATTGCATATACCTGGCACATTTTTCCTAAGGCTAAAGTACCATGAATTTATGAAAAGTTTTCTATACATTTTCTAATGTATAGAAATGTATATAATAGAGGGGAATTATGTGTTGTGATTGTGTATTGCAGCCAAATGTTTCAGGATTCTTTTTTACTTTATCATTGTCTATCATCTATGTATGTATGTATCTATTTATCTATCTGTCTATCTATCATCTATTATCTACCTAACTATGTATCATGTATCTATGTATCATCTCTATCTATCATCTATCTATCATCTATCTTTGTATCATGTATCAGTGTGCCCTTTATCTACCTATCTATTAACCATCTATCATCAATCAATTTATCATTTCTTTATATTTATCGTCTATCTATCATCTATTTATCTACTCATCTACCATCTCTCTGTATCTACCTATCTACACATCTATCATCTATCTATCCATCTATTATCTATCTGTCTGTCTATCTATGCCTATCTATGTTTATCTATCTATCTATCTATCTATCTATCTATCTATCTATCTATCTATCTAATCATCTCTCATCATCATCTATATATCTATCATTTATCAGTCTAATGGGGGCAGACAATGCATGCCATTGTATGTCTATGGAGATCAGAGACAGCTTGTGGCTCAGTTGTCACTTTCTACTGTATGGATACTGGGGATCTATTTCTGGTTATCTGTTTTGATTACAGGCACCCTTGCCCATTGAGTCATCTAGCCAGTCCAAGGTGCTAACTTTTCCTAATAGTGAAACAGAACTAGTGGATGCTAAAACATGACATGCAAAATTTTAGTACTTTCTTCCTTAGGTGGCTGAACTGATTAAATTGTAAGACACCACTAAATTCAGTGACCAGGCCAGAACTGTATTTAACAGCAGTCCTATTCCATGACTTTACTGTGCCATAAAATCACAACAGCCCCTTAAAAAAAATCCACATTCTTAAGATTTTTTTCTTCCAGCAAGCAAATATTTTCATCTCCAGTTGCAGATTAAGCAATCACTAATATCCAAACGTTCACCAGTGTAATATTAAAAAACAAAACAAAACACTGAAACAGTGTGGGATGTAGACAGGCATTTGGATTTTAAAATTGTGATTATTTTTCTGCACTAAACCATCAGGTAGGATTGGAGTTGTCAAAGCAAGTAGGAGAGTGGGAAATTTCTCCTTCCTCACTGTGGGTGGAAAGAGCCATTCATCTGTGCTTGTTACATCTGTTCTGTGGGTTTGTTTGTTTGTATGAATGTGGATTGGGAGTGTGTGTATGTGAAGGTGCACATATGTGTGTGACGGGGGTACTCATGTGTGGACTGGGTGCACCTGTGTAAGAGTCTGGAGACCAAACTTGGGTGATGTTTCTCAGGGGTCGTCCACCTTTGTGTTTTGAGAGGGTCCCTCATTGGCCTGGACTTTGGCAAGTAGGCTAGGCTAGTTGACCATCAGTCCTCAGGGATCTGTTTATCTCTTTGTTTCCAGAAATGGGATTACAGCCTTACTCACCTCGTGACTTTTAAAAGCTGGGTTCTAGGGATCAAATGCAGGTCTCCATATTTGTGAGGCAAGGACTTTACAGGCTGAGTTATTTCACCGACTGTTGTATTTATTATTATTTTTCTAACTTTTGATAAACCACTTGTGTTTGAAAGCTAGACTTTGGAGTCTATAAAATTTCTAATTAGAAATATCTTTTCCACTTATTCTACTATGCACTTTGTAACAATGGAAAATCATAAATATCAAAGAAAAGAAATCGTTTTCATAATCAGTGTGCATTGCACTACTATTCTTTACTGAGGTCTTTCAGAGCAAACAGCATGGGGTAGGCTTTCTAAGGCTACATTTAAGTCCTTGCTAGGTTGGAAATTGCTGTGGTGCTTTAATTTTTGAAATAAGTTTTCAGCATCAGGTAGAATTGATGTAATGACATAGAGAAGCAAAACAAGTAACACCCTTTCAAAGAGTCAACGTAATTGTTACAAATTGAAAAACCTTTTAAAACTCCCATACATTCTGTAAGAACTGTGTTGTTTTCCCATTATGTTTTTATAGAGCTTCTGTAATGTTGGTTCATAAAAATGTGTGTCTGCAGAAATTATCTACAGAAGTTAGAGGTAGAAAAGCCCTGCGAGGGCATCTATTTCATTTACAAACCATCAATTGCTGATGTAAGACATGACAATAACGCAGCATTAAGGTTACAAATTCAAACAGAGAAGTCAGGAAATGAGAAAAAAATCAAGCATCTCACAATAATATCAAACAGTCATTGTGCACATATAAAATTTTTTTGATAGCTAATTACATTGTTAAGTGTTATACTTCAGGACGAAGTACATGAAATATGAACAAGCTATTATTCCCTTGAAACACTTTCATTTCCTGGCTTTTTTTTTGGTTTGTTTAAATTGGTAATTTTAAAGTTTTCATTGACATAGATTTTTTATTTTTCATTTCCTTCCTAAAATGCTGTGTCTTGATCACCGATGTTATTAACAGTGTTAGGGGCTGTCTTTGGCCTCAGTACAGCTTTCTGGAGAAGTTATTTCAAGACAGGACTGGTAAAATTGGTCTAAATCCCAGCCTGGTACATAGACTATGATCACCTAGGTCTGTCCCTTTCTATCCCTCCCTCCCTTCCTTCCTCCCTCCCCTTCTTCCTTTACATCTTCCTTTCTTCCTTCCTTCTTTTCTTTCTTTCTTCCTTTCTTCCTTCCTTCTTTTCTTTCTAGGGATTGAACTCAGTACTTCATGCATGTTAAGCATGTACCCCACCCCTGAACTGTGTCCTAGACCATAAATTTTCACTAATCCAATCATTTTTCTGTCTATAAATCCTTCAGTTGGTCCTATAAATGATCATTTTCACCATAAAGGTAGGCATATAAAAATCTGTGAATAATGATTTAATTGGTTTCAGATATTTATCCAGAAGTAAATTAAAGATTTTACATAATGGCTGTGCTAACTTGTATTCCTGCCTACCTAAAGAATGCAATTCTTCTGACAGCTTCATTATTAGCTAGTGTAGTTTTCAGCTACCAAATTTGGGCTGATTTGTTAAAATAACAATGTCACATTCCTTTGTCTAGGTGACAACATCTATTATAAGACACAGAGCCAGTTTCATAAGAGAATTCTGTCACAAAATACAAACATTTGTTTCCAGAAATTAGCAATTCTATATGCCCATGTCATTATGAGCTGTATTCAAATCTGGAGCCTCTTTCCTTAACACCCATAGTCCTGTGATATTTCAGATATTCCTCAGAGTACCAGAAATTAGAGTTGAGTCTTGACATCTTTTTTAATAATACATGCTCATGACTTCTTACAGGTAGATATAGCTAGTTGTTTTGTTTGCATTTCCTACTTGTTAATTCATAGCTCTATTCTTCTCTTAATTGAATTACATGTTGCTGGAAGTTTAATAGCTTCTCTTGAAAACCTAGTAGAGGCATTTGTCAGGCAGCTGTTGGAGCCTGGTGGCAGTTCTTCATGATGCCTGAATCAGCTATGCTATGCTTCACTACCTTTAAAAGTCTGATGATTTATTGTGAAACATTGGCAATGTCTTCTACTGCTAATTGCATTACCTGGACATGGCAGTCTTCTGAAAATACAGTCTCCCCAATAAGCCGTATAGTGAAATCTGTTTTGAAGACATTTAAGTGACAATTAGAGATCCATATTTCAGAATAAATTAAATTATATGTGATGCTTCCAATGCAAAGAACTCAAATGGGTTAGAAAACAAACACTTTTTAAATGCAGAATTGTTCTCTATCCATGGGCCCAAAGCATTAATAACAACAAAAGCCCCAAACAGGATAAAACTGGACTGTCTTGTTCCTCTGCTTGTCAGATTAAAAGACAGCTTGATTTTGATGAAAAAGACATGTTGATTTTGAGAGACACGAAACTGTGAAAAGATTTATCATTGATGTGAAGAAAATACAATAACTATGAATAAAAGCTAATACAGCACAGTTCAGTTGAGAGCACAGAGGCTGGAAGAAGGTAATAAAGTCCTCTAGTACTATGGAAGTGAAGCATGTGGGTGATGTAGCATTCAGAGGCAGTGGTGCTGACTGGAACATATACTTCTCACCATTGCACCCTCCACCCCACACTTCCCAACCACTGCATCCCTTCTGTGCTTCCAACCACTGCATACCCTTCATGCTTTTCATCAGTGTGTCCCCTTTGTACTTCTCATCACTGCGTCACCTCCATAACTTACATTCAACTTTTTATGGTGTGTTAACTTGCAACTGTCTTTCGAACCTCTTCTTCTATGCTTGCCAAGTTTCCTAAGCACAGCAGGTAAGAGAATGAGCTCTAAGTCACCACTGATTAGTGCTGAGTATAATGCTTCCAAGTAAAAATGTTTACTTGTTCTAAAATGGGGTAAAATGAGTGATGATTGCTCTTTAGAAATGTTTCCTGCACTGTTGAATTAATGCAAACAGATCGCATTCACAGTCAAGAAGGATGTTTATTTGAACACACCCACACGTATTTTATACACACATATATGTGCAGATTCAGCAACAGCAGAGAAGTTTAATGCCATTTAAATAACAGCTTTGATTTTTAAAAAGTTGAAAATTAGTAAAAATAAATCTCAAAGGAGAGAATAAAACAGAACTTGGGGGAATCACTATTTTCTCTGTTCTCTGACCTTTGGTATATTATTTAGCTAGTGGATTTCAGGGAGCTTTAATATTTGAAAAAGGTCATGGGAATTGCTAGATTCATGTATTGTATTTGAATAATGTAGGCAGCAGAAGTCTGGAGAATTAGTCTGGTTAGACTAGGAAGTTTGATTTGCAGTCTGGCCTCGTTTCTCCCTTTGATTTGTTGTTTGACCCGAGGTGAGCCCTCTCCTCCTTGTCTGCCAATGGTGATAATGAGATCTCTTCTTTCTCTATCTAATATAGATACTATGAAGAACACAATAATCTCCAGGCTGGCCTTTTCCCTTCCTATATTATCTCCATATACATCTGCCTAAAATTGTTTTTAGGGCTGTAGATTGAACCCAGGGTCTTTTGTAGGTTGAGTGGTCTCCTATTAGAATACTTCCAAAGATACTCCTTTCTGAAACATGGTCATACACTCTGTTTTCTCTTCGTAAAACTCCCTAAATCTTCTTCGTGAAAAACCTCAAGCCACTGGTGACTTTTCAATATGCCGGATGCTCTCCTGTATGCTTAATATGAATGATTGATCTCTATCCCATCCCAAGCACAGTTACTGTCAACCACAAGCTTTCAAATAGAGCAAAAATAAAATACTTAAAAATACACATTTGAATGGCTGCTTTAGAATTTTTTTCTCTCTCTCATATTTGCTGTCACACATGTGCGCATGTGCACAGGAGCACATACACAGACACTTCAATTTAGAAGTTTATATTTATTCTCTCTCTTCTCTGAGGAATACATGACAAGACAATAAGACCAGAATATATGACACAGCCAGCATTTTGTCTCCAGAATGTGTTCCCCTAATAATTTACTTTATCACATTAAAGAAAATATGTATTTATAGCCAAAGTGTGGGCAGAGTGAAGGAAACCAGATGGAAGAAGAGGGAGACAGAAAGACCTGGAGGGGACAGGAGCTCCACAAGGAGAGCAACAGAGCTAAAAAAAAATCTGGGCCCAGGGGGCATGCCTAGACCTGTACTACAACCAAGGACCATGCTTGGAGAGGACCTAGACCCCCTGTTCAGAGAAAGCCCATTAGCTGCTCAGTTTACAAGTGGGTTCCTTAGTTAGGGGTAGAGGGGCTGTCTCTGTCATAAACTCAGTGGCTGGCTCTTTGATCATCTCCCTCTGGGGGGTGCAGGCATGCCAGGCCACAGAAGAAGACAATGCAGCCAGTCCTGATGAGACCTGATAGGCTAGGGTCAGATAGAAGGGGAGGAAGACCTCTCATATCAGTGGACCAGGGAAGAGGCATAGGGGGAGAAGAGGGAGAATGGGTGGGATGGGAGGAGACAAGGGAGGGGGCTACAGCCAGGACACAAAGTGAATAAATGGAAAAAAACAAACAAATAAATGTATATATATTTAAAAAATGTGTAAGGGTGTTTTGCTTGCATGCATGTCTGCACATCATGTATGCCTGGTTCCTGTAGAGGACATCAGATCCCATAGAGATGGAATAATTGATGGTGTGAGCCATGATGTGTGTACTAGAAATTGAACCTCAGTCCTCTGGAAGAGCAGCCAGTATCTTAGCCACCGACACAACTCTCTAGCTTGGACATTTACTTTCATTTGTGTTTTTTGAATTTAATTTTTTCACATAATATATTTTGACTATGTTTTTCCCTTCCTCCAGTCCCTCAAGCCCTGACACTTTTGCTACCACCATTCTATACCTATTTCTTGGCTTGCTGCAATGATAATTGAACTTGTATTACTGTTTCACTCTTACTCCGATGCAGATCACATTCCTTAAAGGTCACTAAAAACAGAAACTGTACCATCTGTTTAGAATACTATTCTGGTTCTCATTATATTTGGTATACCATGACCTTCGGGGCTTTCAGAATGGTTCTGTGCCCAGTTTTTCATTCTTATTGTTTGGTTTTGGTAGAGTTGCACCATGTAGTAAGGCTGTCTTTAACTTTTGACTATCTCCCTGTCTTAACCTTCTGATTGCTGGGATTAAAGGTGCGCACATTACACTTGACCGTTCCTATTTCTCATTCTCCTACCCTAGCTTTTCATCCACTTCACGTCAGCCATTGGTGACTCTTGTGCTCTTTTGGTACACACAATTCAGGATATGTGCTGTTGTTTTCACTTTCTATCACTAGAACTTCTTATTCATAGGAATTTCCAATTATTTATGTACCAGATGTTAGTGTGTTAGCTACAGCCATGTATGTATACACTTACACCATTCATTTTTGTCATGTTTGGAATGTATTTATCATCTAAGCATAACAGAAAACAATTATAAAATAACAATCAACAACATAAGTGATCACTCACATATTAATGTGTTTAAGGGTAGTTATATATAGTAGTGATTTCTTGACCTGAAATTACTAGATCAAAGAATATGGATCTATTTATTTTTGATACATATTATCAAGCCAGAGATATGAAATTTTTATTCATTAATTTTGCTATTCAACAATATTATCCATATGTATAAAGTATTCTGATTATCTTTCTTCCTCACTGTAGAAAGCTAAAATTTGGAAAATAATTAGTTAAAAAATGCTTTTAGAGTCTACATGATGGTAACCACAATATATAGTTTTATGGAGGCTACAAATCCTTGAAATGGTTGTTTGAAATGGCTTTCCTTGATGCTCTTTTCTCAGCAGGACTTTAGATGGGAACTTTTATTCTGATCATAGCATCTCACATTTTCTGTTGCAACCAAAGCATGAGTCATAAGCTTAGCAGAACTAGAATAAAACAGCATTTGACTCCTCTGCACACTGGGATGCCTGAATTGTGCTTTTGCTGGCATGGAAGGGTCTTAGGATGCTCCATCAGAATACCACTCACTGTCTTTTCCATGTTCAGCTATGTTAGCTCCCAGGTCACCCTTGCTAGAAGTTTCTCTTGGATATAGCAAAAAAGCTGCCCTTTCCATTTTATTTTGTTTGTTTGTTTGTTTTTAACTTCCTGGCTACACCACTTATTTGGTTCTAAAACTATGATGTGTTTTATCATTTGTCATATACCTCTCTCATGATGTCTAGTTGCCCTTGCCTGGATTGCGTGGGTGAAAGGTCAATATCCCCTACTGTCCCTCCGTTTTCTTACCCTAAATCAACAGCCCACAGGTATTAATTAATGCAAACATTGAATACTATCATGCTACTGAGTTGCCATTTCTGTTGAGAAGATTTGGATCTTTTATTAGGCTTCACAGTGTTCTCTTTTACCTACAATATTCTGGCATGAAGCTAGCGACTGGAGGAAGGGCTAATCTCTGGTGTGGACAATTTCCATCCCATGTGGATTTCGTACTCCTATGAGCCTGTGACCTTGGCTTCCTTGATGTTCTCTAACCAGCTGAAATCAGACTAAATATTTCTCGGGCAAATTTTTCATTACAATTCACCGTTGTAGCTGACTCTAAGAAGAAAACAAAATATAGCCCTCAAGGAAAAAGCACAAAAAAGTTGGCAGTGAGAGAAAATTGAGGTTATATGGCAAGTCTCTTTGGCATCTCAGCTACGGTGTACTTCCTCTTTAATGAGCTGTGAGATATGTATATATATCCACATATATAGTCATATATATATCCATATATATTCCTAGATGCAGTCTACAGAGATGTTTCGAGTCCTGCACAGCAATCTTTGATAGGCTGGCACAATTGTGTGAAGGAGCCTTTTATGCTGCTATCTTCTGAATGTTTTGTGTATTATAGGCATGTAATTCATTTAACTGACAGGCTATCTTCACAAGACATCCGAGAAGGCTGCATGGACTTTTCTTCTGCTTTTGGGAAGAAAACATTGATATGTCTAACTGTCTTTGAAATGGGGGATTGGAAACCTAGGTATCATGAAAAAAAATGTCAGGAGAAATACCAGTTGATTTTGCTTAAATCCTAAATTAGATTTGGCCTTTGACATCTTTTTGCTAGGAAAAGAGAACCATTATGCAGAGTGCATAATACTAATTTGGCCTTGCTATATCATTATTATGAGTGGTTAGGATTATCTGAATTCTCAAGCTGTTACTGCTTAATATTTTACAAGGGGGATGTGGTACACGAGAGAGAAAACGTGAAGGGAGATTAAAAACAAGCATTTAGCTAATCTGGCCTTTAAAACCTTTTTGTTTTTTTGTCTTGTTTAGGCTTGAAAGTTTAGAGCATTCAAAATCAACTCTTTTTATAGTCACATATAACAAACTGGAGTTGCATTTGTTGTCTTAAATGTGTTGTAAGTGACCGCATCTCTTCCTAGAGATCTGATTGGTTTTCTGAACTACTATTAAGCCAATATCTCATTTTAGTAATATATATATATATATACATTTACATATACATAATTTTATTTTAAAACTTCAATATCCCATGAAATTTATTGACCTTTCACAACTGCTTTTTTATAACCCCAAGTATGAAGTCCTTGAAGATGCTACTGTTTTATAAGCATTTATTGCCTTTTAAAAACATTTTAATTTTATATTTATCTATTAAAATGTTATTTTGATCACTTAACTATTTCTTTCATTAACAAATTCACTAGATATTTATTAAGAACTAACACTCTGTCATGTAATATGAAACATTTGTCCTGGTAAATTTCATCTTCACGTTGGTTAGAAGCAAAATTTTGGTGCTCCGCAAGCATTCTTAGAAAGACTTCAGGTTTGACAAACCACTATTTTAGCTGGATTATTTGCAGTAGTAAATAGACTTCTTAATCTATGAATTGTGAAAATAGTAGATTACACCCAAGTTAAGTCAGCTGTGCAGAAGAACCAGGTTAGCCTTGTTTAGTCAGTGTGATGTATAGAAAACTCACTCTATGTAGTTATTTGATTTCACTGATTTTTTTAATGAAACAGTTGCATAATATTTGATGACTGAATGGGCTTCTTTAATTTTCCTTCTGTATGCAAATAAAGACTCAGAGGTTAAGCAATCCCAAACCATTCCGTCAGTTAGTGTTATATGAATGAAATGTCTTCAGTCTGCACTGTTAAATGTCAAAGATATGAGTGGATTTTAATCATGAATCTCACAGTAATCAGAACTGTAACTGTGGGATAATGTTACAACCAAAGCAACTGGCTTTTAAAAAACCGTTTATTACGAGGAGTTTAAAGACACATAACATGTAAATAAAATACTCTAATGAACTCTCTATATGTCTACCATCAATCTTAAAAAATGATCAAGATATGTAACTTCCTCATGCTACTTTACCCAACTGACAATTTCTTCACTACAAATTCTATATGATGATACTTGTATCCAGGGGATTACATGTATAAAAATTTCAGTTTCAAATGTGATGGTGAACATCTATAATAACAACACTTGATAGATTAAAGTAGAAGGATCTTAAGAGTTTAAGGCCAACCTGAGCTATGCAAGACTCAAAATAAATAAACAAGAAGAATTTAAAAAAAAGTCAAGATTCTGACAGTATTGTTCTAGCTTTGAATCTACCAAATACCTTCCCTATTTTATTATTGGTGTTTACATTTCTATTTGGAGATATAATTTATAGAAAAAAATTTTAGCTGCAAAATTTTGATATATTTCAACACCAACTATGCCATGACATGTGGTAGAATATGTATTGCTGTGGACAGTATGTATTCTGTATGTAGCCATTTAAGAGAAAGGGAAGACCTCCTCCTCATGGTCACATTGCTAGGTCTTATATATGGGCTTGAAAGGACATCACATGGATGAGCTTTTGCTTTCCCATTATTAGCAAGATTTTAACAATCATCTCAGCTATAGCTTCTGTGAAAAATCATTTTGTGTGTGTGTGTGTGTGTTCCTTCACAGTATTAAAAAAGAGGCATAGTGCATTATGAGTAGGAGGAGAAGGAAGCAGAGGAAGACAAAATTTGATACCAACTCTCAAGGGGTTTGCTTTGCCAAAAAACTGTCTCAAATGAAAGTGAAATGTTGTATGTTGGTATTTTTCCTAACTGAGGAAAGAAACGTATTTATCTTATGGTGTCAAGAAATTCAGTTTTGAGCTTTAACTTAGGGGCTTATTAATACCATTAGCTTTCATTATGATGAACATGTAGTAGCCCATCTATCTCATTCTGATGTATCTTAGTAGGTTAAAGATACTTTGATGGGTGACGGCTGGAGACCTTGGCAGAATCTCTGAGGCATGTTGGTGACTGTGAGCAGCAGGCAGCATGGCTAAAAACAAAATGTCTTTCCTATATGTATTTATATTGGTTTTCCTCAGCCTAAAGTCTTCCTAATACAGATCACTACTGAGTAACAAGATTTCACAAGATTTCTTTCCAGTGATGCCATGGGAAATTGCAAGCCAGCACACACACACACACACACACACACACGTATAAAAATAGAAGCCAGAGATCTTTAGTTGTTGCCAGTCTATTATTACTTATTCATAGTCAGTGGTAATTTGTGAGGATGATCATTATAATTCGGAGGAAAACTGTCTGCATTCCTGTGTTGCTCTTGAATAATCAAAATCCAGAGCTTCAGTAAAGGTGCTCCTCATTTACAAGGTTAATTCCTCCAATAACAGCATCAACACTCTCACTCACATTTCAGAGCTGAGAAGCTATTGCACAGGCCAGAAACTCATTTGATATGCAGTGTAAATAACCTTATCAAGAATGCAGAGAGAGGATCTGCATTGCTGTTCTGTTGGGTCAGAAGGGTAAACACAACAGGAAAATGAGGTATTTGCCACTAAGTACTTGAACTGATTTATTTTACTGTGCCATTTTCATTTTGAGCCCTTTCACGTGCAAATGTTTGGGTGTTCTGTCCTCACCTATGCATTCACTTAGAAATTTTAAATTCTAGTGGGTATGGGGAAGGTCCCCGAGGATAATTACAGTGGCTGTAGCCCTGTGTGAACCACTAAATTTGAGATGAAAATTTCAGGTAAGAGTGAGTTGAGACAAAAACTGTTTTGTGTTTGTGCTCCAGGAGTTTTGTTCAGTTTCAATATGGCATGAGATTGAGAATGTCTCCCTAACAGTATAAAGAAAAAGACGAAGTTGATCCAAGTCTAAGCTGTGGTAGTTGGTCAGAACCAGTTTTGGGCAGGTTATTCTAACTCTTCAGAAGTATTCCATTGTTGGTATTTGCTGTTTATCTTTAAGTGCATCCACAGAAGAAAGTTTTTCTCTACAAATCTTAGTTCCCTATTGACTATATGTTACCTTTCTAATTAACATGGTCAGATGTGGCAATCATGGAGCACTACCCCAGGGACTGACCTTTAAGGATACTCTTCTTGGTGGGGCACTAGAGGAGATCTCAGCTCAGAGAGCTCTCTACCTGTTCCCCAGCTGCCTAGCCCACCTGGATCAGAAACATCTCAATTCTGAACATCTATGCCCCAAATGCAAGGGCACCATCACTTGTAAAGGAAACATTACTAAACGTTAAGTCACACATTGAACCCCACACATTAAAAGTGGGAGACTTCAACAGCCCCATTCTCCCCAGTGGACAAATCATCAAGACAGAAACTACATGGGGAAACAAAGAAACTATCAAATGCCATAAAACAAATGGACCTAACAGATATCTACAGAACATTTCACCCAAACACAAGAGAATATACCTTCTTCTCAGCACCTCACAGAACCTTCTCCAAAGTTGACCATACACTTTTCTTTTTTTTT
>CM053753.1:71773758-71884913 GCA_028658305.1 Pachyuromys duprasi | reverse complement strand
GCGGGGAGGAGATGAGGGAGGGTTGGGGAGGGTAAGAGGGGGGGAGGGGAATACGCACGGGATGCAAAAAACCTAACCTGTGATTGATATACAAATAAATAAATTTATTAAAAAAAAAGAAATTAAGGAAACCACACCCTTCACAATAGCCACAAATAATAGAAAGTATCTGGGTGTAACTCTAACCAAGAAAGTGAAAGACCTGTATGATAAGAACTTCAAGTCTCTGAAGAAAGAAATTGAAGAAGAAATCAGAAGATGGAAAGATGCCCCATGTTCATGGATCTATAGGATTAACATAGTAAAAACGGTCATCTTACCAAAGGCATCTCGAGATTTAATGCAATCCCCATCAAAATACCAACATAGTTCTTGACAGACCTTGAAAGAACAATTCTCAGCTTCATACAGAAAAAAAAAAAAAAACAACAAAAAAAACCCCCACCAGTATAGCTAAAACAATCCTATACAATAAAAGAACTTCTGGAGATACTTCCATCCATTACTTCAAGGTATACTACAGAACAATAGTAATAAAACCTGCATGTTACTGGCATAGAAATAGACTGCTTGATCAATGGAATTGAATCTAAGATCCAGAAATAAACCCACATTCATATGGTCACTTGATTTTCGACAAAGAAGCCAAAACCATAAAATGGAAAAATGAGAGCTGGTCTAACTGTGTGTCTACATGTAGAAAACGCATATAGGTCCATATTTATCTCCCTGAACAAAACTCAAATCCAAGTGGATTAGACATCAATATAACACCAGATACACTAACTCTATTAGAAGACAAAGTAGGAAAGATCCTCAAACCCATTGTTTCAGGAGACAACTTCTTGAACAGAACACCAACAGCTCAGGCTCTATGATCTCTAATTACTAAATAGGACCCCTTGAAACTAAAAATCTGTAAGGCAAAGGACACAGTCAACAGAACAAAAAGACAGTCTACAGATTGGGAAAAGGTTTTCACTAATCCTACATGTGACAAAGGGCTAATATCCAAAGTATATAATGAACTCAAGAAATCAAACACCAAGAAAGAAAATAACCCAATTAAAAAATGGAGTACAGAACTAAATAGAGAATTATCAACAGAGGAATCTCGAGTGGCCGAGGAGCACTTAAAGAAATGCTCAAATGCTGTCAGGCATATGCAAATCAAAACGACTATGAGTTTCCATCTCACACTAGTCAGCATGGCCCAGAGACACATACCTGAATACTGGACTCACTTTCCTGGACAGAACTCTGGGCCCTAAAACACCAGAGACTGGGTTTCTCTTTTGTGAGAAAACCTCACGGTGAAGGAAACATCAGATTCGACCCCAGGGCACCTAGACAACCTGCACCCTAATGAAAAGTTCCCCAGTTTCTGCAGGTACCCAGTCACCAGTGCTGAGCCACTGGCCTGCACCTGCATGCTCTACTCACCTTCCCAGTGTATCCCAAAACATTATAGACTGGGTCTCCCTGTTGGGAGGAAATCCCATGGTGGGGAAACATCAGGTCTGACCTCAGGAAACCCAGCTCACCTCTGGAAAAACATGACTAAGATCAGAATCTTAAGTGACAGCACATGCTGGTGAGGATGTGGGCAAGGGAACACTCTTGCATTGCTGTAAACTTGTACAACTGCTTTGGAAATCAGTCTGGAGCTTTCTTAGAAAACGGGGAATAACTTTACCTCAAGATCCAGCTACACCTCTACTAAGTATATACCCAAAAGACACTCCCCCATACAAGAAGGACACTTGCTCAGCTATGCTCATAGCAGCTTTATTCCTAACAGCCAGAATTTGGAAACAACCTAGATGTCCCTCAACTGAAGAATGGATAAAGAAACTGTGGCACATTTATACAATGGAATACTACTCCGCTATTAAAAACAAAAAAAATCATGACATTTGCAGGCAAATGGATTGAACTAGAAAAGAGCATCCTGAGTGAAGTAACCCAGACCCAGAGAGATGCAAATGGTTTGTAGTCACTTATAAGTGGATTTTAGCTATAGTACAAGATAAGCATACTATGAGGCACAGACCCAAAGAAGATAAGTAATAAGGAGGAGCCAAGTGAGGATGCATAAATCTCACTTAGAAGGGGACTCACTGGCTAGCTTTTAGATCACTTTCCTCTGGTGGGACAGCCTTGACAGGCCACAGGGGAAGAAGACAAGTTCAGTCCTGATGCAACTTGATGAACTGGGGTTGATAGTGAAGAAAGAGAGGGTGGGACTGGGAGGGGAGAAGGGTAAGGTAACGTAAAAGAAGCTAAAATCATGCATATGTCTTTAAGAGATTTCTAGCTACTCCTATCATCCGTCTACTAAAAACCCAGGGAAGTTACATCACTCACTGACTTTGTAAAGCCCTTGGGCTGCTGCTGGTACAAGTGCATTATGTTTCAGCAACCTAACGCCGGGATTCAGAGATGATGAAGTCAAGACGCCACTTAAAATTTAATTCCCTCTTTATTAAGAATTCTTTTGAAAAACAAAAAATGCTTCTTGGCACCTGAAAGCATATGAGAAACCTGTTGGCTGGAAATTGGCCCAGGGACTTTAGCCCTGAATGGAGTCTTTGTTCCCTAAAAGGTTTCTATAAATGTCTGGTTTAAAAAGGGGCTGGGATGGGAAGAATGGTCATACAAGACCCGACAGGTTCCCATCATGTTTTAAAATGTAATAATATTAAAATTTCACAATATTTATTAGATTATGTAAAAATCAACAGTTAGTTATAAGAATTGCTTATATAAGTCTAAAAAAAAAATCCTCCAGAATGTACTTTTCAAAGGACTTTAGTTCCTGAGATTTTCAGATGCTTTCAAAACTTTCTTTCAAAGCTCTTAAAATCTCTATTCATAATCATCATAAAAAAACAAATGCTTTGAGTTCCAAACAACAAAATATAAAAATTGTTTAACATAGACGAAGTAAGTCTAGGCTGAAAAACCAAGAGCTGGAGGCAAATAGCATTCAGTGTCTGCAGAGATGGGAGTGTCAGAAGAAAGCCTTTGCACTTCAAGATTAGTCTAATTCTCTTCGGGGTACACAGGCTCAATTTAATACTGTCTTATTCAAAGAGGTTGGCCTCTTCTGATGATTTAATAAGCAGTGTAACAATAAACTGTGTCATTCAATTTGAGCATTAGAATTTGTCCAGTATGACTCAAAAGAGTGATTTTTGCTTGGACAATACAGCTAACCACACACATTTGACTATTGCTCAAAAGTCCACTCTGACACAGATTTAACATTTAAAATGGGGATTGCTGCAATGAGTATGAATTTATGCTCTGTCCTGAGCTGAAGCAAAGTAGAGAGCAAGTATATAGAACACTAGATAACGAGTCCAAGGAATTTTCAGCCAAAAATAATTATTTGGCTCAAATAAAATAATTCCTCCATTTTGAGCTCAGAAATTGAAAGTTAGAAATAGTCTTTAAAATTATAGGAAAGAAGATAGAGTATAAAATTAGCTTGCTCTATAAGTGTAGTTATAAAGACAGATCCAATAGGATACAACCAACTGTATATCACTCACTCTAATATCTATATTTTACCAGTATCATCTGCTGAGAGAATTTTAAAAAATAGCTCATTCAGCTAGGGAGAACAGAAAATTCAAAGCTAAGAACTATAACCCTGTACTATAGTCAAATTAACACTTAAGACTAACCATCACACTTGTTTTACAAGTCTTCTTAGAGAGTCATTGATTTTAGTAGATACCTTCTGACTCTGGACTGTGTGTTTAGTAGATTCTCACTAGTAGAGAAGTGATACTGAAGAGAATTTGAGCTTAACATAAGAAGGACGGTTGAAAGGGCAGAAAGGGAAACTTGGAGATGTGGCAATGGGTGTATTTAATTTGGCATGTTGATTTATAGAGTATGTCACACTATCCTACACATATGAAGTGTGGCGGGGTATGTTTGGGGAGAGTGAAGCAACTAGATGGGCTATACTGTTACTAAAAATGTTCTCAAAGTTATTCTATGACTGTTTTTTGAAGACTATGTAAATAAATATTATTTAGCTAACAAGATGTAATGTGGGCTCAGAGCAGAAACTTGTCTGACTTTTGGGAAAGTTATCTGTCCTTCCATGCTTATTACATTTAGATTTTAGCAAGAGTAAACAGATAATTAAATAAATAAACATTAACCAAGTAAATGAATAAAATATTCTTGTTCTAGAGTTTACTATAAGCTATAAAATTGAAATGAAAAGGCAGATTGACTTCTTTCCCTCTTTTAACAGTAAAATTTCTGAGTGTGCTTATTTGTAGTCTTGGATAATAACCAGAAAGGTCTTATGATATTCATAGATTCTCATTTCAAGTAAATCAATGTGAAAAGATAATAATTTGTTGCTCTGAGGTACATTTTATGCATTTAATTGCTTCATAGATGCATAGTGGCTTATTTTTTGTTAATAATTTTCTTCATAAAACAGGTATGTTATAAGAAAGTTCTTTGATAGATAATTGTTTCAGTAAAATCTTTTAAATAAATGACTACCCTGTAAAAATTATGTAACATTTTTCATATATGTAAACACACACAGACACAAACACATTACTCTCATTGCTACAAACTTGGCTACATGGAAGGAGACTAAAAGAAAGAAAAATTGTAACAATAACAGAGAAAACTGAATAGCAGTATTTCACTCATGAAAAACATTTCAGAGATTGAGTTCTTTTTCACATACTTTGTATTTTCATCTATATGTTCTGTAGGTCAAATAAAGCTTTGAAATCTAGAAACTCTAAGATGATTAATTTTGCTTGTCATCGTCTATCCTCTGTTCTGTTAATATTATTCTTCTAAATGTATAAAATGTGGTTATAACATCATGACCAACCCATTAGACAACTGCGATCATAAACTCCCTATTTTGACTTATTTTCCTTCAAAATGTCATGTATTTTACATAATTCGATGGCATACATGAAACTTTGATGTCGGGCCAATGGATATTCAGAATAATAAATTTATATATGGCACCAAAGATACAGCTTTCAGCTCAAGAGAGTACCATTGTTAGCTAATGGGGTAGTAGTATTCTAAAAAATCATGAATTTATTATTATTATTATTTTAGCAAGAAATATTCTGACTTTTTTTTCCTTGTAAGATGATGGTTTTGTCAGACTTTAGAAAAATAGGCAAGGTAGAAATTCATGGGCCTACTTTAGGCTAACTCTGTACTGTGACTAAACATCATGAGGTAATACTATAAAATTTGATGGTTTCAAACACAAGCCTTGATCTGCTTTTTTTTTCTTCTTTTGATAATTGGATTTCTGGAAATGTTGTCTTCCACTTTCTTCCATAACTCCTTGGGCAGGAGTGTATCATCCACAGCCCTCAGGCAAGCTTCCTGCCATTAGTGAAGCTCTCTCTTCTCCACTGGGATATGTCTTTTGCTCCCTATGAGATGTGTCCATACACAGTTAACTGGGTAGCTCATGTTGCAAATTTCCATTATCTTTCAGAACTTGTAGAACCTGATGATTCCTTGTCTAAGTAAGAAATGACACTCAATTTAACCATAAGGTTCAGGATAAATGTCTACCTTTCCACCATAAGTAGTAAAATATGATAATATCCTGTTTTTAGCTTAGAAGTTGCTTAGAATCTTTGGTTTAAAAGGAATATGGTTGCCTTATTATGACAACAGAAATATGATTAGAACATTTTTTCCTAACATAATCTAGTTTGTGGGTTTCAACAAAGAGTCACTGGAAATACAAACCACAATTCCAGCGCTTTTATTGGCAAATAGGGCAATATTGGTGAGAGGATACAGTAATTGCTCTACAATAGCCATCAGCACTTCAATTTACAATTATTTTAAGTCTAGTGGTTTTGATCAGGCATTTCCAGAAATAAGTATGCTGAAGTAATCCAAGAAACAAGGAAATGCCTTACAAATAAGGAGATGATTTAAAAGCTTTCTTAAAATTATTCAATATCAGTTACCTAGTAAAGCTAGTTCCTGGAACTGACCATGTGTAAATACACAGCTGCCAAGAGATAATAGTACTAAAAATACTGTAGTCACCACAGATTCTTCATAGAAAGTGTCTAGCATATACCAGCAAATCACCCATGTAAGCACAGCATCTAAAACACATCTTAAAAGAGCAAACACTAGTTGAAGCGTCAAGTCAAAAATGAGCAACAACACATCAGTATCCACTGGTGCCTTAAATTTATGAATTCAAACAGTATTTAAATAACATTGTCTCCTTTTGTAATAAAGTAAATACAATATGATTTCAGTTTTATGTCTGTTTTATAACTAATTTACAGACTTGCACTTTTATCCTGATCTAGAAGGAAAGAGCCAGGAGAGAGGGGGCACATCTGTATCCTGAGAACTCAGGATGATAGCTGCAAGTTCTGAGGCTAGCCTGGAGACTCTGCTTTAGAGAATCAACTAGGAACTAACTTATTCTGCTTTTAAAGTCCTTAAATTAGAAGTACTTTTTAGAGTGCTGGTTGAGCTGAGAAATCCTTTGTACTTGTGCATGAAGCTTATTTAGACACATTTTCATCTATAGCCAAATGTGTTTTTATAATTTGTCTTTAATGTACAACCTAAAATCTAATGAGACACAGCTAATTCAGGAGTTTATTTGCTATAACTAACTTTCTGAATATCTGAAAAGCCAATGGCTCTCCCATTACTGAACTCTGCATATAGTAAAAATACCATTAGATTATGCCTGTTAGATAGCCATATATCAGATGATTATAAAAGTAAAGGGAATTAGGCCTGTGTGGATTGTAGGGGTGAGGTTTTTGATGACCATGACAATTAACAGAAAGGAGAAGGAGGAAAAAAATGAATGACGGAGGACACATTCAATGTAATGCTACACTAGTATGGAAAAGTTATGTAACACTGTACTATATATAATGAACACATACAAGAAAATTAAAAATATTCCTTATTGTTGTCAGACCGAATATTTTTATTTCTAATGGAAAACTAAAGAGCATGTGTTTATGAGTTGCTGCATGTGATTGACATTGGGCCTATTTTAAAACGCAAAAAAATTCTGAACGTGATGCTAAACATTTATCACACCAAATTATCAAGCTACAAGTTTGTTATGTTTCATTGTCATACAGTGATTTATCATAGAGCTAAAACTCTGCTTTAAAGAAAAAAGAAAAAAAAACCCAAGCTCAATTCTTCATACTAAAAACACATTTATTTTAAATGATGCAAAGATTGCAAGTCTCTCCAAAGTACAACTTCACAATTCTAACTCATATAACCCGCTTACTACCATGGAGGGCTTTTGACTGTCTTTTTATAGCTAAAGTAACTCACTCATTGAATTAGTAGTTAATGGCTTTTAAAGAACATCATGGAAGAGCCAGCTAATTGGAGGAGTCTTGTCAACCAGAGTACCTTCTTGCTCAAAATTCAACCTCTTGTAAGAACTGGTATGTGTCACCACTTTTTGATTATGAAGTAGGTTCTTTTCTGGACAGGATAACCGCTCAACTTTCCACTTCTGTTGCTATCAGATGAATATTAGATATGAGTAAAATTATTCTCTGCTAGAAGCATATACATATTATCAGAAAGCACAATTACCCAGAGAAACACAGCCTGTAAGAGCAGAAGTTTCTTTAATTAAGGGCTTAGAGTTTACATATAACTGGCAATTTTTCTTTTAGAATTTTGTGGAATGTTTGACATCGTTGTGAACCACATTTCAAAGGAAAAAGTAATAAATAATGTCAGTTACTGTATCTCAACTGTTTTATCTTTTCCTTGCTGAAAGCCTCTAATGGAATTATTGTCTTTTTAGCTAACCAACTTGTATAGTATGTGGGTAGTGGTATTCAATATTTATGAAATGCTTGTTTCGCGTAGGACTAAAGCAACTTACTCTCTTTCTAAAGATGACAGAATTTATCAATTGCTACTTGTAACTGTTGCATTTTAAGCTGAAGACTTAAAATGGTAGCAGTCATGGCTGGTATACCTTCAAAGTAAAACCTGCAACTTTTCTTGAAAACATCTGGGTCAAAAGCCTCACCGTACAGACAGACCTTTTGTAACCTCCAGAAATTAGTAACAGCTGCCTCTCCAGTCTATGTGATTATGATTATACCACAGTTGCTATGATTGCTCTGTTTTTAATACATTACAAAATTACATGACAGCTTATGTATATAGTATTTTTGTTTGTTTTTACAATGCTGAAGATTGGTGTGTATTAGGGAGCCATTCACAACTGAGCTATATCTTCAGTCCTTCAAGGCAGTTTATATTAATAACATTTGAAAATCAATATATTTCTATATTTCTATACCTCTCATTGACTTATATAGAAGAATATTAAGCTTGTTTAGATATCTAACACCCCTTTGTAAAACAGAGACTGGGTTTGCTTGGTGAAGAAAATAGCAAACTCTTAAACAAGAGGGAGAAGGCAGAGTGAATAGCCTTGGGCTATTATTTTTCATTTGTTACATTAGCTTTAAAATCACTTACTGTTTAGGGGAAGCTTTTGATTCTAAGGATTGGCTAGAAATCTTAATGAGACTGAACTCTTGAGTTTCAATCCCAATTCACAATAGCCATAGGCAACTAGCCTATAACTTGGAGGTAACTGAGAACTTAAATGTTGTTAATGTTCTCTGAGTCAATTGAATAAAATGAAGTGTTATACAGGTACAGGCCAGTGACATTACTGGATGAGCATTGTGCTTTTTCAGAAGAGACATTGTTAAGTATAGGTGGAATACTATAAATCAATACAGTGGACTTCTTCCTCATGTGCAGCTATTCCTGAGAATAGCAGCACACAAAGTAAAGCTTTGCCACAGCTTCTTTGAAGTGACTTAAAAAGCATCCCCAAGGCATGAAACTCAGCTTCCCACCTTTCTTTCCAATGAGAAAGCATAGGAGCTATTTGAATGGAATGCTTATTTGACTTCTAGCTCAGTACAAGGCTCCCAAGGCTGGTGGGGGTAGGAGTTGTTAAGCGGCCCCTATACAAAAGCAGAGATTATACAGCTGGTTGACTGTCTGGTTTCTTCTTCACAATTGGGTCCTGTTTGATTTGTTTGCATTGGCATTCTTTTAGTCATTATTACCCCAATCAAGCAAGTTTTCACAATGATATTCCATATCCCATTTTCATCACTACATGAAATGTAGCATTGAAAGGGCCAGGCATCTTTCATGAAACACAACAGGACATTGACAGTCAAGGAGATTATCTCCTGATTCAATCCCAGGGTTTACTTCTTACTTGATGATTTTTTTTTTCTTCTAGACCTGCAGGCTTTCCCTCATCAGGCTGACCAAGGCTCTCTTCACACATACCACTCAAGACGTCTGTCCAGTGTCAAATAGAAGATCAAAAGCAGGTATGGAAAAAAGGAGCATGCGAGTGAAATGGACACTGAAAGAAGCTCCAGTTTCATGTTGGTGATGATTAGTCTCCCAAAATCTCAGAACTGTGGAAGCATTTTTACTTGTCTAAAAACGCAGCTTTTTCTCTTCTTTTTTCTTTTGAAAGGACTTTTCATAATGAGCAACTCTTCTCTCATTTGAAGGCTGGAATCTTTTCTGAAAAAGTTTGGTAGGCATTTGAACACTGTCACATGCAGTGAACTAGGCACATGGAGGACAGCTGACTCTACAGAACCAGGGATTTGGGTAAGTGCCCAGCGCGGGAGCCACCCAAAGTGGCTACCAATGCTGCCTTTGAGTGAGCATGGGAGAAGCATTTTTATTTAATAATGTTTTCTGTACTCACATAGGACAATCACTAGGAAAACTCTTAAGGGTGTTTTTGGTTCTAGCAATAGGTAAAGGTTTTAACTGGATCAGGTAGAAGTAGCGAAAGTGATAAAATCGTCTTGCACTTCACTGCAGAAAGGTAGATGCAAAATTAGACTTTTGTCCACTGTAGTCTTCTGTGATTTTTTGATGAGATTTCAAGAAAAGACCAACTGTTTCTGCAGCATCTTTAATTCTGCAGAGCGGCGCTTGAGGTTCTAAGTTGTACAGGTTTTCCATACCATCATATTTTTGCTATAAGCTCCAGCCTCTGTTCATTCCCAGTCTGATATAGCCCAGAGACATTCTGGTAGTGAAAGTAAACAGACAGTTTGTATTGGAGATTTCTTATCAAGGCTCCACTGCCCCAGAGAAGCTGGCGGGATATGGGTGGCATCATCTCTAGTTACAAAGATGATATGATAATTGAAAATAATTGTGGCTTGATTTTCCTGTAAATGAAAATAATTTTAACTTCCAGCTTCGCATTGTTAAAGTATTGACCCGGAATCTCACATGACCTGTGAGAAGTCATCCTGACTGACTGGATACCTTTGATTTCCACTTCTTTGGAGGTTCCTTCCTTTCCAGGGCTCTTTCCATTTTACATTTGCCAGAAGTTGTTAGTCTCTGGTGTTAAAGCAGAGGTCTTACTTCCTGGATGCATATATTTGAGACAATACTACTTTTGGTTCTTTGTTTCCACTTGACTAGTTTCATATAATTCACTTCAGAAGTTAAGGCAAAACAATTTTTAATTGCAATGAAAACAAAGAAGTTGAATTTATTTAAACCCCTAGGATTTCTTTTCATACATATGGAAAAATCTGTCTTAATTTCCTTTTCAACCACTGGCCTTCCCTAGTGTGACACACTTCAAAATTCTTACTTGAATCATAGTTTCTAGTTATAAGTTTTTAATGTCATTAAGTAACTTTTGAATTTTTATTTACAGTTATAACACTTAGTAAAATATAAAACTTTGGAAATATGATGCACGTAATTTTGTTTGAGAATTCTTTTCAAAAGTGTTCTTAAAATACAGCCATCATCCTTAATAGTGGCCTACTATAGGAACAAGACCAGGATAGATATTGCAGTAAACTACACACTTAACCACATTTAAAGCTTATTTTTTTCCTCTTAAAGAGGGCTTATAATATGCAAATAATAAGTGAATTTCACTGCTAAAAATTTGTATTTAAAAGGTAGGTTTTTATTAGTTGAATCAAAGGCAGATGCTTGGACTATAATCTATTCAGTTATGGCATCAAACCTTAAGTAGCCAAAGAGTTATGCTTTTGTAACCTGTTTCATGGCCCCAGGTACCATTAGGTTCTTAGGGGATACTGGTAATACGTTGTAATTTAAAAACCTGTTAGTAATACTTGCTTGCAAGAAACTCCCATTGTTGACCAATTTACCAAATTTATGCATTGTTTTTATGGATTTAAGTTGGTGTGAAACTAGCTCAAGACTATAAATTAGGTTTGATTTGTTTGCTGTGTTTTGTTTTCACTGCAAAATGGTTTAGCTGGAAAGTAGATATTGTAACTTTGCCAAGACACAGCAAATGAAAGCCTTAAGCTGAATTTTTTACAAACTTAAGAGTTATTATTCATTGTTATTAGCTGTCGAAGGTGATATCGCGTGGGAAATTATATAGCACCCCAGCTTCCATTTCTTCAGTGATGAGGAAAAGAGGTACCTGAAGCAGAGGCCCATCAACCCCGCTAGTTGAACACTGCTGTTCCAAACACTGAGTGAAAATCATGCTGAGCTAATGCGCAGGCTCACACACACACAAAAATAATAGCAAACAAAGAAAACCTATTTATTGTACTAAATTTTCTTAGAAATATATCACATCTTACATTCTGGATTTAAGAGTTATGTGTATACATTCACATACTAATTCACTTAGTATATATTCATATATGTATATATATAAACTTAATATATGAATATATACTAAGTGAAGTTCTTCATATGAGGCCAGATAGAAAATGTTTTATTTTTTTGTAAATATCTGTCTCTCTTACTCTTGTCACTGTGGCTCAAAGACAGCCATAGAAAACTGTGTATGCAAACAAGCTATGTTCCGGTAATACTTATTAACAGATACATTATATTTGAATTTTATGAAGCTTTTGCATTTTTAAATGAAATGTTATTGTCCTACTTTGTTTTTTTTTAAAACATGTAAAACTGTAGAAATCACTCAGTTCATGGGCCATACAAAAAAAATAGGTTATGGGCAAAATTTAGATATAGTTTAATGATTTTTTGGTTTAAAACATTGTCTATAACTCACAAATGACATTCTACTATTAAAAATATGAAATTATACATGTAAGCCTTTAAAATATTTTAGAAAATAATATCTAAAATGGAACCCAATAAAAGAACCCCCAAAGCTGCTGAGCCCTGAGAACAGCAAAGCTGAACCTAGATTTCCGTGAAAGGTTAGTGATTTTATCACTATGTGTGTAAAAACAAAAACAACAACAACAAAAAAAACACAGACTCTAAAGATCTAATATCTAAGAGATATTTTTATTTCTACTTTCTCTAAATGAGGGCTGAGAGAAAATAAAAAAATTCGGTGGCTTTATTATTTTAAAAGTTAAAAGTCTATAAAAATAAGACTTCCAATTTGCAGCCAGTCCTGAGGAGACCTGATAAGCTAGATAGAGTTAGATGGAAGGGGAGGAGGTCCTCCCCTATCAGTGAACTTGGAAACTGGCAGGAAGGAGATGAGGGAGGGATGGGATGGATAAGGAGGGAATGCAGGAGGGGGCTACAGCTGGGATACAAAGTATATAAACTGTGATTAATATAAAATAAAATTGTTAAAAAAGTAAAGCTTCCTTGAAGCTTTCTCTGATGTTACTCTCACTAAATGTAAATTTGCTTCATTCAACAGAGTGAGGAAGGATAAACACCACTTGTTATTTTCTGTCAGTATGTAAGGTTTGTTAAGTGCACTTATCTTAGAAGTATCCAGGCACATCCCCACCTAAGCATGGTATCAGTATGCCACAGGACGGGAATAGTTACATTTCAGAAACTGTACTTTCATGTTAAATTATCTTTTATTAGATAAAAAATATTATGCTGTTGGAAAAAATTCATGCTCAACTTTTCTATTTCAAAATGCCTTATGAAAATTTACATATGGTAAGTTATAAAAATTTTGCAATTTTTAGCAATTTTCATCTGTTATAGATGTTTAAATCACGTCTAGAATATTTGTATCTTTAAAACTCATGTGAATTTGTGTTCATGGATTTAAATTCTGGCACAAAAAAATCTCTAAACAGAAATTTATTTTGAATAAACCTTAAAATTTCAATGCAATTATGTATTTCTAGTTTCTAAAAATCCTTGGATTATCATGTCTATCAAAATGAATGCCATCACTATTAATAATGAGAATGAATACTTAATAAGAAATAGTGCTATTTGCCTTTGAGGGTTCTTTCAGCTGAAAAATATTGATATTGTGTATAAGGCACAAAAAATACTAGCTGAAAAACATTTAAGTGAATGAGTTAAGCAAAGTACAGGACATAAATATACTAGTTGAATATTTTTTTAAAAACTGGATTAATTTATCAACTAAATTCAAGTGGTTTAATTCATGAATTTTACATAAATAGACATAATTTTAAATCAATTTGCATACCACAAATCCCATTTATTTTTCCTTTTTTATTAAGGCATATTAACTCAATATAAATTACTTCTAGTTATTGGTGAGCTGATTGGATTTTAATTTGATTAATGGTTAGATGAAATTGCAAGTTTTAATTCCATTAGTGATGGAATATCTAAACACTGAAGTACTGTCTGGACAAGGACTAAATGTCACTTCATTTAATTTTCCACCTTTCCTTTGGTTATAAGGTAATCATCTATTAACAAACAATTTGAGAGTCTGTAACTCATCTTGTCCTTTGCTAGATTCTAATTAATAAATATGAAAGGACATTTTCATTGTTAAGAAACTTAAAGACTTATCAGAAGAGAAAAGGAAGGTCAGCAAGGGTGACTTTTGTCAGTAGGAGATGGTTGGCAATGTCTGGAGAGTTCTGAGGGTCACAGCTTGAGTAGGAGAGTGAACCTGGCATACCATTGCTAAAAGCCAAGATGCTGTTAAACATTCCACAACAAAGATCTTCCTAAACCAAATTACCAATAATACTTCAAGAAATTCTAAATCCAATGCAGTACAATTTTAGGAGTACTGTTATAGAATGGGACACATATTTTTCCAGGAACTCAGAAAAGCACTATTAGCTTTAGAAAGGGGGGGTGCATTGATAGAGAAATGTCTTGAAAGATGAGTTAGCTGTAAAAAGACTCTTGAAAAGCAGTTTCCACGTAGAGGAAACAAAACAAGTCAGGATAAAGTTATACGCAAAATAACTTATTGCTGGCAGCTGTAAGAATCCTTGAGTAGATATGATGGGTGGGTGGAGGGAAATAGAAACCTGGGTTTGCACAGATAAGAATTTATTTTATCAGCATATCACAGAGTCACAGAGTTGGGGCTTTCTCCTGAAAGACGTTGGAAAGGAGAAAGTGTGTGAGGGATAAATTTGACATGATCTGGCAGACTACAGTAGGATAGATAAACCTTGGTGTGAATTGTTAGGGACCTGAAGGAAACAAAATCATTTAAACATTATGTTAGAAAAGAACCCCAGGTAAAAGGACTCTCCACTTGTTTCCGTATAAATATGATTTTGATTCAACAGCTTTTACTTTGTGTAAGAATTATACCAAAGATATAAAAATTTATTCCTAGTAGTTTCACAGCTTGTTGCCAGATTGGTTGATTCTGGCAGGATTGAGCCACTGAGTTCTGGTGATAGGGAGCATCGTCCTCTCTTGAGATTGCTTCTTTCAGGGTCTAACTATGTGGTTAAAAATAAATAAAGTTTATTTACCAATAAAACAAACAAACAAACAAAAAAACCTAGGGGCTGGAAAGACAGCTCAGCAGTTGAGAGCACAGGCTCCTCTTCCACATGGTGGTTCACAGCCATGTGTAACTCCAGTTCCAGGGGATCCAATGCCCTCTTCTCATCTGTTTAGGCTCATGTAGAGGAGATACATATATGTGCAGGCAAAGCATTAAAAATATAAAAAATAAAAAGAAATCTTTAAAAAAAACCTTAAAACAACAATGCAAAATAGAGAGAGAGGATCTCAATTATAGAGAAAACTTGTTCTTCTGCCTTATGGTTCTCAATCCTGGAAGCTTGTTAGAACAATTGGGAGAGAGATATGGAAGTGTGTATTTCTTAAATTTGTCCAGGCATGAAAAATTAGTGTGTGTGTGTGTGTTTGTGTGTGCAGCACGCACATTTAGAGGACATAGGAACGTGTCCAATGTGCTCCTATATCACTTCCTGCTTATTTTTTAGTTTATTCCTTAACCATTTTTTATGTTTATAAAATACATGCTGAGTAATTTATCCCTTTATCTTGTTTTATATCCTTCTCTCTCACTGATTTTTTTTTGAATCTTAAGTTGAATCTTAAGTTTGCCATTTTGGGTAGACTGACTGTCCATTGAGCTTCTGGATTCTGCCTGTTTCTGACACCCTAGTGCTGGGATTAAAGCCATAAGCAGCCATCCCTGTGTTTTACAGGGTCCCTAGGGATTTGAATTTACATCCTGTCCTCTTACTTTCACAGGAAGTGCTCTTACTCACTAAATAATCTCCCCAGACTCCCTTTTGTAGAGAATTTCCATTTTCAAGATGGTGGAGAAAAGTATATTATCAAGGGTTTTCTTCCACACGTGAAAAACATTAACTGATGGTCTAAATTCTCCAATAAAAACACAGACTTACAGACTGGGTTATAAAACTAGACACACCTTTCTGATGCATCCAGGAAACACACCTTACCATCAAGGATAGACATCACCTCTGGGTAAAAGGATGGAAAAAATATATTCTAGAAAAATAAATGGACCCAAGAAGCAAGAGGTGCAGTCATTTTAATAGGTAATCATTACTCTTCCTCATGCTGTGTGTTAACTTTGAAAAGAGCTATCCAAGTGAATGAAATAAAGCAAGTACTCATTGCAGTTTAGTTGGAGACTAATTGCCTGTTGCCAGTGACATCTTTTTATGTGTCTTCTTATAGACACATTATGACGAACTTTTTTTTTTCAACCAAAACATTGTACATTCTCCTGGAGACAAGATCTCAATGCCTACGAAGATTTCTGTTTAAATTTGTCTTGTGTAGCAGTAGGCTAGTTATGATCACGACATTATCTGCCACCTGATGAACAGCCAAATATCTCTGTCTCAGTGCTCACTTTCTTCCATTCTCCTCCATGGTCACTTTGCCTGCTGCTGAGCTTTTTAGCGTAGGCAGATTATAACACCTGCTGTGGCCCACATCTGTATCTAGATTTGGACTGGTCCTCCAGATTCCCAAAGCCACTATTATTAATAAGACAGGAAGTGAGAGTCCCAACTCTGGTGATTACAGCACTATAAGCTTGTTAGAATTGGGCTCATCCCATTAAGACTCTAAACCTCATATGCCTTCTATTACCTTAACTGGTAATACTTAAGATGCAATAATGCAGTCATCCCCTCTCTGTCAGAACTTCTCATGTCAACCTTGACAGTCTTGACTTTGATTCTTTAAATAAGTTATCCTAATTTCTGCCTCTTTATCTAACTCATCTAGTTAAAGGATGAAAAGCCACTAAGCGAACATGTGTGATATGGCTGTATAAACTATTTACTTAATCATTTGGGTCTTTATTTCATGGATAGTATAATGTGCTAGAGATATCACAGAATGAGTTTCTTAGAGATTATTTACTTTCAAGCTTTCATATGAAGCATTTTAAATATGCAACATTGAAATTAATTTAATTTAATCATTAATATTTTATATAATTCACACATACTTATTTTTTGATGACCCATTTAAAATAGAAATGCAGTTGCTACTTAAAAGTCAGAAGTAATATATCTTTCTTCTTAATGAAAAGATCATTTAAACCGATCTTAAAGGATCTTAAAGATTTGATTCAGTGGTCACTTTTAGTGATCATGAATGAATGATTCTTAAAAATTAATAAAATAAAGTCAAATGCTTCTCACTAAGAAGATTAAGTAGAGTGAGAGAGGTAGTTTGGTGGGACAAGGCACTTGCTGCCAACCTTGATGACCTGAGTTGAATCACAGAGACCTGTGTAGAAGAAAGAGTATTTCTGCAAACTGTTCTCTGACCTCCATACACATGGCGTGGCACATGCCCGAGACCTCATTCCCACCTCCCCCCATCTCTCTCTCTCTCACACACACCGAATAAATGCAATAAAATGTTGAAAGGAAGTATAAGTATAGAGATTTGAATCTCAGGTTCTCTTCAAGTTCAACATTTATCTTAAATAACTTCTGTGTAAAATGATACTTGCTCTAACTACAACTTGAGTGAATCTTAGTTTTTATTTTTTTTCCTACTCATCATTTCATCACACGTATGTTAGTGTGCTTTCCACAAATAACTAAATTTGGAATTTTATAAATATTTGGTAGCTAATTTTTACTTCTCATCATTCAGATTATTCATACATTTTGTTACTTGCTGTCAATTCCTGTGATTAACAAATAAAGGTGATTTGTTTGCTCCCCTGGTATTATTCAGAGGGCTGAGGCCACAAAACTTATTATTATCTCCTCTGAAACAACTAAACAAATAATATAAGAACCGAGAAACAATAATAAGATCAGGGCCAAATGTGCATTTTAGGCAAAATAAAATATTAGTACAAATTACCAGTGGGCAATTTCATTTTGTGAATATTGCTTCCTGAAGCCATTTGAGGAAAAACACCAAAATTGTCACAGCAAGGAGACATTAAATAAACACATGCAGCCAATGGCAATGTACTTTCCTATATGATTTAAACCCTACTATTATATTTTAATTTTGTTCATGGAAGGAAGAACCAAACTATCCCAAAGTAAAAGGGCTAACACCTTCTTTAGCACTATGGCAAGTAGGCTGTCTCTTAGAATGAACACAAGTAGGTATCAGAGTCATCTGGGTATACAATCTACACCATTATCAACTGTCATGGTACAAAGGAAGAAACAGGTTTCCAGAGCCTTCTGATGTAGTGAAGTCTAACTTTGGATAATGGGTGTAGGTGGTTTTTCTTCTGTAGCTGCTAAAGCTTCCTAGACTTATAGCCTCACACTTCTTAATTGAGGTAATGGACATAAGTTAACCTGTGACAGCCAGATCACACTGATAATTAGCAGAGAAGTGAGGCAAAATCCAAACCCACTGTTATGTTTATACAAAGTTTTTCTTTGTTGTAATTGTGTCATATTTATCATGTTCTAGGAAATAGATAATGTGCTAGCAAATATCTCTTGGAAGCTGGAGAAAGCTATTCCGTGCCTAGACTACATTTTGTGATGGCAAGACATTTGTTTAGGAACAAGGAATCTTTCATTGCACCTAGGTTATATACTCTAAATTAATTTTCAGACTCTTTACTATTTTTAGCACAATGATGATGGAACTAAAATGTTTCCTCTTTGATCCCAAAATTTCTAAGATAATAAACAAATAATGTGTTTATGAATTTATCACTCTTCACCAGCATTGACTGTCAACAAACTCAGTCACAATGACCACAAACTGCATAGTCTTCCCATTATTCTAGTTACTGGGTTCATTACTATCACAATTCAAGCAGATTTACTTTCATTGAGTTTAATATCAACGTGACTGCCACATACAGTTATATCTAGTATAAAGTTTTCAACAGTACTTTTCATTTATGTGTGTATATGTTACATGCACAAGTATGTGCTATTGGTTGGTACATGGATATCAGAGGACAATTTCTATGATTTTATTTCTTCTATACCATGTTATTGGTGGAATCAAACTCAGGTTGTCAGATTTGACAGCAAGTGCCTTTGCATGATAAGTCATCTCACCAGACAACATTCATGCAGGTGAGACATGGAATACATGATATGTTGGAAAATACATTCCAAGATTTTAAGGATTAATAATAAATCAAGTATATATATTCCCCCCAAATTTATCCTTCTACATCTTAAGTTTAAATTTTACTTCTTTTAGAATTTTACAGTCATTGATAAGCATTGTTTGTTTTTCAGAGTGAGCAGGTCCAGTCTTGATCTGACTAACTCTCAGTAGTTTAATTCTATAAACTGTGGACAACTCAAACCAGCCCTTCCTGATTTCCCTAGCTAAACTATGCTATTGCATTAGACTTCCTTCTCCAGTGTTACTAAATGCATTTGTAAGCATCTTCTCACAAGAGGGATTACTAGTATGGTGCTGATCCCCTCTTTAGTCTATAAACTCTGTGCAGGTAAAGACCGTGACTACCACTAGACCTCGGGAACTCTGCTCTCAACTTAAATAAAATGTGTAATAACTATTTGTAATAAACAAAGAGTGAGTGGATTGAAGTAGAAATTTAAAGTAGTGAAAAGATTCTTATAGAGTTAGGTAAGGTTTGATCAAAGTATGCAGTTATATTTCAGTTATATGGTACTATTAGCATGAATATATTTTTGATTATTGAGAGATTAGTTGTAGTCAGCTGGGATAACTCATCATATCTTTGTCACTGGTTGATTCCTTTGTTGTAACTTCTGGTAAATATTTTGTAAATCATCTCTATAAATAAAAGAGGTATTTTCATGATAGTCATGCTAACAATCGATTGTCTAATTTGGAGCGAAGTGCTTCTTTATGCTTATCAACTGAATTATCATCTTATTATTAATTGGTTATGATTATACTTTATATAAGATGAAAGACATCGATATACTGGCATGGCTTCAAAACTCTTTCAGAATGATTAAAATATACAAATATCTTACAAAATAACTGTTGAATTATTAAGAATAAAAAGGCTTTTAAAGTGATTCAGTTCAATCTGTCAGTTCCCTTACTCCCCTCAAACTAAGGTACCAAAACAAATGTTCTAAACTAAACAGTGTGCATCAGTTAATCACTAGATGAACTGAGGAAACTGTCAGCAGATAGACAAATAAAAGAGATGGCTAAAGGAAATAAATGAACATTCCCTCTGTGTCAGAGAATACTGGAATGGGTTTTGCTTATTGGAGCAGCCTTTAGCTTTCATATTTTCTTGTGGTAAGTACATCAGCACCATTCAGAACCACAAAATTTTGCAGTGCGCTCTGGATGGCGACACACATTTCCTTCTTTATTTGAGGCATTATTTTGAAACTACACAGCGAGTTTTATTCTTTGTTTAGCAAGACAAGGACACTTTATGTTAAAGAATATGTATGTGCATAATAATGGATGCTTCAGTTGAAGGCTTTATATTCTCATTTTCCTTTCCATATATATGTTGCTTCTAGTGTCCAAGGATAATAGAAATAAACAGTATCGAGCTTCAGTCTAGACACTCTGTCAAAAACCATCTTCCTTTATTAAAGAATTATGGTCTCCAGCACTCCAGTACTTTAAAACCAGTGATTTTTGGAGGATGAGCCAAGGCATTCTTCTTCTTCCTTTTCTTTTCTTTTCCTAGTGGGAAGACTGCAGCAGCAGGAGTCATAACTCAGTGAGCTTCCCTGGAAGGTATTAGTGCCTCTTAAGTAGGTCCTGACGCTTGCTTCTGAGAAAGGAGTGGCCCTTCATTTCCTTATCTCAAACTTTGGCATCTATTGAAATAGACACATTTATTCCCTATTTCTCTCTGGAAACATTGGTTTCTAGGCATTTAAAAGCCACCCCGGCTGTTTATGATGCTTTTTGGGGAGGAAGCCAGGATGGATATTGCAGAAACTTGGGGACTGTGCCTCTCCCTGCCAGAAACTGCACACCTGTGGAGGGCAGCAAGAGCCAGGCTGAGTAGGCGTCTGGGGCATCAGTGCCAAAGAACACACTGAAGAATTTTTTAGTCGTGAGTGTGTTTATGTGTGTATCCATTTCAAACTTTCAGATTCAGCTTAGTGAAAAAAGCACCAATCTTAGACTGATGGTTACACATTTCAAGTAGTTATATTTAGCTTACATTTTTCATTTTTCTTCGTGGCTATATAACCTAGCTCATATGAAGCCCATGCAATTTAGAATGCATGGACTTTGACAAACTGTTGTGCCCATTTGTCTTTGCAAAGTTATTTCTTAAGAGTAGACAATGGTACTTTCAGGCATGTTCACTTTTTTATTGAAGGTCCTGGGGTGGTTGGTGGTGATGGTGGTGGTGGTGGTCCTTACTTTTCTCAGGCACTGCTTACCATCTACCTTCACACACCTGAAAAGGCCTATGCAGCTTTTCAAAGTGTTTCGTTTATGCCTAGAGAATAATTGATGCCCTAAAGAAGTTTTCTTTCTTTTTAGTTTGGGTGGTACTTAAATAGAAATAAATGAAGTATTAATTATGGGCAGAAGGAACTGGTTGTTTATAAATTATTCCTGTTCATTTGAATTGATGATATATCTCTGACTGCATCATATAGAATTTCAGCACTCCGTCCCCACTTCCTCATTCCTTACTCCTCATCTATTTTTTACCCACAGCATTTATCACATACATATTTTATATTGTACTCATAGATTTTTTTCTGATTTCTTTTACTAATAAAGAAGTCCTATGCAAGCTTTTTCTTATTGCTGTACTTTAGTCCCATCCTTCTCTTAGAGTACCAGGTACATGAAACCATTCAATAGTTATTTGATAAATGAATAAGAGAAGAACACTAAGCATACTTTGTGAACACTAAGCTTTCATTTGATTTGGTGCTATGTGCATCATTTGTTTTGGACTAGTGCCACATAATGATCAGGGGGACTTTCTAGAGTCTTGGAGCGTAAGTTCTGCTACAAGTTGGATGTTTAACCTTGAGCTGGTTTTAGAACATACAAATTCTTTACTTTCTTTCCCACAGAATAAAGAGAATAAATTGTACCATGTGGTTGAAATGTATGTACAAAGTGCTTAAAACATTCTGGAACACAGTTAGCTCTAACAACTCATTCGTACTTTTGTTAAGTCAATTTGCAAAAAGAATAATATTCTTCATGCTCTCACTGCCTAAACGAAATAGAGTTATGAAATTTATGTAGATATTAAGAAATATTTTGCCGTAATCAATTGAATCATTTTGCTTAGGGCATACATTATTAATATAATTTATTTTTGTAAAGTAGCAGGACATTAATTTTATTTATTGAACAAAACTTAATGAAATCAAACTGTAGTGTAGACATTGCAAAGGTCAAGCTGAATTTTGAATTCTGGACTGCCATTTCCTAAGTCTCTGACCCTGTATAACTCAATTAAAGGTTTGTGCATGGGTGAAAATTAAATCTATATTAGGAGTTGGATATTAAGCACATCTCTGTGGCTGGAACATACCAAGTTTAAAGAAAACGAAGGTTTAAGATATTATTTTATAATGAAATCTAAAGAATGTTTATGAAAAACTCTATCAGTCTGTACAAAGTTAAATGAGAAGTGAGATTTTGTTTGCTTTTAAAATTTAATCCTAAGCAAGAAAATTAGAAATTCATACTCTTGAATAGCCTCCCATTTTAAAACTGTAATATAGTAAGGCTTCTTTTGTGTTGTTAGTACCTATTAGTATAGTTTAATAAATGTCAGGGTGCCTTTGTTAAATTGACTTCTTTTGCAACTTCTTTCTCCTTTACTTTACTTTCTGAAACCGAGTCTTACTGCTTCAACTTCCAGATTGTTAAGATAAAACATGTACACTACCATGTCTTGCTTTGAATGTCTTTAAGATTCAACATTTACCCATATAATCTTCTCTTTTTCCTCTGCTTCATTCAATTTAAGTTTATGATGGTACTAAGTCAGATGTCCAAATCTTTTGTGTATGTATATTTTCAAGGATACTAATACCTAAGCATGGTACTGATATTTGTAATTTTAACTGTGTAAAGCCATCTCATAAATCACTATTCTTGCCTAAGCAGGTGTGCTGGTCGCTGCATTTAGATGTGGTGAAGAAGACTGCAGACTTTTCTGTAGAGTATCTAGAAAGAGTTTCCTGGAACCAAATGGGACAAAAGACAGTTCAAGGAATCCCATCATGGACCACAGATATCTGTTTATCCCAGAGCTTTTTCGTAGGATTAGGACAGAAATAAATCAACCCATGTGCTCAATGAGAAGCCGGGGCTCTTGAAATCATACAATGCAATTCAGATAACTAAGGCTGTCACTAGACAGGGCACACCATTGTGTCTGGTGTTGGCCTAGCACTCATGATTAGTTGGGGAGCGCAGACCTAGTCACTTTCCTTCTCCTTGGAGACTCTTGTGCAGGGTAGAACTTTTATCAGTGTGTGGTGAACCTGAGTTATAATCTCAAATCCTATGTGTATTCGTAATTTGGGGATAATAAGGTCTTCAGACCAGAGTCTTGGTTTTGAAATGATAAATCAACAAATGGCTGAGAAGAATCTGAATCCATATTTACTAACATAAAAGTAAATGTGTCAAAGGATCCAAGATGGTGATACTGATCGCCTACTGTGTCTGATCAGCAGGACAGCAGTGACTGCACAGTGACCAACAGGCTGAACTGTGCACCCCAAAACACTAGAGGCTAGGTATTCCAGTCCAGAGAAAACCCCACGGTAAGGGAAACAAGTGGATCTGACATCAGGTCACCCAGATAATGCCTGGAAAAGTTCCTGGGTTCCCAAAGACAGGGGGATTTCCAGAGCCTAGCTATATACCTGCATGTTGTGCTCACTGTCCCAGACTAAATTGTGATCCCCAATATTCCACTGTGAGGGGAAACAGTGGGGCCAAATGCAGATCACCTGACTAATCCCTGGAAAAGTTCTCAGGTCTCTGCCAGCGCTTGCTCTCCAGCATCTAGCCACATGCTTATTTGCTGTATTCAGTGGCCAGTGAATATATTCTGGATGCCTGGCACTCATCTCAAACCGCAGGATTCCTGATGCCTAAGAGCCCTAGGAACAGCCCCAGACATTGCTCCAAAGGTCAACCCATCTCTCTGGGAAGACTGATCAAACCTCTGGGCTCTGTGATTCTCCCAGATGACTATGTCTAGTAAACTCAGTGTCAGAACACAGTGTCTGGGTAGCTACAGCTCATTAACCTCAGAGCCAGAAAGCCAGTGGTGGGACAGCTGTCTCAGGGACTTCCACTGTTCAGAGGAGAGCCTCTGGGATCCTGAGAAGTCCAGTTAGTCCACACAATCATAAACTTCAGGACAGCCTCTGTAATTCCCTGAGAACCACTTGCCAGTCAAAGACCATACCCACCAATCTAAAGAAGGCTCCTGTGGGAATATTCAGCTTCCTGCCCAAGGCTCTTCCTGAATGGACCCCCTCCCCAGACTCCAGAGGGCACCAGAAACTACCAGCCAATGCCAGAGGCAACTAGCTGGCTAAAGGCCAGCATAAGAACATACTCAACAAAAGCCAAAGCAACATGGCATCTCAGAACTCAGTTATTCAAGGCAAAAACCCCTGGATTCTCTAACACAGCTGAAACACAAGAAAATGACTTTAAATCAATGCTTATGAAGACAATAATTGATGAAAGAAATATAAAATCTGTAAAAAAAATACAGGAAGATACAGTCAGATTTAAGTCATTAGAGAGGCCTGTAGAGAGGAAATGAATAAATGACTCAAAGAAATACAGGAAAATGCAAACTTTCTCTCTCTAAGAAAGAATGTAGAGAAGAAAACAATAACTGCAGAAGTAAATATCTCCAACGGAATACTCTCAGGTGTAGGAGACACAATGGAAGAAATTGATGCATTTTTCAAAGAAAATGTTAAATCTAAAAAATTCCTGACACAAAACATCCAAGAAATCATGGACACCTTGAAAAAATGAAACCTAACAATAACAAGAATACAGGCAAAAGATGAGTCCTATCTCTAAGGCCCAGAAAATATTTTCAACAAAATCATTGAAGAAAATGTCCCCACTTTCAAGAAAGAGATGCCTATAAGCATACAAGAGGCCTACAGACAGCTAATAGATTAGATTAGAAAAGAAAATCCTCCTGCCACATCATAATCAAAACACTAAATGTACAGAACAAAGAAAAAATAATAAAAGCTGCAAGGGAAAAAGGCAAACCCATCGAAACCATGCCTGACTTAACAGAGATTATGAAAGCCAGAAGGGCGTGGACAGATGTCATGCAAATCCTAAGAAAATACAGATGTCAGCACGGACTACTATACCCAGATGGAGAAATCAAGATATTCCACAACAAAAACAAAGTTAAACAGTACCTATCCACAAATCCATCCCTACAGAAGATACTAGAAGGAAAGAATCCAACCCAAGAAGGCTAACTACATCCATGAAAACACAGAAAATAAATAACTTCACTACAGCAAAGCTAAAAGTAGGCATGCACACAAACACACTACCACAACCAACATAAAAATAAAAGGAACTAAAAAGTCACTGGTCGTTAATCTCTCTCAACATCAATAGTCTCAACTCTGTAATAAAAAGACACAGACTAACAGAATGGATGCATAAACAGGACCCAACATTCTGTTTCATAGATGAAACACACTTCAACCACAAAGATAGAAATTACCTGAGAGTAAAGGTTCCAAGCAAATGGACCCAAGAAGCAAGCTGGTGTAGGCATTCTAATATATAATGAAATAGACTTACAACCAAATTAATCAATTAATCAAAAGAGATGAGGAAAGACACTTCATATTCCTCAAAGTAAAATTCCACCAACATGACATCTCAATTCTGAACATTTATACCCAAAAAACAAGGGCATCCACATTTGTAAAAGAAACATTAATACAGCTTAAACCACACACTGATACCCACCCATTAATGGTGGAAGATTTCAGCACCCAGCTCTCATCAAAGTACAGATCAATGAAACAGAAGCTAAACATAGAGACAATGATACTAACAGATGCCATGAATCAAACGTATCTATAGACATCCAGAGAATTTTTCACCCAAACACAGCACCTCACAGAACCTTCTCCAAAACTGATCATATAGTAGGTCACAAAGCAGTAAGTCACAAAGCAAGCCTCAGCAAGTACAAGAACATTAACACATTATATCCTATCAGACCACAATGGACTAAAGCTGGACCTCAACAACAACAGAAATAACAAAACGCCTACCCACACATGGACTCAATCATAGTTGGGTCAGGAAAGAAATTAAAAAAAAATTAAGGACTTCCTAAAATTCAATGAAAATGAAGGAGGAACATAACCAAATTTATGGGACACAATGAAAGCTGTGCTAAGAGAAAAGTTCATAGAACTAAGTGCCTTTATAAGGAGACTGGAAACATCCCATACAAACAACATAATGGCACACCTGAAAGCCTTAAAAAAAAAAAGCAGACACACACAAGAGGAATAGACAGCTGGAAATAATCAAATTCAGGGCTGAAATCAATAAATTAGAAACAAAGAGAAAAATTCAAAGAATCAACGAAACCAAGAGCTGGTTCTTTGAGAAAATAAAGATAGTCAAACCCTTAGCCAGACTAACTGAAAGGCAGAGAGACACTATCCAAATCAATAAAGTCAGAAATGAAAAGAAAAACATAACAACAGATGTGAAAAAAATCCAAAGAATCACTAGGACTTACTTTAAAAGCCTATATGCCACACCATTTGAAAATCTAAATGAAATGGACAATTTTCTTGATAGATTCCATTTACCAAAGTTGATCAAGATCAGGTAAACAAATTAAATAGTCCTATATTCCCTAAAGAAATAGAAGCAGTCATCAAAAGTCTCCCAACCAAAAAACCCCAGGGCCAGAAAGTTTCATTGCAAAATTTTACCAGACCTTCAAAGAAGTGCTAATATCAATAGTCTTCCAACTATTCCACAAAACAGAAATGGAAGGAACATTACCAAACTCATTCTATGAGGCCACAGTCATGTTGATGCAAAGACACAACAAAGAAAGAGAATTTCAGACCAATTTCCTTTATGAGCACTGATGCAAATGCTCAATAAAATACTTCCAAATCAAATCCAAGAACACATCAAAGATACCATCCACCATGACCAAGTAGGCTTCATCCTAGGCATGCAGGAATTGTGCAATATACGGAAATCCATCAATATAATCTACCACATAAACAAACTGAAGGAGAAAAACCACCTGATCATCTCCTTAGATGCCGAAAAAGAATTTGACAAAATCCAACACTCATTCATGTTTAAATCTTGGAGAGATCAGGGATAAAAGGCACATACCTAAACATACTAAAGGCAATATTCAGTAGGCCTATAGTCAACATCAAACTAAATGGAGAGAAACTTCAAGCAATCCCACTGAAATCAGGGACAAGACAAGGCTGCCCCCTCTCTCTGTCTCTGTCTCTCTGTCTCTCTGTCTCTCTGTCTCTCTGTCTCTCTCTGTCTCTCTGTCTCTGTCTCTCTCTGTCTCTCTCTGTCTCTCTCTGTCTCTCTCTCTCTCTCTCTCTCTCTCTAATATAGTTCTGGAAGTCCTAGCCAGGGCAATAAAACAACTAAAGGAGATAAATGGGCTATAAATTGGAAAGAGAGAAGTAAAAGTATCACTATTGCAGAAGATATGATTGTATACCTGAGTTACCCCAAAAATTCTACCAGGGAATTTCTTAGACAGATAATGCCGTCATCAAAGTGGCTGGATACAAAATTAACTAAAGAAATCAGTGACCCTTCTGTATACAAAAGACATGTGGGCCGAGAAAGAAATTAGGGAAACAACCCTTTATAATAACTACAAACACACACACACACAAAACATAAAGTATCTTGGTGTAACCCTAACCAAGCAAGTGAAAGACTTGTATGAGAAAATAAACAAACAAACAAATAAACAAACCCACCCCTATCAGTGGACTGGGGGAGGGACATTGGAGAAGAGGGAGGAATAGAGGATTGGGAGAGAATGAGGGAGGGCGCTACAGCTGGGATACAAAGTGAATACATTTTAATTAATAAAAAATTAAAAGATAAATATCAGAGCTTAAACTTTGATTTTAATAAAATATGCATTAAAAAAGAAAAACCCTCAAATCTCTGAAGAAAAAAATTGAAGATATCAGAAGATGGAAAGACCTCCCATGCTCATGGCTTGGCAGGATTAACATAGTAAAAATGGTCATCTTACCAAAAGCAATCTACAGATTCAATGCAATTCCCATCAAAATACCAACACAATTCTTTACAGACTTTGAAAAAACAATTCCAAACTTCATATGAAAACCGAAATCAAAACAAACAAACAAACAAAAAACAAAACAAAAAAACCCAAAGAAACAAACAAAAAAACCCAGAATAGCTATATAGTAAAAGAACTTCTGGAGGTATCTCCATTACTGACCTCATGCTCTACTACAGAGTAACAGTAATTAAAAAAAAAAACTGCATGTTACTGGTATAGAAACAGACTGGTAGATCAATGGAATTGAATTTAAGAACCAGAAATTAACCCACACACCTATGGTCACTTGATTTTTGACAAACGAGCCAAATCATACAAAGGAGAAAAGAGAGCATCTTCAGCAAATGGTGCTTGTCTAACTGGATGTGTACATGTAGACAATTGTAAATAGATCCATACTTACACCCTGTACTAAACTAACATCCAAGCAGATCAAAGATCTCAACATAAAACCAGGCACACTAAATCTACTAGAAATAAAATGAGGAAGAGCCTTAATCTCATTGGCACAGGAGACAACTTCCTGAACAGCACACATACTGCTCAGGCTATAAGCTCAACAATTAATAAATGAGACCTCATGAAACTGAAAAGCTTCTGGAAAGCAAAGGACACTGTCATCAGAACAAAACAAAAAAATTGAAGATATCAGAAGATGGAAAGACCTCCCATGGAAAAAGGCTGGAAAAAGATCTTCAACAACCCTGTATCTGACAGAGGGCTAATATCCAAATATATAAAGAACTCAAGAAATTAAACTCCAACAAACCAAATAATCAAAATAAAAAATGGGGACCTGGAGGGGACAGAATCTCCATAAGAAGACTAACAGAACCAACAAATCTGGACCCATGGGGGCATGCAGAGACTGATGCACCAACCAAGAACCATGCATGGAGAGGACCTAGACTCCATGCTCAGATACAGCTCAAAGGCATGTCAGTCTCCATCCACATGTAAGGGAAGCAGGGTTTGTCTCTGACATGGTCTCTGTTGTCAGCTCTTTAATCACTTTTCCCCGTCTGGGGCTGGGGAAGCACTTGGCAGGCCACAGAGGAAGAAGATGCAGATGGTCCTAATGGAGACTTGATAGGTTGGGGTCAGATAGTAGGGGAGGAGTACTCCCCCTTTCTGAGGAGTAGGGAAGAGGCATAGGGAGGGAGAGGTTGTTAGGATGGGACCAGCAGGAGATGAGGGAGGGGACTGCAATAGGGATGTAAAGTGAATAAATTATAAAATAAATAAATAAAATTTAAAAATAAATGTGTTTTCTCTTAAAGTAAGCTGGTTCTACTTCTGCCTCCTTTGTCACCTATAAAAAAGTAAATAAAAAGTAAAAATAAAGTAAATAAATAAATAAATACATAAAATAAACTGCAGAAAGTTTTAATCTGCAGGATGTTGCTGTAGCATTTGTGCAAAAAGAAAAAGAAAAAGGGTTAAAAAGAAGGATGGGAGGTTTTGGACAATCTCAGATTTGATGTATCATTTTAAAGAAAACATTTTACTACTGCTGAAGTAAACTCATTCAAACAGCAAGAGTATTATTCATCCATTTTTGATAGCATTGGCGTGTCTAATATTTTTATGTTTTTTCCACAAGAGAGAGGACAGCCTCCCTCTGTTTTCGAACTTGCATTACTAAGACTGTTAATTTACAGAAGGGAAGATCTATTAAAGAGTAAAAGAATATATAATGAAAATACAAATGAAACAGTCAATGATGGTGAATGGAAATGAAAACGTAGTAACTGTTGATGCGTAGGTAGCTCAGGCAGCACAGTCAGAAAACACTGGAAATACAGTTGAATTTCCTTCCCTTGTTCATGTCATTTAAACTCCCTAGGACTCGTTTTCTTCTTCAGTACATAAAGTAATGATGCCAGCCTCATGCATTCATGAAAGGAATGTAAATGAGAAGCTACAGGTAAATATCTGTCTCACCTAGGCGCAGAGTACCCACTTGGTAAGTTGTATTTTGTTTCTGACAAACAGAGGTTGATGATGTTTCAGTCTAACAAAAATAATCTAACCAGATAAAATTCCTGGCTAAGGACCCACCAGATACACTCTTTTTTTTGGGGGGGTGCATTTAGAATTTACAGGATTTTCCGGGGCTTAATAGGATCCATAGAAGTAAGGTCTTAGCGGTACAGCATCCCACTCAGACTGCCCTGTTCTTTTTCCTAACCGTTTTCCAGAGCATATAAAAGAATGGGCTTGTTCTGTTCTGTTTAAAGTGTCTTGAGGACCTAGACCCTGGTGATGTAGGCCTGGCCAGGAAACCCCAAGGTGTGAGCTCTTTGTTTATGGAGTGTCCTAAGGGATTAGAAGTAACCAGAGAGACTGTTCTTGCCAATGTCATGAGGCTTTGTGACTGAGATGTGGTATAACAGCAAAGGAAGGATGTTCCTGCTGAGTTATTTTTCAATCTATTTTTGAGAGTAAAATCATGCCTTCCTTTCCCACATCCTCACCAAAGTGTGTCTGTTCACCATAACCTTTTCGTTCTAAAATGATGATTCAAAAGAGAGGCATATTTACTTCCTTTTACTGAAGACTTAATTAATCATACATGACAGATCTTTAAGGGCAGTTAAAACATCATTTTTACCCCCAAAACCCAAGCGTTTGAAATGCACTTGATTGAGTAAACATTTGTACTTTTCATTTTTTTGTGTGTATGTGCCTTTTATGCGCAGACCCAAACCATTAATGAAAATGGTGGGTTTTTGTTTTGTTTTGTTTTTCTGTACAAACTATACTGTGTGAATAAATTGAACATTTCTGGAAGCCATTTTAACTTCATCAGGCCAATAAAAGCTCATCCAAGAAAACATTATTGAACATTTAGTCAATGCCCATTTATTTTTTCAAACCCACATTGGCATTTTACAGGAAAACTTCCATTACTTTATCCAAGGAATTCAGTGTATTTGTGCAAAGCAATTAGTCTTCACATTCCGTTAAGGAACAGTTGCTCATTTGAGCAGCTAGTGTTTTTCACACACATACAGCTCTCCTAGTCTTTTGCTTCAGTCCTGTGTTTCCTGAGAAAGTATTACACAAACAATAGTCTAGCAATGCAATAGTCTGGAATTACTTTGTTGAAAAAAAAGAAATTTCTGATATTTGGTCATTGATAATATTCTCAGAATAGAACACTGGATGCTTGAATACCCTAGATGTTGTGCCTTGATAGTAAACATGTACCGCTGCCTATTGATTTGTTAGTCTGTTTAGCTGTGCTGTGTGAACAGGCTAGATATTGGGTTGAGTTCATGCTATTTACAATAACTGTATTTTTTCTTTTAGGTATTTCATTTGATTTAGCATCAGTTCTTCCAGTTCAAAAACAGCATTTTTACCATTATCAAACTAAAGACAAAGAATTAAAATAATATTGAGGTATCTCTGACCTTAGTTTTTATGATTACTTTTTATGGTCCCCAGGTTTTGACTCTGTAGCTACAAGTTGCTTATCCAGCAAAAGGGTGAGATCCGCCTCAGTCTTTTCAGCAAGAAAGGGTGATACTGGTGATGTCTACATGCTTGTTACTCCTTGCTAGGTTTTGCCATGGAACTGATATGGTTGCTGCTCCTCCTAGCGATTAGAGTGATTCCAGGGTCTGCTCAGTTCAACAGCTACAACTGTGATGCCAACCTCCACAGCAGATTTCCTGGTGAGTCTGAGCTTCTTCTAGGGTCTAATTACTTCTGGAAAGAACAGTTATGTGGGAATAGTCAAGCATTTAAATACATATAGAAAATGTCATCTATCCCCTTACAATAAGTGGATATTAAGAAATGGAAGATGAGATCAAGACACATTTTTCTGGAATTTTAATTTTATCCCCATTAACATACATAGTGGTCATCAAAGTTAATATTATCATAATGACTGTTCACAAATGTGAAAAAATCTTGGCCAGTGGGCAATAAAATGTGAGAGTCTAATTTCCTTCAAAAATATTTGCCTAATTAATGACTTTTTTTCAACTTAATTCAGACTTTTAAAACTGTCTTTACATGTCATTATATTTATTTGAAATCATATTTAATAAACTAATTATGAAATACTGTGTGAAACTTCCAAAATATTGTTTTAATGAAATATTTGTCATCATCAAAGTTGCACAAGTCAGCTTTTGAATGATTTTTTACAAAAATCTATTAATATAGTAGTTGTGAAATTTTGGCAATGTTAGTGGACAAATCCTACAGGTTAGTAAACCAGTGCTTAATGAGAAAGTACTCTATACCTTATATGAGTGTCATTCTCCATTCGCGAGAGTTCCATCACCTTCACTCCATACTCACAAAGTCAAGATCAGGGCATCAGAACATGCTTTTTCAAGTCCGTCATGTGCACTACAAGATCTTTGGTCAGCATTTGTATTTTTCATACTTGCTAAATTCCCATTTTTGGAGGATGTGAGAGCAATAAACTTGAATAAACTAGAGCAATCGGTAGGTGGTTTCATTTGTTTAAATGAGAGTTTCGCATCAGAATCAAGACTGGAGTGTGACCAAATGGTTTCATAAACTCAGACCTATTGTCTAGACTCTTCACCTGTGAGGCAAGATCATCATGGCAAATGTTCAAAGGTGAATCTGTAGAGTGTGTGAATATGAGGTTTTAATAGTATTGAGTGCCCCAAATAAATTCTCCTTTAATAATATCTTTAGAAGGGACAATTTCAAACATACATATCAGTAAGATTAGTTAAAAAATCTTTTCATACAGATTTATTTACTATGCACATTTATAATTTTTTGTTTCATATCTCCTTTGCACTCCTATTTCTGGAATATTTAAAATTAAACTTATTTTTCATACTTTGGTATGCATATCTAATAGAAAAAACTTTAAAAATCATTAAACTTGTGGAGCTCCTGTCCCCTGCAGGCCCTTTCATCTCCCTCTTTTTCCATAAGGATTCCAGCACTCTATGAAAAGTTTGGCAGCAAGTCTCAGTATCTCCTTCGATACCCTGGTGGGTAGAGTCTTTCAGTGATCCTCTGTGCAAGACTCCTGTCCTGTTCCCTATCCTCTCCTACTTCCAAGGTCTATCCTATTTTCCCTTCTGAATGAGGATTAAGCATCTTCTGTAGGGTCTTCCTTGTTGTTTAGCTTCTTTATGGGTATAGATTTTAGTATGTTTATCCCATAATTTATGGCTAATATCCATTTATAAATGAAGATATATCCTGTGTGTCTTTCTGCCTCTGGGTTAACTCACTCAGGACAATCTTTTCTAGTTCCCACCATTTCCCTACAAATTTCATGATTTCCTTGTTTTTAATTGTTGAGTAGTATTCCATTGTATAAAGGTACCACAGTTTCTGTATCCGTTTCTCCATAAGGAGAACAATAGATCCAAAACACCTGGGCCAAGGGGGGCCTTCAGAGACTGATACTCCAACAAAGGACCATGCATGGAGAGGACCTAAAACCCATGCTCAAATGAAGCCCATTGGCTGCTCAGTTTCCAAGTGGGTTCCCTGTTAAGGGGTACAGGGGCTATCTCTGACATGAACTCAGTGGCAAGTTGTCTGATCACCTCCTCCTGGGGGTTGCAGCCTTGGCAGGCCATGGAGGATGATGATATATAGCCAGCCTTGATGAAACCTGGTAAACTAGGGTCAAATAGAAGAGGAGGAGGATCTCCCCTATCAGGGGACTAAGGAAAGGGCATAGGGGGAGAAGAGGGAGGGTGGGGGGAGACTTTGAGGAGGCAAGGGAGGGGGCTACATAAGGAATACAAAGTGAATAAATTGTAATAAATAAATATATAAATAAAATAAAATTAGAAAATCATCAAACTTTGTGCACATATCTGCTATACTTACTAATTCTTTGCTATGCCTTAATGCTAGGTCAAGTTGTCTCTAATTTGGTCATCTGTTCTATCCTATGGACTCTACAGGATCCTGACCTTCTGGATGCAACTAAACACAAGTCAGAGGTGCTGTCAGCATGCTTTTCTTGCAAACCCTGTGAATTAATTAGAGCTGCAGCTTTGATTAAATTATATTCAATTGTTTTGGCAAGAATGCTCTCTGTTATATTGTGCAAGGGAAATGTTCTTACTTTATTTTGTAGGCAGAAAAGACAATGAGTCTTTTTAACATGAGTTTTGATAGGTTTAATTGTCTGTTTTGTTTTATAAAAGATTGTATTGTTTGGAAAAGTAAGCTGAGTTAGAAGAGACAACAGGCAGAGAGGAAGATTGTGGAGCTATTGGCAGTGGGGGCAATAGAAGGAGACAACTTGGTTAAGAGAAATGTTTGTGTTGGACTCAGCAGAGCATGAGATTGATTGGATTTGGGAGAAAGGAAAGGCTGGATGATGTTTTGCCCACAGGAAACTGGTGTTAATTCTGTTAACTAATGTGAAAACTAAAAATACTGTGTGCTTTAAAAAGAAATTTGGTGTTTGGAACTAATGTTTTAGGGGAACTTTCTGAGGAACAGATAGGGGTATCAGCTCTCTTCTAGAAGAAAGTACAGACCTGGGTCTGAGAAGGGAATGTCAAAAGTGAAGACAGCTATATTAGAACTGAATCTCTGTTCAGTGTGTGAACAGGGAATGGGTGTGAGCATAAATATGGCAGGTTTGTAAAAATAAAAGGCTCTTGCTGGTGGGGAAAGAGAGGGTAGATTGGTATAGGCAGGGGATGCAGCTCTGCGAGTGTAAGAGTTGTTTCTGTTATTTAGGAAAGAAGGAGAAATAAAGATATAAACAGAAAAGGTCAGAGAACACTGTTTCCAAAATCAGGCAGTGGGAGGTAGCCTTCCAGAGGGCTGAGAGACCAGAGGGCTAGGTAGGGCAATATAAACAGGCCTTATGTGGGTAGGCAAGGGAATTGTTGATCAGAGACAGTCTGGCTGATGTAATTCTATGTTTCCTCCTGCTCTCTTCCACCTCCCTTTCTTCTTCCTTGCTTATGTATTTTCCCCTTTTAATTTTTTAAAAATAGTTTTTATTCATTTTATTCTGATCACAGCTGCTCTTCCCCCAACTCCTCCCAGATCCTTCCCACCACCTCACCTACCCAACTCCCCATCCTTCCTTTCTCTCTAAGTAGAGTAAAACATGTTGTTTGGCCACAAAATAACTAGGAGACCAAGTAACTAGGAGACCAAAATATTCTATTTTCTCTCATGGTATAAAATGAAGACATATAGTAGTTAGTAGGTATTAACAACTTGTAACACAATAAGTTTGAGTTGTTGTAGGATCTATAACCTCACCCTGAACCCACTGTGTTGTAGTTTCTAAATATAATGAACAAAATGTGTAGTTACACCATACAAATGAACCTAATGTATATTTATAATTAATGGTATGTGACCGTGTGTTCTTGCTTTATTCCATTATCCCATTAAAAAGAAAAATTATGTGTTGGGAAACTGACATTGATAATAGAACCTCCTCTGTACCTGTGTAGTGAAGAAGGAGGAGGAGGAGGAGGAAGAGAAGACGATGACAACTTTTGGCATTGGATAAGCATTAATCTCCCAGTGTCATGTGCACATGTCAACAGCATGCACTCTTAACCTAGTCAAGTAAAACATCTATAGCCTGAATGTTTTTAGCTCAAACAATGCTTGTCCTGGGCATAAGACTGTGACAGCAGCATTAGTCATATATCCTAATGTTACCTGGTAATTGCCATGGCTGCCTGTGTTAGTTTATCAGGTTTATCCAGAGAAAAAAATTATTTTATATATTCTTATAACAAGAATAGCCTTTCTGTTTGAAGCAAAGTTTATGCTAAGAGTAAGCCTCTCCCTTCTGACAGTGTCTAGGAAAGAGGGGTGATATTAACTCCCTTGTTATATAGCAACATTCCTGGGCCATAAATATTTTGTAGGAGGTTTTTCCTCCTGTACTCAAGCTCCTGAAATTGAGACCCATGAGACTCAATTATTATTTTACAAATACCTAGGCCATATAGCTAGGCTCTTCTCTAACTAGCTCATAACTTAATAACCCATTCACATTAATTTACATTCTGCCATGTGGCACGTTACCTGGGCTCAGGTACCATACATCTGTTCTCACATCTTGCTGACTGAGATCCCATGCACCTGGCTCTATCCCAGAATTCTTTATGCCTGCCGGATGTCCCAACTCCTATTTCCTGTCTCAGTTATAGGCCATTAGCTTTTTATTAACGAGTGATGCTTTTATACAGACATAACAGACTCCTACTATGTAAAGGTTAACCAAGAGTTATCTTCCTTTTCTAAAGAATTTGCATACATTTAAGGGAGGAATGAAAACACTCACAATTTCAAGTCATTTTAAGCAAATCCTCTAAAATCAGGGAGGATGGAGAAGTCTCTAATTTTAAACAAAGAAAACTGATTAAACTTCTGTTTCAATCATACAAATGCTAATGCTGTCATGGGTGACAAACACCAAATATTTCCAAATGTACATACTCATTTGCAGCCACCCACATATATCTATGCTTAAAATTTAAAACTTGTATTAAAGGAAAAAATAAAACCTCCTAAAACCCAAATAAAATAGAAGTCTCAGGAGAGGCTTTAGGCTTTTATGAGCATTACTTCATATCCTTTTTTGCTTTGCAGGTTGTTTCCTGAAAGAACAGGGTGAGCAAATAGAGCCTAAGAGTTAATTGCTCATTGCCCTTTGACTTTCCATTTCTTCTCTACATCAGAGTCCTTCTTGGGGTCATTAGGAGCTCCAAGATCTACTGGGATTCTAAGCACTGAGATGGAATGAGAATGAGCCTGGCTAAAGAGGACTATCTAAATGCAAAGCAACCCTAATGAAGATGGGGAGTATCATCTCACCCTATCTGACCTCTGCTGTTTCAGAGCATTACAGTTATTTTCGCTAATTTCCATGGCATTTATTCTTGGGACAAGATAACTACCGTGGTCCTAATTTGTCTAAATTTAAAGAAATACCATCTAATTTTAAAAGTAGTGAACTCTTCGCTACCTTAGCAGGATCATGAGCCACTGAGATGACTCTTGCACACTTTCCAGGCTAAAGCCACAGATAACTTTTAGATATTAAAAGTGATATTTGGACAGGCTAAGCCTACAGATAAAGGCACTGGCCTTTGAGATTGAGGGATATCTTTTGGAACCAGCCCTCTCATTTTAAAACAGACTAGCAGGGAAGGGTTAGATAAAATCTATAGCCTCGTGAAGAAGTTTTTAATGATAAAGGCACAACCAAAGAGACCACTGGGGACTAGAATGCTTATGCTCTGACACTATCATAGACTGGACTATGGTTATGAGAAATCCTGAGCAAATCCATGTTTCATAACTTTTTTATTTTTATTTTTTCTTCACTACTTATACATTATATCTAGATTGAAGCCCCTTCCCTCAATTCCCCCAGCCCTACCCTTCTTCCTTCTTCCCCTCATCTCTTCCCCTCGTCCACTGAAAGGGGGAGTTCTCCACTATTACCATCTGCCCATGTCTCATCAGGACTGCTTGAATCCTCTTCCTCCATAGCTTGGCAAGGGTGCATCATCAGAGGCAAGTGATCAGAGAACAGTCAACTGATAAAGGCCATGATAAAGGCAGCCCCTGATCCTCTCACTCAGAGACCCACATGGAGACTGAGCTGCCAATTGGCCACATTAGAGCAGGGCATCTAGATCCTCTCCATGCATGGTCCTCTGTTGTTGCATCAGTCTCTGCAGGACCCCCTGGGATCAGAACTTTTACTTTTATTGGTCTCCTTGTGGCACATTCTATTTAAAATAACACTGTATATTCATATAGTGTTTCATATATTGAGTGTTAGGTACATCCTATTTTGCTTCACATAACAAATAAGCGAAGCCACTTTTATGCCTCATCTTGTAGTAGGAAAAAGGAATCAGATGTTATCAAGTTAGCACTCAATGGTGATATAAAGTCAGGAGTCTTTCTATCCAATGTTGAAGCCCCTGTCCTACAATGACCATTGTTTAGCAAGTTTAAAAGATGATGTTAGGACAAAGAATCATGCATAAAAGTATCCCTTCATTAAAGAATCAAAGAGCCACATGGTGAGTATATTTGTTTAGCCTTTCCAAGATTTGGTCAGAATGAAATGTTTATTTTCTCTCTTTATGTCTATCAAACATTTACATGATCCTGAGTGCTCTGCAGAAAATAAAGCAGAATCACTCATTCAGTGGGTAGAATTAATGGGTTCATTTTGTGTTTGGCTTTGCTTAACTGTTGCATTGTTCCATTCCTGAGGAGCAGGTAGTAGAATAACAATTTTAGGGAACATGCCTGGCCTTCTGTTAAAAAAAAAGCCAATTCTCCTGCCTTCCTACTTGCAGCAGAATTTTGGTCTCCCATTTGTCAAGAGGATGTCTGCTTCATGCTTTGTCCCTTTGACCATAATTATTATAGAGATGAGGCTGAAGAACGGAACCAGGCATTGGTTACTGGTCACATTCTTATTAATCGATAGTTGTAAAGCATTGTGAGAAAAAACAATTAGAAAGAGCAGCAACTTAATAATTCAGGGTCCCAGATGCCCCTCAACTGAGGAATGGATACAGAAATTGTGGTATATCTACACAATGGAATATTACTCAGCAATAAAAAACAAGGATATCATGAAATTTGCAGGTAATTGGTGGGAACTGGAAAGGATCATCCTGAGTGAGCTATCCCAGAAGCAGAAAGGCACACATGGTATATACTCACTCATATAAACATTTACTATAGGATGAACCTGCTTAAATCTGTACACCTAAAGAAACTAATCAAGAGGGAGGACTCTTGCTAAAATGCCCAATCCCTATCCAGAAGGACAAAGGGGATGGATATAGGAAGAAGGAGAGGGCAGGGAAGGGTCAGGAGCTTGCCACGGAGTGCCTAGGAAGGCCTCTGCCCTGCAGACTATCGAAGCAGATGCTGAGACTTATGACCAACACCTGGGCAGAGTGCAGGGAATCTTTTGAGGGGAGTGGGAAATAGTGGGATCTGGAGAGGACAGGAACTCCATGAGGAGAGCAACAGAACCAAGTGGTCTGAGCACAGGGGGCCTTCGTGAGACTAATGGTCCAACCAGGTACCATGCATGGAGGTAGCCTAGGACCCCCGCACAGGTGTGGCCCATGGCACTTCAGTGTCCAAGTGGGTTCCATAGTAATGGGAACAGGGACTGTCTCTGACATGAACTGATTGGCCTGATTTTTGGACACCTCCCCCTGAGTGGGGAGCAGCCTTGCCAGGCCACAGAGGAAGACAATGCAGCCACTCCTGATGAGACCTGATGGACTGGGATTGGAGGGAAGGAAAGGAGGACCTCCCCTATCAGTGGTCTTGGGGAGGGACATGGGTGCAGAGTGGGGAAGAAGGGAGGGGTTGGGATGGGAGGAGGAAGGGAACAACAGGGGTATATAAGGTGAATACAGTGTAATTAATAAAGAATTTAATAAAAAATATTGTCAATGAAAGAAAAATAATAATAATTCAGGGTCCACCCCCACCCCCTTTAATAACAAAATTATTTACTACATGAAAATTTCACTTCCCTTGTACAAGTAAAACCTGTGTTTCTCCCAGTCCCCCTTGCCCCCTGCTTTCTTTTTTCTGCCTTCAAACATTTAGCAGACTTCTTTGGTTCCAAAGCATAGCAGCAAATGTGATTATAAGTCTTCAAAGTTTGCCTCCAACGCCACATGAATATCTGAAAGCCCAGGAAACAGCAGCTTGTATTTGCTAACGAGAAACAGATGTTGGTATGAAAAAAATAAGGTGGCGAGAAACCTGTTCAATATAGAGAGGAAACTTGCATCCCTAATCCACTTTAAATTCTTCATCAGCTGCTGGTATTTTGCGTAGATGAAATATCAATACCCCTTAAGGACTTCTTGCTGTTTTAGTGCCAAAGCCTCATTGTTTTATAAAAACTTTGGGAAAGAAAATATAACTTTAAAAATGAGTTAAAAAAAACGCACACATCTGTTCTCTAGGTAATTTGTAAGCTGAGCTAGAACAAATATCTACCCCTTTTATTTTAGGAATGGAAGAAGCAGAAACGTTATATATTCTTATATATTCTTAAAGCCTACAGTTGGTAGCACAAGTTAGTATTAGAATATTTACTGCAGTCCAGGAGGTCAGTGATTTCCAGGCGAAATGTTCTATGAAACTCTGGAATTCTTCATTGTGTAGAAAACATTCCTTTGCTAGTCAACTGGCTTTTGTTTATGCGTCAACGTGGCACCAACACTTCTTTTTAGGGCATGCACATCAGCTTGTGAATATAAGTGTGATTACGTTCACGTGATCCTTGCATCAGAAGGATGCAGAACCTGTATCTGCTCACACATGACCATTCACTCTGCTGCATATTGCCTATCATTCCAGGGTCATGGGCAGGGAGGAGTTGCTTCTTCTCAGTCTTGTCTCTTGACCATGATGCACTGTCCTTGCTAAAAGCACCACCTTTGAAGACTCCACTCCACCTGGCACAATGGTGTTTTGAAGTGGACTGTTCTGCTATTGTTTGTGGGGTATAAAGATGAAAAAGGGAGACAAGTTGTGTGTGTGTGATTCGGTTCAGTCACATGGGTTGGTAGTAGTGTATTAAAGCAGGAGTAAATTCAGGCTAAAGACACTCCTGTTTGATTTCATTCAGATTCAGAATGAGTTATCTCCTGGGACTAAGAAGATAGTTACACACACACACACACACACACACACACACACACACACACACACACACACACACACACACAGTCTCTCTCTTATTGCTTTTATACTTGAACATTCCCTCTTGTTCACCTGTACATCCTGCCAATACATGTTTGGTGGGAATTCTTAGTTCCCCCCAAATGAAATCATCCTAAGAGCTTCTGCCCATATCAAAGTAATTAGCTGTATCTTAGCAACCGAATTGACAGAGAGACTTATCACATAAGCATCACCTGGGAGTTTGTGAGAGAAGTGAGAAGTGCAGGCCCCACTTACAATCTACTAATGCAGAATCTGTATCTTAATGAGGTTCCTTGCTAATTCACTTCTTCCATCAAGTGTAAGAGGTGTTACTTAGCACATGATGCTCTTGCTGACTTTATGTACTGAAGCCACCATATGAGTGCCATCTACAGCCATGACAAATTGCCTGACACTGCTGCTATAAGTGGTGACAGGCATCACCAAATATGTCAATGGGAAGAGAAAATGATTTTAGAATTACTAGGGAGAAGGTAAGATAACAAGTTACCAAGACTAACTTAAAAATAAGAAATAATAAGACCCCACGAATTTCATACTGTTGAAGCTCTTCAAAGTGAAGTCAGATAGTAGCTACCAGTAAGTTTACTGATGTTCATTAGAAGTTATGAAGGTAGAGACATTCTTAGGCACATAGTTGAGACAAATATAATACAGATAATCGAAGTGAATCTATCTCTTTCCATGCATTTTCTTTATCTGTGAAACTTAGAACCTCATATTAAACACATAGAACCCATGAGTGCTATTTGTGAAGCAATTACAGCAAGTATGTAATATAAATAAATATTTGTTAGTATTGCTATGCACTCTGGGAGAAAAACTAGAACTTTTGATAAGTTTATAATCTAAGGAAAAAAAAACCAAATATTTACTCACCGATAATATAAAAATGATTCTGTGGCTTCATTCTTCTTTATTTTTTATTTACTTATTATTACAGTTTATTCACTTTGTATTCTAGCTGTATTCCTTCCCTCATCTCCTCCCAGTCCTACCCTCCCTCCTTATTCTCCTAGTCCACTGATAGGGGAGTTCTTCCTCCCTTACTATCTGACCCTAGCCTATCAGGTCTCATCCTGAGTGAGGTAACCCAGAGGCAGAAAGACACACAGGATATTTACTCACTTTTAAGTGGATATTAGCCAAATAATATAGAATAAACATACTAAAATCTATAGTCCTAAAGAAACTAAACACTAAGGAGGACCCTAGGGAAGATGCTTAATCCTCATTAAGGGCAAACAGTATAGACATCAGAAGCAGAAGATAGAGAAGAGGGCAGGAACTTACTACATAGAACCTCTGAAAGAATCTACCCAGCAGGGTACGGAAGCAGATGTTGAGTCTCAAACTTTGGGTAGAGTGCACGGAATCTTATGGAAGAAGGGGGAGATAGAAAAACCTGGAGAGGACAGGAGCTCCACCAGGAGACCAAGAAAGCAAAAAATCTGCGCCCAAGAGGGCCTGCAGAGACCGATGCTCTAACCAAGGACTGTGCATGGAGAGGACCTAGAAACCCTTCTCAGATGTAGCCCAGCTCAGTCTCAATGTGTGTTCCCTAGTAAAGTGAGCAGGGTCTGTCTCACATGGACTCAGTGACCAGCTCTTTGATCACCTCCTCCTGGGTGGAGTCGTCTTGCCAGGCCACAGAGGAAGACAATGCAGCCAGTCCTGTGTCCTCAGTCTTAAAGCAATATGGAGCAAGGTACATGAGAACCAGGGAAACTAGGCAGTCAGGCCAAAGAATGGCTTTGATGCTGCTTTTTTATTATTTGTTTCTCTTTTTCACCTGAATGTTCTTCTTCTCTTCTATCTGACCTTAGCTTATCAGATCTCATCAGGACTGGCTGCTTCATCTTCATCTGTGGCCTGGCAAGGCTGTACCCTTCAGGGAGAAGTGATCAGAGAGCCTGTCACCAAGTTCATGCCAGAAAAAGCCTCTGCTCCCCCTACTAGGGACCCCACTTGGAGACTGAGTCTATGGACTACATCTGAGCAGGGGTTTTAGGTCCTTTACATGCATTGTCCTTGGTTGGAGTATCATTCTCTTCAGGGGCCCCAGGGCTCAGTTTTTTTTTTCTTCCTCTGTTGTTCTCCTTTTGGAGCTTCTTTCCCCTCCAGGTCTTTCTGTCTCCCCTTCTTTCATAAAATTCCATGCCCTCCGTCCAAAGTTTGGCTATGTGTCTCAGCCTCTGCTTAGCTACTTCTATCAGCAGAGATCAGTCCTGATGAGACCTGATAGGTTAGGGTCAAATAGAAGGGGAGGAGGGCTTCCCCTATCAATGGACTAGGGGACATAGGGGGATAAGAGGGAGGGAGGGTTTGGGAGGAGACAAGGGAGGGGGCCATAGTTGAGATATAATTGAATACATTATAATAAATGATAATAACAAAAGGATTAGAGTTTTGAAGGACTGCACTGCAGTGATTAGTACAAACTTGCAGCCCGATTTTAGGATATTTCTATCTTAACATCAGAAGATACAAGCATAAAGCTCATTTGATTAATTGCATTGATCCATGTTCTTACAATTCAATAATATAATTTGACAATGTTAAGCCTTCTGAATGGCACTAAAAAGTAATGTAACTCTCCAAGTTAAAAGTACTAAGATGAGATGAAAAGGAGTCAGGCTGTCACAAGCTTGGAATTTGTGGCTTCATCTATATGCTTCTGGGTTGACACAAACTGACTATGAATTGTTGAGAAAAAGAACAAAAGCAGCTCTAGTTATTAAACATATAAATGATGTTCTGCAAACATGTTGCTTGTAAGTGCTGTCTAGAGACAAAGTCAATTATGTTTTTCAAGGAATGGGATTTTACTCATGAGGAAGTAGTTGTGCATGCGTGTGTGTGTGTGTGTGTGTGTACTGAGGTTCATCATGTCCTTAACTCTGTTCATATGGTAGGTATAGTCTATGACCTCCCAATCAGGATACATTTTTTTTTTCATACGAGAGGAATTAGATGGTTGGCAGAGTGATGGCACATTTATTCTTTGACTTCAGTAAATCTGTATCAGGTGAAGGCATGGCCACACTGATAGGTGGAAGAGCTATAAAATATTTTTTTACCAGATTGATTTATTAATGTGCTTCCAATTTTTTAATGAGAAGCTTCGCCTGTTTAAGATCTCAGTGAAAAACCTTGGCATGTTGACACTGTAAGTGCACACAGACTATGCAAGCAGGTCTGTAGCTTGAATATCCTCCTTATCTTTAAACAGAGAACATTAAAAGTCATCTAGTTGGGACAATCACTGCTTTTCTAGTGTCTTTAATGCACACTCATTGGGTAAATACTCAAGTATCATGCAAAGAAAATGTCATCCAGCTAGTCACTGCAATCAAAGCTTCCATGAAGTTTAGTTATTGAAAACAAGTATAATACAATAGCTGGGAAAAAGCATCTCAGGTTTGACAGTAACTCTCTTTTGGTAACTTGAAATATCTTTCTTCTCTGTCTCAATCTTCACAAATGGTACAGTTGAGCTGAATGGGTATCTTTAGTATCTACAACCAGGAAAAAAGAAAAAGAAAAAAAATTGTTTCTCTGAGGGACAGTGAAAAGTCTTTAGAAATCTGTGCCAGAACGGATTTGAACAGATCGCTTTCTTCCTCTGCAAAAGTCTTTTAATTTGTTACCACATCTTCAAGTGGAATCAGCTTGTAGTGAATTCAGCTCCACTGCAGGGTTGCAAGGCTTCTGCAGTACAGCAGAAAATAGAAACTACTTACATCTGGACACACACACCATCTTTATCAGCTAAGGTGAATTCTAAACAGCAATTAATACCCTCAAACAGAGGTGCTGAAGGTAAAGACTGGCTGGCTTAAGTCAAGGAAAGGAAATCTGTCTCTTTTGACATGTATATCAATGTGTACTTTTTTGTACATTTCTAATATATCAAGTAATATAATCTTACCTGTTCACTGAGCACAAAGCAAACTCTTAATGAACCCATTAATAGTTGGAGATGTCACTTACCTGTTAGGTAGACATTTTGTTGTGATAAAGAGAGTGCCTGTTTTTTATGTAAAGGTTGCCCAGATCTTAACTGTGCTTAAAGGTTGCCATATGGCCTCATTTCCTGACTTTTTTTTTTTAGCTTTGTATTTTTAAAGTTTTCTTCCTTTCTTCCTTCCTTCCTTCTTTCCTTTTCTTTCTTTCTTTCTTTCTTTCTTTCTTTCTTTCTTTCTTTCTTTCTTTCTTTCTTTCTTTCTTTCTTTCTTTCTTTCTTTCTTTCCATTTATTCACTTTATATCCCTTGTGTCCCAGCTGCAGCCCCTTCTACCTCCTCCCAGTCCCACCCACACTCCCTCTTCTTTCCCTATACCCTTTCGCTAGTCCACTGAGAGGTGAGAAACTCCTTCCCTTCTATCTGGCCTTAGTTTATTAAGTCAAATCTGGCCTGGCTGCATCATCTTCCTCTGTGGCTTGTCAAGGCTTCACCTTCTAGGGGGAGGCAATCCAACAGCCAGCCACTGAGTTCATGTCAGACTCAGCTCCCTGTACCACTTACTAGGGAACCCACTTGGAGACTGAATCTATGGACTACATCTGAGCATGGGTTTTAGGTCATCTTCATGCATTGTCCTTGGTTGGGGTATCAGTCTCTGCAGGGCCCCCTTGGCCCAGGATTTTTGGTTCTGTTGGTCTTCTTGTGCAGTTCTTGTGCCCTCCAGGTCTTTCTATTTCCTTCTTCTTCCATAAGGTTTCCTGCACTGTCCAAAGTTTGGCTATGAGTCTCGGTATCTCCTTTTACACCTTGATGAGTAGAGTCTTTCAGAGGTCCAGTGTAGAAGGCTCCTGTCCTGTTTCTTGTCTTCTCTTACATCCAATGTCTATCCTGTTTATCCTTCTGAATGAGGTTTCAGCCTCTTCCCTAGGATTCTTTTTTTATTTAGCTTCTTTAGGACTATAGATTTTAGTTGGTTTATCCTATATTATATCCACTTATAAGTGAGTATATACCATTTGGGTCTTTCTGCTTCTGGGTTACCTCACTCAGGATGATCTTTTCTAGTTCCCACCATTTGCCTGCAAATGTCATGATTTCCTTGTTTTTAATTGCTGCGTAGAATTCCATGGGTGTAAATGTACCACAATTTCTGCATCCGTTCTTCAGTTGAGGGACATCTAGGTTGTTTCTAGATTCTGGCTATTATGAATAATGATGCTATGAAAATAGTTGAGCAAATGTCCTTGTTGTATGATTGACCATCTTTCGGGTATATACCTAGGAGTGGTATAGCTGGATCTTGAGGTAGCACTATTCCTAATTTTCTGAAAAAGCACCAGATTGATTTTCAAGGTAGTTGTAGAAGTTTACATTCCTACCAACAATGGAGGAGAGTTCCCCCTTTTCCACAACTTCTCCAGCATGTGTCATTCCTTGAATTTTTGGTATTAGCCATTTTGATGAGTGTGAGGTGGAATCTCAGGGTCATTTTGATTTGCATTTGATTTGAGTGACTAAGGACATTGAACATTTCTTTGTTTTTCTGCCATTCTATATTACTCTACAGAGAATTCTCTGTTTAGCTCTGTACCCCATTTACATTTTTTCAATTTTTTTATTAATTACAGTTTATTCACTTTGTATCCCAGCTGTAGTCCCTCCCTGATGCCCTCCAAACTCCATCCTCCCTTTCTAATTTTCTACCAAGCCCCTCCCCAAGTCTGTTGATAAGGGAGGTCTTCCTCCCTTTCCCTAAACCCTAGCCTATCAGATCTCATCAGGAACAGCTGCATTGTCTTCCTCAGTAGCCTGGTAAGGCTGCTCTCCCCTCAGGGGAAGGTGATCAAAGAGCCAGCCACTGAGTTCATGTCACAGACAGTCCCTGTTCCTATTACTAGGGAATTCCACTTGGACACTGAGCTGCCATGGGCTACATCTGTGTAGAGGTTCTAACTTATCTCCATGCATGTCCTTGGTTGGAGTATCAGTCTCAGAAAAGACCCCTGTGCCCAGATTTTTTGGTTCTGTTGCTCTCCTTGTAGAGCTCCTGTCCCTTCGATGTCTTTCTACTTCCTTCTTCTTTCATGAGATTCACTGCAATATGACCAAAGTTTGACAATTTTTTTATTATGTTACTTGCTTTGTTGGTGTTTAACTTCTTCAATTCTTTATATATACTGGATATTAGCCCTCTGTCAGATGTAGGATTGGTAAAGATCCTTTCCCAGTCTGTAGGCTATTGTTTTGTTGTGATGACAGTGTCCTTTGCTTTATAGAGATTTTCAGTTTCATGAGATCTAATTTATTGATTGTTGTTCTTAGAGCCGGTGCTGTTGGTGTCTTCTTACAGATTTAATATGTCTGGTTTTATGTTGAGGTCTTTGATTGACTTGGACTTTAGTTTTGTGCAGGGTGAAAAATATGGATATATTTGCATTTTTCTACGTGTAGACATCCATTTAGAGCAGCATCATTTGTTGAAGATGCTATCTTTTTTCCATTGTATGATTTGGCTTCTTTGTCAAAAATTAAGTTTCCATAGGTGTGTGGGTTTATTTATGGGTCTTCTATTTGATTCCATTGATCCACCAGTCTGTTTCTATGTTAGGACCATGCAGTTTTTATTACTGTTTTAGCCCTGTATTTTAAGATCACAATGAAAATGAAACTGCCTGCATCCCAAGAACTCTGAATATTTCTTTGGTCACATTATCCCTTTGTTTCTTTTAATATTTTTGATTTTACATTGCTAACTCATTCAAATATGAGCTTGATGCCATCTTCTGTAGAAAGCCCTGATTCTTTTTTTCTTCCTCCATTTTAATTTATTTAATCACTTTATCAAAGCCCTATCCCAGCCCTCCTCTTCCTCTCCTCCCAGTCCCACCCCCAAACTCCTCTTTCTCCAATTTCCCCTCTTTTCTCCCAAAGAAGGGGAGGCCCCCAGTTGTACCAATTCATCCTGGTATCTCAAGTGGCTGTAGGACTAAGCAGATCCTTTCCCACCAGGGAGTGACAAGGTAGCCCAGCAAAAAAAAAATGGTAGGTAACAGATTCAGAAACACCCCCTACTCCTACTGTTTTGGGGCCCTCATGATGACCAAAGTGCACATTTGCTACATATGTATAGGGCTCTAAGTTCAGTCCAGGCTAGCTCTTTGTTGGTGATTCTGTCTCTGAGGGGCCCTATGGGCCCAGGTTAGATCACTCTCTAGATCTTCTTTTTCTATAGGTCTTCCATGTCCCTCCATCCTTCCTCCCACTCTTCCACAGCACTCCCCAAGCTTGGCCAATTACTTGGCCTTGGGTCTCGCACATGTTTTCATTAACTATTGGACAAAGCCTCTCAGAAGATGGTTACACTAGACTTCTGACTGCAAGCATAACAGAATATCATTAATAGTGACTGTGGGAGGCACTGTCTCCTGGGCTGGGTCTCAGGCTGGGCCAGTCACTGGTTTGCCGTTCCCTCCATCTCTATTGCATCTTTGCCCCTATACTTCTTGTAGACAAGTCACATTTTGGGTCTAAGGTTTCATGTGTGGTTTGGTGTCTCCCTTCCTCCTCTGGGAGTCCCACCTGGCTACAGAAGGTGCAGACTTCATGCTCCTTAACTCCCCTTGCTTGGAGTCTCAGCAAGGGTCTCTCCAAAGACTCTAAGTAGCCTCCCCTGTCCCAGAGATGGCCCCCTATTGATTTCTACTCTCTCACCCAGTTCTTCTCCTTATCCTCTCTCTTCTTCTCTCCACAGATCTGATCCCCACCCCATCTCCTACCCCGTTCCCTCCCTCCATCTACTTTGGATGTCTATTGAATTTCCTGTCCTTAGTGGGATTCAAGCATATTCCCTTGAACTCTCCTTGGCTTCTTTGGGTCTGTTGTATTATAATTGTTATCCTGTGCTATATGACTAATATATACTTATAAGTGAGTACATACCAATTGCGTCTTTCTAAGTCTGAGTTAACTCACTAAAAATGATCTTATCGGGTTCTATCCATTTGCCTTTCATGATTTCCTTGTTTTTAATAACTGAGCACTATTCTATTGTGTAAATATACCATATTTTCTCTATCCATTCTTCAGTTGAGGGGCATCCAGGTTTTTTCCAGCTTCTGGCTATTATGAATAAGGTTGTAATGAACATAGTTGAGCAAGTGTTCTTGTGATAAAGTAGAACATTTTGGGGGTATATGCCCAGGAGTAGTATAGCTTGATCTTGAGGGAGACCTATTGCCAATTTCCTAAGAAATGACCAGATTGATTTCCAAAGTGGTTGTACAAGTGTGCATCCCCATCAGCAAAGGAGGAATGTTCTCCTTCCTCAACATCCTCAACAGTATGCACTGTCACTTGAGTTTTTGATCTTAGCCATTCTGTTGGGTGCAAGATGGAATCTCAGGGTTGTTTTGATTTGCATCTCTCTGATGACTAAGGATGTTGAGCAGCCATTCTTAATGAGTGCATCTGGACTACTATGGCTTTTTTTCTGTCATCCCTCATACACTCTGTCCAATTTTTCTATGAGTTATGCTATTATGCCTGCTTCCCTGAATAGACTGATATATGCAGGACCACTGCTTTTAAAATCCTCAATGCAGTCTTGATCCAATACTTTATACAATTAATTAAATCCTCTCTAGAGTGCATTAGTGAATATAATAGGTTTGTTACCTTTGGGATGTCCAGTTTACTGGACAAATATCAAAATGCATGCATAATTTTAATGCTCTATGACAACAAAAACTAAAGTGATATATTTTGTATTTGGGATCAGGGAAATTTTTGTGAAAAGAAAGAAAATTTGAGACCTGACGGGTCAGTCAGGCTTACTCAGGTAAAGGTTGGGAATAGGAAGAGCTACAATACCTTGTATTAAAGCATAGGTAGTGAGATGTGCCAATCTTAAAGATGCACTTTGAAATCTTGGCATTTTTGTCCTGGGATACATTTATAGAAATCTCAGCTAGATCACTCATTATAACTGCTATAAACATTCTTTATGTCCCTTTGACAGAACATGTTGCCCCATTAGGTAAATACATTCTGGTATCTATCACTCAGTTTAATCCTTTTAAACAAATGGAAAATCAATGTGGGAAGCAAGCATGATACAAAGAAAAGAATGCTGCCTGAGGTGCGTTAAAGATGAGGGAGAATCTTGCAGACCTGGTTGAGTTATGGACTTTGGCCTATACGAGATAACAAACTGTTTAGGCTCTAAATAAGAAGGTGACATAGATAAGTTACAGTGCACCAAATGAAAAGGGGCAAGAGTAGTTCATAGATACTCAACACATCCCTGTAAAATAGACAATTTTATTCTAGAAAAGAGGACCATTTAAAATATAAGGTTACATTAAATAGTTAATGTTGCTTAAGGCTGTAGAGCTATCCCTCAAATTAAGTGAATTTATTATTTTCTGTTTCCATTTAAGCTATGAATGGATTATTAAGATTTTGTCATACACCTAGACTACCATTTTTCTTTTCTCCACAAAAGATTCCAGTCATTCATAATTGTAATGAATTTGAAATTATTATTAAACATGAAAACTTCTCAAAATATAGTCCATTTCCAGCAAAGGTATATAGAATCCTATTTTAAAATATCTATTATTGACACTATTAAGGAGATTTGAGTTGGTTAAGCAAATTAAATTTTTGTTAAATATCTTGAATGAGTACATTACATATTTTTAGATGAACATTCTATGTCTCATGTCAAAACTATCTCCTTTTGTTTCATTTTTAAAAATTCATTATTGTTGTTATTTATTACAATTTATTCACTTTGTATCCCGGTCGGAATTAAGGTAATTTATCCAAGTGATGTAATCAGCTCTTGTTTGTTTCCACATTTTGTAAATTTGATGCCTGCTCTGATGTTTCATCTTACTGGAAAAGCATGTTAAGTGTGGTGGATGTACTGTACTCAGTTTGTAACACTGATATAACAACTTTGCATCCAGAAACTGATTTACAACAACAGACACATATTGTCTCACAAGGGTGAATTAAATGCACAGATGATTATATCACAGTTCTGAAGGCCAGAAATTCAAGATCAGGGTAGACCCTTCAAGCGTTTGCTAAGCATTCTTTTCTGTCCCTCTTTAGCTTGGTGATGGTATTTCACACAGTCCTGAGGTGCCTTGACTTCCAGACACATCATTCCACGCTTGCCATCAGCTCATGTTCTTCCTCGGTCTTCTAATTGCATCAGTCATCTTCAACTGGAGCTCACTTTACTGCAGTGACCTCATCATCACTCAACTAATTAAATTTGTAGCACTCCCATATTCTAATAATGTCTGAAGCAAGAGAGGTTAGGGCTCTGCTTTATTGTTTCTTCAGATGGGACACAGCCCAGCAAAAGTAAAACCTGCTGCTAGGAATTACTTATCCACTGAACTCTCCTTTTTCTGTGCGCTTTTCTTTACTATTTGTAGGAAAATGGCTAGAGACATGAAATGTCTCTTTCTGTCTCTCTTTCTCTGTGTGTGTGCATTTGTGTTTCTGCATGTGCTCATGTCTAAAATGTTTCCTGATAACTCATTGAGGCATGGAGAACCATGCGAGGTACATTTTGCTTTTCTATGCCCAGTTAAAGCATATATAATCACTGGCAATATTTTTTTCCTTAAAGGATTTTGTACACAGTGTCAGCACATTATTTTTCATTTTCTTTCTCTGATAAGATTTCTTAAATGCTAAGTAGAATGGGCCTATTCAAGATGGCTTTTGTTTCTATGTCCTGGGCAGGTTGAGTCACCAAATAGCAATGCATTGACTAATTTGGTGGACGGCATTTTTAATTTCTTTCTTTCTCTTGACAAAAAACAGTATTTATACTGCCTCATTCTAGACAAGATATCTGAATAATTCAGTTAGTCTAGTTCTAAATTTCTTCAGTAACCTGATTTTCCCCACTCAATTCTCCTGTCATTCAACAGCCCTGGACCTACACTTAATGCATATCCTCTGAACAGCAGGCTCAAGGAAACAGAGGTGACTTATAATACGTCAAAAATCTCCCCTTACATAACTAAGTCAATGACTATTTTCACAGCTACTTTTCTTAATGACTTGCACATTGGCTGAAGACTAGAAATGATTTAGGTAGAGATGGTAAGTAAAGCAGAGAACACGCAAACTGTCCACCTGCTTTCTCCTGTGCTTTTATGACTTACTTTTGCTTTTGTGTATTTTTGTTTTGTTTTGTTTTTCGTTTTTTAGCTGAAAGAGATATCAGTGTCTACTGTGGCGTGCAGGCCATTACAATGAAGATTAATTTTTGCACGGTCCTTTTTTCGGGTTACTCGGAAACAGATCTGGCACTGAATGGAAGGCATGGGGATTCTCACTGCAGGGGTTTCATCAATAACAACACCTTTCCAGCGGTGGTCATTTTCATCATTAATCTCAGCACCTTGGAGGGTTGCGGAAACAACTTAGTGGTAAGATTACTATGAAAACCTGTGCTATACCTAAGGTCATAAATAAACAAGCTTCCATTTCATGAAATAATCAGGAGCCCACTCTATCTTCAGGAGAAAAATTCTAAGAAAGCCAAACAAATCACCTTCTTTTGCTGGTTTGAAGTTTGAACTCCCAAATATGCGATTCTGTCTTTTAATAATGGTTGTGTTGATAGGAGCTGGGCCGTGGAGAGGCATCTGATCAGCTGTGCTACTCCAAGCAGCATCCTGTTAGACTGACATTGATGGACATCTCTAACCATGAGCCATATTCTTTATGCTTTTATGGATGCATCAGATGATAAGAAGTTTTTGTGGGGTTTTTTGCTGTATCATTCAGTAACAAAGATTGAGGATAGAACATGAAAGTTGAATTCTTGTTTCACTTTTACCCGTGATCGGTCTTCACTGATAGTTTGTAACAGAAGGCTGTGTTTCTTGTATGAATTTCTTTGTTCTGTGAGCCTGACCTTTGCATTTAAAAATGCTTACCATACCCAATTTTACCCATAACATTCTGGTAGCATTCTTTTCCAGTTATTCTGACAACCAAGGCAGTGCTTTGCACATTTGTACCCTAACTGAGATTTCATAATTAATATCATTCACTATTTTATTAATTCACTCAACAGCAAAAATAGAATTAAAGAAAAATTGACACTCAAGGGAATAAAGATTAATTGAAATTAATAATATGTGGTGGAAGCATTAATTACATTAAGTTTTACCTAGTACTATATTTTATTAGAGCTTGCTCAAATATCATCTTATCAATAAATCCTAGCAAAAGTCATACAATACAAAAGTCATAGATAATTGCTTAGTGCAGCAAAGAAGGAAAAATGGCTTTAAGCCCTGAAAGTTATTCTTAGGGATTAAAAAGGAAGGCTTGGTCATTCTAAGGCATGGTTTCTATGATTTGGTGGGGGCTAGAATATAGGAAAGAGATTTGTTTGAGTCTCCTTCTTTATCTTATCCCTCAGGGCAGTTAGAATATTGTGCCCATGACCATTTCTAAGCCTGCTGGTTGTGTATTGTTGACTCTTTTTATTAAAAACATTTATTCATCTCTCTGAGTTGTGTTCACAGAGGTTATGAAGCAGGCCTAAGGGAGAGGGCAGCTAGTTGATTATTGCATGTTTGTTTCCTAGTAGAGGAGCACAGGTAAGGACCGGTAGAATTTCTCTCTCTCCCATCATGTTCCGTAGCCTCACTTTCATAGATTGAGGTCACTGTGCCTTGCTGGGTAGAAAATAACTCAGGAAAAGAGGCAGGAAAAATGCTCTTCTGCACATGTTTGCTTTTGAATTTTAGAAAGCTAGTGGATACTGAAGTGTGTGTGTGTGTTTCACAGAACTGATATCGTCACCTAGTAAGTCAGGCAACTGAGTGAGGGAAGATAAGACTTTCTTAATTTTCATAATTTTTCTTGGATGTGACTACCTTTGGAGCCTCCTCAGAGGACATTCCTCCATGAGAAAAAGTAAACAGATTACTATATCAATGTGTTAGTTATAAGACAAAAGTTCTCTTCCTACTGGTTTTTGCCTGATGCATCAGCTAGCTATTTGCCTTAGCCTCTGTACTGTTAGGCTCAGATACAGAAGCTTCTCCTATTACTGGCAATCTAATATTACTTATCTCCCCCATCCCAGAGATGCACCCTCCTCATTGATTTCTGCTCTTTCTTCCAGCCTTTCCTCCTCCCCACTCCTGATTTCCACCCCGTTCCTCTTCTTATCTGTCTCCCACCCAGTTCCCGTCCTCCATTTACCCTAGATGTGTATTTTATTTTTCGTACTGAGTGAGATTCAAGCATTTTCTCTTGGGTCCTCCTTGTTACTTGGCATCTTTAGGTCTGTGGATTTTAATCTGGTTATCCTGTACTTTAAATGGCTAATATCCACTTTTAAGTGAGTACTTGCCACGTGTGTCTTTCTGAGTCTGTTACCTCACTCGGGATGATATTTTCTAGTTCCACCCATTTGCCTGTAAAATTCCTGACATCTTTTTTAAAATAGCTGAGTCACCAAAAAAGTTGGGATTTATCAATGAGATTTAAAAAAATCAATTGTAGACTTCTGTATGATATTTTTCCTCTCCCACAGAATAAATAGCAGTCAAATGTCTTTGGTCCATATAAAGTTCCATTGACTTTAAAAGGTGCACTGTCATTTATAAATTTTATAAAGGATGTATAATATCAAATCTATACCAGGTAAGAGCTGTAACAAAATGAGAAACTGTCATAATGTTTTATTTGCATGTAAAGTGCATATATTTGCACATGCAAACATTTAATCATTGAACTTGATTTGCTGTTCTAACAGGTGTCCACAATTCCTGGCATTGGTACTTCTGGAAATGCAACCTCAGTACAGATAGGAAATATTTCTGGATATATTGATACTCCAGATCCACCAGCAGTCATCAGCTATCTTCCTGGGCTCCTTTACAAATTTAGTTGTAGTTATCCATTGGAATACTTGGTTAATAACACCCAGCTTGCTTCGTGAGTTCATGCTTTATTCTTGTTTTCTCATGTTGTCTTTCTGCTTGTTTCTTATTTTTTATGGGCTTGTAGTCAAACTCAGTGAAATGGAGCATACCATTGACTCAACTATCTATCACCTCTATTTATCTATCATCTATTATCTATCTATCTATCTATCATCTATCTCTATCATCTATCTGTCCATCTATCATCTATCAATCATCTATCTATTTATGATCTATCTATTTAGTATTGTCCTTAATTCCTTTGTACAAAAACCATGAGTGCTTATGTAGTTCTGAAGTTTTACAGTGTTCCCAATGCATAGGGCAGTTGGTCCCTGTACTGGTGGGTCCTGCTTGACCCAACTGCCACTTGCTCTTAGTGTTGGATTCTACACCTCCAGACTCTTGAGTTCTTATGACTTTTGGAGAGGGGCACAGAAAGGTGTCACAACACAGGTCCAAAGGATTCTAGACAAGAACCTGAGCTATAGAATATATCCGTGTCCTTTTTTAAATCATTTCCAAAAATACATACATGAAGACACAGCATGTCCACAATATAATCACCCAATTTTGTCAACTATTTTTGACAAAATGGATTAACTGAATCAAAAGCTTTCCTTTAGAATTTGAGGGTCTGTACTATAAGGCTCCAGTTATTGTTTAATTTTACTCTATGGGAATATGGAAACTACTTTTTGTTTCAGGGTTAAAAAAAATAAAGACGTTTTTCCTAGCATATTGATGGCATGTGCTTCAGTCAATAGCAAAGATTAGCTGTGGCAGGCCTTGAGGATAGAGATTCAGGGAGACTCATCCCTCATTCTGTCTTTACTTGGCATACCTTAGCATTTGTCCAACCAATGCTTATCAAGCCCAAACCACTATTACTTACCGTATACTGTTTGTTCTAGTATAAAAAAAGTTGGACAAATCCCTGGCATCACAGAACTTCTTGTGAAACTGATGAAACTCTATTTGCCTCAAATTTAAGATTTTAGGAAATGAGTTTTTCTGCAAAAAAAAAATTCTTACATATGTCATGCCAAATAAAAAGATGACTTTTTCAATAAAAAGATCATAAATGACAGTCTGTCTTTATTTGATCTTCTTTGCTTTTTGATAACTTGCCATTTTGGTGATTTAAACACCATAACTATTGCAGGCCTAGTTGAAAGTATGTCAAGCTAACTCAAGAGTTTATTGTCTAAAATATAATATCTGGGTATAAATAAAACTTTTAATTTAAAATCTCATCAGTGCCTTTTCTCTTTCAAATCGGTTTTAGGTCCTCAGCTGCTATTTCTGTGAGAGAGAACAATGGAACATTTGTCAGCACTTTGAACTTGCTCCTTTATAATGTAAGTTGATGGGTGAAAGACATTATTTCCCCTTTCACTGTTGTGAGGAGTCATTTATGTGAATAGCTTTTCTCTTAAAACCTGCTGAGAGTCACATTAACCCTGGTGTAGTTTAGTAACATTTATCCATCTTTACTTTCATTTTCATATATCTTAGTTATAAAGGTGTGCTGTAAGCACCATTAAATTTTCTAAAAATTGATAAGTGATTGAAATTTCATACCATAAATGTGTTTTTGTAATGGTTACTCCATCTAAGAATCTATCTACATTGATTTGCATCACTCCTCCCGCTACCCCTGTGTGTGTGTATGTGTGTGTGTGTTTGTATTTGTTCATAGTCAGGGTTATGATTTAAGGGAATGGCTTTGTGAGAGAGAGTTACACACAGTTCAAATGATACTTCTCTTGGAGGCACCAATGGTGATGAATGCGTTAATATTTTGAACATGGGTTTTGGCTGATGACAATTCTGTCACATCTGAAATAATTTGGACTGATGACATAGGATTGTCTAAACTTTTGTCATGTAAATATCAAGAGTGGCAGCAACACGTGAAAAATACATGGGTTTCTATTTATAACTGTAACATTAATCCCCCAAATGATATTTTCATGTTGATTAAAATTTTTATTCATACATTTTAAATGCCTGATTTAAATATCAATTTTTCAATCTATCAACCAACATTTTTGTAAATTATGAATCTGATTTTTGCATTATTATTCATGTCATCATGGCACTGAGTTATAATTCATGCAACTGATTTAAAAGTCACTGCTTTATCCTTTGAATATAATGAGCTATAAATATTGTAGTAGGACATTTTGCAAAGGCATTTAAAAAATCATGTTTATAAGTTTGTGGTTTGACACCACAGAGTTCTAAACAACACATTAAAATGTGTTGGACTGAAGATTGTCTTTCTGTCATTTGTAAACTATTTTCAGAAAGTCTACTTGATTCTATATATTTTGCTGCTATGAACAGATATTTTGTTCAGAAGATGGTCATGTGTTTATTATTTTTGTGTAAAATATTTATAAAATATTATGTAATTGCAAGATTATTCTTTGTTGAATTCTGGGTGAAACTCTTTGAGGTAGAATCAAGGTGGACCATGTCAGATTCAACAATCGTTACTGAAACAGAGATAAGAATTTCCGTGATTAATATAGTGAAAAATATATCCCTATGTCACTCAATGCTATATTTGTTTTCTGTGAAATTAAACTAGTTTTACCACTGGAAAAGTAGAAGCTCAAACTACGGCAGACATTTGAGGACAATCTTCATGTTAAAATGTCTTTACCATTAGAAATAGCATGACAGTCCTACGGCCCAGATATATTCCTACCGAGTTTTTATTGGTGTCAAATAAAAGCCTATAACTTAATAATCTCCATATTTCAATTTTATAGTAGAATATAATCATTTTTTCCTGCTGTAAGTGAGGGTACCAAAAGTTGAATTTTAATGTTTTCAATAAAAATATTAATAATTGAATTAAAATAAAAATTTAACTTTAAAAGTTTCTTACCAATTACATTTTATAAGGAAATCATTTCCAACAAAGAGTTTTATTTTTTCTTTTATGTGTTGCTGTGATGGATGTGTGTGTGTGTGTACTCTTCTCTGTGTGTGGATGCATACGTGTGTACACAAGCGAATGTAGAGGCTCTAGGTCATTATCAGCAGTCTTCCCCCATTTTTTCCTACTTTCTGCATTGAGTCAAGATCTTGCAATTAAACCCAGAGCTTGTCCATGAAGCACACTAGTCTGGTAAATGATCTTGCTCCAGGGATACTCTGTGTGTGCTTGAATGCTGAAATTACAGGTGGACTATCAAGTTTACCTGACCTTTATTTCTTTGGAGGGGATGAATCTTGTTCAGAGAGACCTTGAACCACTGAGCCCTCTCCCTAGACAAGGTTTGATATTTTCTTTAAAATTAAAAGATTTACTGTTTTTGGAGCAAATTCAATTTTATAGACAATTTGACTGAAAATGGAGAAAACATCCCAACACACCCATATACCCTTGTAAACATTTTCTCTACTATTGTGTCTTTTACTAGTATGGTTTATTACTTTAAAAAATAAACTAGTATGTTAGGTAAGAGTGATCATTTATATGTAATTCACCCTTCTTGTATGTTCTGTGACTCTTGAAAAATCATAGGCCATGTATCATTCACTGCACTCTCATGTAAATATCATTGCCCTAAACTAGCATTAATGTCATCTTATTTTGCTATCGTGTAAGACATTAAAATTAGGAATTTACATTAGAAAAGAAAATGTTGGAATACTTACATTAATTGATTCTAAACTGCATTTATTATTTATTTGGATTATTAATATTTAGTCACCCAAATGTAATTGTATTGTAGCATTTAAATTTTAATGTCATTTTATAGTCATTAAGAACCATATTTTCCCTTAGAAGAGTTTTTGTTTGTAAGTCCCTAGGCATGCTTGTAAGTTATTTTACATGCCAACTGCTGAACTCTTTTCTCTGGTTTGCTGTAAGGACAGAAACAGCTGCACATTGTCTGGACACAGCTCTCTTCCTTCCTTCATGTTTATGTATAATAGGACATGGTGTAGGTGTTTGAAAAAGTTATATTTATAAAAACTAACTTTTATTGATAATAAAATTTCTATGCATGAGAATTATTTCAACTGGAATTGTGGCCTTCTCTTTGTGTAACATAAAAGCAACTATTTTCTCCTTTGTAGAAAGAGAAAGCAAAGACACCTTTTATGTTTGAATTGTTCCTAACTATTAGTGTGTGCTGAATGGCTGAATAAACAGGGTTGTGCAAACAGTCATGAAAAAATCTGATGACTCATGACCCAACCACAGAGGGGTTGCATGTCATTTGCAGATGCTTTATGAACTTATTTCTTGTGAAGAAAGCCAGCATTCTTTGGGGCAATATTATTGCAAACATAAGATGCAAGAGCAAGATAGGTAATGAATTGAAATTGCAGAAATTGAGAGAGGAATCCAGAAACATTATGAATAAAAATATGAGCTCTCTGCCATGAATATAGAAACCATCACTATACACCACATAAATGTAGACAATAATTAGAAGTGTGGGGGCTAACATTTCCCCAAATGTGGCATGCAGTCTCTCATGTACCTGTCTGTCTCAAAAATGTTGTATTCCCTCATGGATACAATTCTTTCAGATGTCAAACACCCAAAAATTATTATTAAAAATTCTAAATTGCTGCTTTCATCTAGGCAAACAAACATGATCTGCTCCATATTCTTTGCTGACTCAAATTTCACAGTGAATGGCAAAAAGTATTCTGCTGTAAAACAGAAGGCTCATTAAAGTTATTAATTTTTAGAAAATATCTTTGATGGTTAGATAATTTGTCTACTTATATTTCAAGGAACTTTTTGCCTTGGCACTTTATATTTTTCATTGTTTCTCTTTATTATCAGCTTGTAGATGCAACTTTCGATTTATAGTTTGATACTTTATTACTGTGTGGGGGATGATAAAATAAGTTATTTAGAATTGCTCTAAAATTTTAAGGAAAAGGAAATTTTGAACAAGACTTCTGTGGCAGACATTTTGACAACTCATTTTTATTTTATTTTATATTTTTCTGTCTCTGTCTCTCTCGGTCTTCCCCCTCCCCTCTGGCTTTAAATTAAATTTTGGAAATTTTTTGTCAATCAGATAAGTGATTCTAGGTAAATAAATTGTTACCAGAGTGACCACCTGATAGTCTAACAAGTGTTAATTAAAAGGTTTCAATTAAGTGAAGAAAACTGAAATTAGAGGCTAATATAAATAAATGGAATCCTAACTTAAATCAGCTTAATATTGGTAGTCAACTACTAAACAAATACTTACCAGTAACCATCAAATATAAATTACATGTACTAAACATTAACCATAACATGCAATAAAATAATGCAAACAAGGATTAATTTATGCACCAAAATCAACTTGTTACTTTCATATGGGTTAGGACACATTCTGCCAAGATAAGGGCAAAATAAATCCCCTTGGAGTCAGTTACGTAGATAGATGTTGATTTAATTGCTCTTTGTTCTTTAACAGTTTTAAGTAGTAAAGTTTCTATTCATAGAAGATATTGACATGTGGATTGTTTATTATTTCATCATTAGGATTCAACCTACAGAGAGCAGTTAATTATCCCAAGTATAGGATTACCCTTGAAAACCAAAGTGTTTGCAGCTGTGCAAGCTACAAATCTGGATGGCAGGTAATTGTGCATTTCAGCTGGATTAGCTCAAATGCTTAACTCTCCTCAGTCTAATGTTAGCTTATTCATATTGAAGTTTTACTTGAAATATGTGGTCATTGGCATACTGTTAAGTCATGCTAATAAAAATAAACAACAAATTATAAGGAAGAAGGGGGTGCTACTCTCTGTTATTAATTGTTAAACAACAAGACTTTCCATAAACAAACAGGGGCAGTGACTGAAAGAGACCAGTCGGAGATCTTTTGGAATGCCAGAATGTTCTATATTTCTTCATCAGAAAGATGATAGCCTAATGTCATTTTATATACTTGTGATTTGTGTATTGGCTTTGTGTGTGTACTTAAAATTCATAAAAATAACTGTCATTGAAAGAATTTTGTATGAAAATTCTATAAAACAGTTTCCAGAAAGAACTCTGCAAAAAAAGAACCAACATTTATAAAATTTACTTAAACTTTCTAGAAAGAAAGCCCACCTCAAAAAAAAAAAACCTAAAAAGTTAAAGGGATCATGTCAAGACATTATTTAAAATTAAAAACAAAAACAAAGCAAAAAAAAATCTTATGATAGAACTAGACCAATAAAGATCGAATCCAGCCCTGTTAAAACTATGTGACACGGGGTGGTTTATTTGGGGACCATATACTGTATTTTAGATTTGGGACTCCATGGGCGATTGGTACACTGTAGAAATGGGGTGTCTCTTCTCCTTTCATGTTCTCCCTGTTCCTCTAACCATGGTTTATGAAGCATGCAGCTGTTTAAAGTTGTTGGTTTTTTGTTTTTTTTTTTTTACCAGCTATAGGAATTTCTTTCCATACTATTGACATTTATTTCCTCTGGTAGTTTCTTTTTTTTTTCAGTTTTTCATAATGTGAAGAACTGGAATGATGAAATTTGTAAATCTTACTCTAATATGACCCTATGGAAGAAAGTTATGCGCCCACCTTATGGCTTCTTCTAATAAAGTGCCACCAGGAAATCCCACTCCTACTGTTACTGAGTCAATGCATACAGCAAACACATTTTCTATGTTCATTATTACTCTCTTTTTATGGGTTTACAGTAACTTCTGTAAACAGAGTATGGTTCATATTGAAACAACCTGGGTAGAGGTGCAGCTTACTTGGCAGTTTTGTTCCTTCAGGCTTTGACCTCCTTTGCCTGCCTTATCTTCGATTATTTGTGGCATTGGTCTCCATTCCACTTGACAATTGCTACAAAATTTTTAAATATATATATTTTAGAGAAATCTTAACAATCAAGAAACATGTGCAAATAGCAAGTATTGAGAACATGATTCACGTGGTAAGACCTTGGCTAGTACTCAATGCCTTTGGATTAATTACCAACACTCCAGGAAGGACCTTGACACCAGATCATGTTTGCTTCTCTCTGCAGATGGAATGTATTAATGGATTATTGCTACACAACCCCATCTGGGAACCCGAATGATGACACTCGGTATGATCTCTTCCTTAGGTAGGTGTCTAAGCCCCGCACTGAAACCAGACACCCAGCTATAGACAATTAAAATGTAATACATAGGTCAGACAAACAAATTATACACCACTGCTGTACATTTTGATGTACTTTAAACTTGCAATTTGAATTTTTAGACTGCAGTACAAAAAAAATTAAAAACAGTTTGCAACACAAAATATTGATAAGTCTATTGCAGAACGAGAAATTTAACTAAGTTACATCCACTAACAATGTTTTATTCATGTTTAGGAGATATGGGATACTTCATTGTCTTATATATATATTGCACAGTAAGGTTATCATTTTCAATAAAAGAGAAGAAGCAGGATGATATTGTGCATTGGCAGCTCTACTATCTTATCATATGTCAAAAAGACAGTAAAATTAAAGTAATGGTTGGAAAATCTAGATCCCAAAGCACTTTTGTTCATTTATCAGTATTTAATATGAATGTGCAATATAGCATGCTACTCTTTTTTTTAAACCAGCGCCAATAACTTTAACTTTGTTCCCCAATAGACAGTGATAGAGTGAATGCAATCAATGTCTAGGAAAAGGGGACATTGATCATAAAACCACTCAATCATTCCAGCTCCCTTTCAGCATTTTCATCTGACAGCAGAATAGGCTTGAGAGTTAAGCAATGTCTTCTAATCAAGCTTGTAAAATGCGCTTGGCTCAGATCATTGCAGTTATTGACATATGATGGGTGAAGCATAATGAGAAACCAACGAATGTGCTTTATTGGCTAACCAAGGTTAAGATGGTGTGCAGAGGGTATGGCTGAACTACCACTTTTCTTATATAGGATTGCTGGAAATGTTAATCTCAGCTAGGTTTTGGACAAAAAGAAAAATGTCAGTGTGTATGAAAAGGTTTAAAAGAGTTCAGATTGCTTGATTTTATTTTCCAAATTTAGAAGTATATTTTGCAGCATTTATGGTATTCTAGTTTATCAGTTTTATTAAAATAGTAAAGTATGGGAGTAAACTGCATATACAGCAGTAAAAAAAAAAATTGACCTAGTGAATGAAATGACAGATGACGAGTAAATCAAGGAGTGCCCACTGGCGCCAAATAAGCAATTTTATTTTATCATTTTCTCCTTGATACTTTCATTTCTGAAAATTAAAAGGTTAAGTGTATTAAAGAGTAAAGCTTAAGAATTGACATACATAATTTTGTATATAATGAGAAAACACTATAAGCCAAAAGTTTCACTGTGGGTATTTATAAGTGGATACATTATGTATTATATTGATTTGACATTTGTTTTTCAGCTTTTGTATAATGATCACAAATCAATTATATGCAATATTGTCCTGAGACTTCTGGAGTAAATATGGTGGCAACTTCTGGATAATTTCAGGTTTCTTATTGGAAAATTTAGAGGGTAAAAGAGGGGTACTGATGATAAAAAATTATAGAAGCAACTCTAAGAAGTGTGGCTAGGAGTTTTCTCTGAATTGGAGATGCTGGGAGCTGGGCTGGGGTCTCACAGCTGCCTGGCTGGGGAACCTCAGACGTGATGCTGGAGAGAGCTTCTGGAGACTCCGCTGTGGTAGAGCTTGTTCAATGGAAGGAAAGGAACCTGTCAGAAATGTGAAAGACTCACCTGCTAACGTCCTTCTCTACTCTTGGAGTCCAGGACAGTCAATGAATTCTCTAAACTTCTTAAAGTTCAGCTAGGCAGAGAAAATTCAGCTATAGAATTGCAATGTATTTAAACACTTCTACCACTATGAAATGGAAGTATGGAACCCTTGAGGTGAAGAAACCATGAAGAAGGCCATTACCATTCTACTTTGCTTTGGGAGCCTCTGAAAGTAACAAGTTCAGCTAAATCCAGATACTTCAGACAGCAACTGTAATCAAAGGCAGGCATTTCTTACAACTTTGAAATGCACTAAAAGTTATTGAAAATGGCAAAAAAGAATTTTAAATATAAATTCATCAGAAAGAAATATCATAAAATAGAAAACTTTTGTAACTGAACACCTCAACACTAATTCTAAAATTATTAACAGGCAACTTTGGTAACAATAGTCAAATTCTTAGAACTCTGAAAAATGAAAATAGGAAAACAGAAGGTAGGGCTATGAAGATGTGAAAAGGGAAATGGACAAATTTAAGATGGAAAGAGTTGTGACTAGAATATATTTACAGACTAGAGCCAGATACAAATATAACATAAATTAGGGAAGGTGGGGAGGGGCATAGAGGGAGAAGAGGGAGGTATTGGGAGGAAATGAGGGAGGGGCTACAGCCAGGAAACAAAGTGAATAAATTGTAAAAATAATAATAACAACAACAATAATAATAGCAACAATAAATTGATTAAAATAATAAATGCAAATAAAAAGAAACAACTATAAAGACAAAAAGAGATTTATGTAGAAATGATAAACAAGAATAAAAACATATTTGTGTGTGCATATGTATTTTTGTGTGCATATATTATTTGAAGTATATCATTTATATTATAAACAAATACCTTTCAACTATCCAAAATAATAGAACATTGTTTAAAAATATAATTTAAGAATACTCTCCTAAACGAAACAAACAAACAAACAAACAAAAAGAAATCACATTGACTTAGCGAAAAGATGTACTAGGTGAAATTTAAAGTTTCCTAAAATGGAAACAAGAAGAAACTGATAAAATCTAGTCAAAGATCCCTACAATTTGGCGACTTTATCTCCCAAGAAATTTAGCTGAGATAAGATAATGAGAACATGCCTCGAAGAACAAGGTGGAGGGTTATTAAGGAAGGTATCTCAGCTCAAACCCTGGACTCTGTGAGCATATACATACACAGCCATAACCATAAACAAACACAAACAATAATCTGTATATTGAGAGACAGCGATTATAGTAATATCGTAAAACAAAACGTTCTATTACTTTGAAGCTCTAAAACTCAGAATCAACACTTGGTTTTAAAAAGAAAATATGTTTACAAATTAAAAATACACTAAGAAAACAAGACTGAAAAACAAAAACACAGCCACAGCTAATGAGAAAAGAAAAAAATGGCTGGCTGTACCTAGAAAATGCAAACTGTCAGGTAGGGAATGAGAATGGAAATGCAGAGAATGTGGTCCAGCAGATTTTGTGGCAAAAGCTCTAAAATTAGCAAAGGATGCAGTGTTGAGCTAGAAAGGAACAGGAAGTGTTGAGCAGTAAGTTTAGAAGTAGATCTCTGGACTAGCTGCAATGTCCTCCTCTGTGGCCTAGCAAGGCTGCTCCTCCCTCGAGGGGGGTGGGTCGAAGAGCCAGCCATTGAGTTCATGTCCGAAATAGTCCCTGTTCCCCTTACTAGAGTACCCACTTGGATATTGCGCTACCATTTGCTACATTCAAGCAGGGTTCTAGGTTATATCCATACATGGTCCTTGGTTGGAGAAACAGTCTCATAAAAGATCCCTGTGCCCTGATATATTTGGTCCTTGTGGAGTACCTGTCCTCTTCAGGTCATACTAACTACCCCGTCTTTCATATGGTTCCCAGCACTCTGCCAAAGAGTTGGTTATGTGTCTTAATATTTGCTTTGATACACTGCTAAGTAGAGTCTTTCTGTTAGGCTCTTGTCCTGCTACTTGTTTTCTCCTACATCCAATGTCCATCCTAAAGTAGAGTTAGATGGAAGGGGAGGAGGTCCTCCCCTATCAGTGGACTTAGAAAGGAGCAGGGAGGAGATGAGGGAGGGATGGGGGGGGGTAGAGACGGAATGCGGGAGGGGGCTACCGCTGGGATACAAAGTACATAACCTGTGATTAATATAAAATAAAAATGTTAAAAAAATAAAAAACCTTTGAATATAAAATTAAAAATTTCAGTGACTTAAAAAAAAAAAAAGAAGTAGATCTCAGAACAGGAGAATTCAGTGTCTCACAGAGTACAGGGTCCCAAATGACAGAGATGAACAGTATTTTAAAAGGAAAGAAAGAAAAGCTCTGGGCAATGATTAATTGTGAAAAAAGTATCAGTTCTATACTTCACACACTAATGTTAATAAACTCCAAATATATTATTAATTTAAATGTTTAAAATGCAGCTTCAGAAGTAGTAAAATAAAATACATAAAACACTTTTTTCTTTTTATTTATTATTTATTACAATTTATTCAGGTTGTATCCCCTCTCCTAGTCCATTGATAGGAGAGGTCCTCCTCCCCTACTATCAAACCCTAGCCTATCAGGTCTCATCAGGACTGGCTGCATTGTCTTCCTCTGTGGCCTGGCAGGGGAAGGTGATCAATGAGCCAGCCATTGAATCCATGTCAGAGACAGTCCCCGCTTCCCTTAATAGGAAATGCACATTGAGTCTGAGCTGTCTATGGGCTTCATCTGAGCAGGGGGTCTAGGTCCTCTCCATGCATGGTCCTTGGTTGGAGCATCAGTTTCTGCAGGCCTCCCTGGGCCCAGGATTATTGGCTCTGTTGGTCTCCTTGTGTAGCTCCTGTCCTCTCCAGGATCTTTCTCTTTCCCCCTTCTTCGAAAGATTTCCTGTACTTTGCCCAGGGTTTGGCTATGAAGCTCAGCATCTGCTTCGACCCTCTGCTGGGTACATTCTTTCAGAGGTTCTGTGGAGTAGGTTCTTGCCCTGTTTCCTGTCTTTTAAAACTGGAATCAAGCTGGGCGTGGTATCTCAAGGTTGCAATCCCAGTGCTTGAGAAGGCAGAGGCAGGCGGATCTCTGTGAGTTTGAGGCTAACCTGGTCTACAAAGCGAGTCCAGGGAAGCCAAGGCTACACAAAGAAACCTTGTCTTGAAATTAAAAAAAAAAAAAAAAAAAAAAAACCAACCCACCAACCAAATAAACAAACAAAAAACTTTGTAATAAGGCCAAACAGCAAAATAAGACAACTTGCAATATATGTACTACATCAGGAACCATTCTCGTTAACAAGAAAAATCTTTTATGAATCAGAAAGAGGAAGCCTAAGGCTACAGTTGAATTTTGGCAAAGGAAGTACACAGTTTACACTGTATATGAAAAGATAGATTAATTTGTAGTAATAACAGTGTACCTTATAATTATATGGGGATATTTTCTTGTTACTATTAGTCAAGAGGAGAACAATTCACTAATATATAGATTATATATATAATCTCTCTCTATATTATATATTATATATATGGATATATTATACATAATATATTCAAAATGAAACATTTATAGAAGACAATATGGTGATATATATTAAATTATCTTGTTGATAAGTGTAACATTTTGCACATGTTTAAAATAATTTACTTCTAGGATATAAGTTTTTGAATAAAATAAATAATTAAAGAAAAAAAATACTACTTGAATAAGAAATTGACTAAACAAGTCCTAGCATATGTGTATGCTGGAACACTAAACAGTTGTTTAAAAATAATGACGGGGATCTTTTAAATACATATACAGAAAAGATTTATAGAATGAACTTTACTAATGTAATAACAAAATATGGTCTGTATACAATGGACTAAATATATAGTATTTTCTTATGTGAATATGAACTTACTTTCATACATCCTGTCAGAATACAAAATAGGTCCAATAATTTTTTTTTCTGTAAGGTTTACATGTGAGCGTGGTGTGGTGATGGGTGGGTGATTTCATGGTATTTATTTTATATTATTGGGACCTTTGACTCCTGGGATAGTATGGCACTCCTAACACTTGAAGTTAGTAATCATGCAATCAGAAACTGCTCTGTTTACATTTTATGATCTGTCTGCATTTGTCATAACTACTTGATTTCCTTATGTACCTTCCAATGATGTCTTGTTTTCACATTTCTTAAAATGCAGCTGTGACAAAGATCCTCAGACAACCGTTATTGAAAATGGCAGAAGCCAGCGTGGCCGGTTTTCATTTGAAGTCTTCCGTTTTGTGAAACACAAGAATCAGAAGATGTCCACGGTCTTCCTGCACTGCCTCACGAAGCTCTGCAGAGCCGATGACTGTCCCCTCCTCATGCCAGTAAGTTTATAAGCGATTTTATTTTAAGTCACTGAATTAATGAAAGCTGAAAGACTATCAGATCTCAGGAAAGTCATCCATCAGGGTGAACTATGACTTGATGGTTCATCTAGTAAGGATTTGTCGAATGTCTACTTTGTGCCAACCTGGGGGTGGAGTGATGGAGTGATGGGGTGATGGGGTGATGGAGTGATGGGGTGATGGGGTGATGGGATGATGGGGTGATGGAACTATAATGGGTTTGAATTCAATTGACTTATCTTTTAGAATCATGAAAGAATGACCAAAACAAAACAAAAATGATAACAAAGACAGATGAGTACAGGGGTTATAGTAAGAGGGAGTAATCATCCTTTGAGAAAGGAGAGGACTATTGGAGGGATAGACAGGACAGGTGATTTGGCTTGTGATTTTGAGGGTGAACCCCAGCAAGGCAAAACCAAGTGTGAGAAACAGTCTCTACCAAACAGTTACAGACACGTGTAATGGTGTGGGATGAAGGGAAACATGAGGGTTCAGATGACTGTAGAAGGTAGATTAGTGCCAGATGGTTAAGGAATCCTTTCACTAAAAGAAGTCTCTGAAAGATCTGGACCAAGTGGGATAAAGCCACCATTAAAACACTAATATAGTGAGCAGGGATTTTAAAAATTTCAGAAGTTTTATTAAGACGATAGCCCTAGAATTACATTAATAGTAACCCATGAACAAATGTAAGTACTTTTTTCAAATTTAAATTATCTTTAATGTTTATATTTATAACTAAATATGATGCTGTTTCTTTAACTCATTGATCCCTCTCGTCTTAACTCACTGAATGAGGTGGAGGCAAAAGCAGAGCACATATTACCCTTGGTCTGTGCTGACCAACATTTTAGGAAAGAATTTATTAAAGGCTTGAGAGAAATAAAAGTGGCAAAGTTTGATAAACACAGCTCGTTTCCAGGAGAGCTGTTGAGCTATGTAAACTAATGAGGCAGTGCACAATTATAGCGGGGAGGAAATAAGAAATGTGGTCCAAGCCAGGAGAAGAAGCACTGTAGTAGTTATATGCAAAGTAATTAAATAAACTCACAGAAGGAAATGAATAAAATTAAACATGTGGTGTGTCTTCCAAAATAATCTGCTTTCCAAATGGCCATAAAGAAACAATTTTGTGCTGGTGTGGAATTTCATTTGTTTTCATTAACACCTCAGATTTGTGGCAACAGAAAAAAGAGAGATTCTGGGAGTGGGACAACCTGGGCCCCCCAGAGGACTTCGGGGAATGCTGTCCTGTCTGCTGGCCCCATCATCACTCGGAGCGGTAAGCAGGACCCTCCTTTTATATATAGCAGGAAGGGGTGCAAAATGGCTGGCTACTTGGCCTCTAAGGAGATCCCCATGTTTATAAAGAGCACTAGCTAACTGTGAGACAAGTGAACAATTTTAATATCTCAGCAGTTTCCCATTTACCCAGTGTTTACAACATAGGCAATATTGCCTTCTGTATATTTCTTTGTTTTACACACACACACATACACACAGACACATACACACACAGTATAAATGTTTCTTGTCCTGTGTGCCTCCAATGTACACTTTCTGTTTATTCTGATCTTACACCTGTGAAGACTGCATCTATTTCTCTGGTTACCTATTTTATCATTGAAACGACCAAGAGGCCCTGTCAGAGACCCAGCAGACACACAGAAGTGAAAATTGCTCCTGTAAGATAGTTTCCTTGGTGCTGAAGAGATGGCCCTGCAACCAAGAGCACATGCTGCTCTTGCAGAGGACCCATGTTTGTTCCCAGCTCCCATACAGGTGGTCCTCAATCTCCTGTAACTGCAGATCCCAGAGATCTGATGCCTCTAGCCTTCACTGGCATTTGCACTCACCTGTGCACACATGAGTGTGCATGCATGCACAAACACACACATATAAATAAAAAGACAGGATCTTTTAAAAAGGCCACATTTTTCTTTCTAGAGTAACATTCTCTGTGTTCTGAAAACCCTTCTTTAGCCTAACACCCCCAAACATTACTTTCTCTGTTAATTCTCTACATCTTTGTAAACCACCCTATTAAACACTGTTGAGTTGCCCAGGCTTAGTACCACTTGTTTCGTTGCTTCCTTCTCTACCTAGTGAACACATCCACACTCACACACTCAAATGAACGGATGGACACAGTGTCAATACACTTACATTCTTATAGACACATTTTTTTCAAACATATTTATGCACAAAATCACATTGACACGGCAAAGCGTATGGATTTAACACTGTGTGACTCTAGAAGCTTCTGGAATTGGTTGGATAAAACAGACATGTGGTAAGTAACACTGAAACTGACCTTGGATACACTTGACTCTAGGTTTAGCTTTCATTCTAAAAAGCCAGATGGCAGCTAATTACTGTATTTCTCTGGATGTATGATTGTTTGTGTTTGATATGTAGAGTTTTTAAAGGTAGGTTAAAGGATCCTTTAAAATGTAGTTGCAAATGTTCTCAAAAAATAAAGGGAACCATTTTGGTTTGGTTTATATGATATCAATGTTTTCTTAATTTTATATTATCTGTAAGGCTGTTATTATCTTTCCATTAAATTGCCTTTAGCTTTAGCTAGTGTCACCCATCTAATAGAAAAAAAAATGCAAGTTTGCCTGAAATACATAAATAATTAAGTAAAAAGTACTTTAAGCTTAAAAATGCTTGAAACTGAGCTAATAATTCATTTCATTGTGTTTGAATAGACATACCATTATTGAAAGAAAAAGCTAAGAGGACCTTTAAATAATGCAGACGGTTATTAAATGTGAAATATTCAAACTTAGTCTCTACTCTCTGAGGGTTTGTTTGAACGGTTGGAGGAGGACTGTTGGGAGCTCTGTAAAAGGCCCAGGTCTTAACTCTAACTGAGGTGCCATCACCCAGGCCGCCCAAGTCTATATCCTGAAAGCACGAGACGCCCAGCAGAGGACCGCTGTTGCCATGCTCAGAGTTCCTCCTTTCCGGTTGGTAAACTGTTTCCACATCAGGCATGTCCTGAATGACACCTGAGAACTTAGCTTTCTCCACTGACAAAGCCTGGAAGGGCCACCTTGAGACACTTCGGGAGTCCTCCAGTGTCACTTTACCTCATTTTATTATTGCTATTATTTTGATATGTAGCACGAGGTTGGTCCTTAAAATGGCCTTATTGCTTACAGTTCAATATAACAACACTGGAATATTACAGGAGACATGCACTCTTCAAAATTCCACAAGAATACAGAATTCAGGCCATGATTACCTTCAGACAAATTCCATGTAAACTTCTTATTCAGCTTCCTGATGAGAGCTATCCTTTTTCCTTGGTCTCAATAATGTTTCTCCTTGAGTCTTCTAAAAGTATCTCTCCAGGTCCAGTGACCAGTTTTCTATAGAGGAGTCCAAATCAGGTTTAGTTTCCCCTCTTCAAAGTCCTGATCCTTGGAAATTTTGCTTAATTTATTGAGTGAACAGCCACTCATTGCCTGGAGATTTCTGGCTTGGATTAAATCCACCAAGTTGAAAAACTTAGGAATCTTCTTCCATTTTCCTTTTAATTAAATCAAATCTGCTTTGATTATTTTGCTCATTTAACCCCTTTTTGTTATTTCATTTCTAAAATTGCTCATTTTTTTTGGAATGTGTAACCTTCAATGTTTCTGCACTATTCTTACTAAAAGCTTCAAAATATTAACATTTCTAAGGCAGACAACACCCGCATTAAATAATTATGCTACACATGCTGGAAAACAATAACACTTAATTGTGTTGCCAACATAAGTTGTGAGAAATAACCCAAAGCCAAACTCTTGTTCAAGCCCTATCCTTGAGTTTTATGGGTAGTTAATAATTCATAAGAGAACACTTATTTAGTCTCTACATAGAACAGGCACTCTGTTAGACACTAACCCAGGAAGTTTCCCTTTAAGGACTGTAGAGTTCAGGAACAGACTATTAACACACATTATATAATGGGAAGGTTTGGTTGTTGTTGTTGTTTTAATGTTTAGTGCTTTTTAAAAACTGTAAAAGATGGGGTTCATCTAACAGCATAAGTAATTAAACATATCTTTAACTTTGCTAAAGATAAGGGAAATACTTATTCTGTATATATCCTCTGAGTGAGTATGTTTACATTTTTCACTTAGTACAGCTTTTTAGACAGGAGGAAAACATTGCACAGTGATGTGTGCCATTACTGGCTTACACAGCTGTGATACCGTCCCTGGTGCCTCTCCCATGTGAATCCTTAGACAGCTGAATAGTCTTTGAGGAGCTCACTGGGTTTAATATTCAAACTTAGCTTATTGCTTCAGGCTTCCTGCCTTTATGGATGTACACATCAAGACCAAAAGGACTGGGGGAAATGCAGACGTGGGTGGTGACCTAACACTCCAGAAAAAAACATTTGCTTCTTCGTTGGGGCTAGACAGTACTTTTTATTACAGAAGCACGTTAAGTTAGAGGATATCAACAACAACAATCAGAAAGGCAATCTTCTACTAGAGTCTGTTCTTCAAATGCAATTTCAAACTGCATCCAAACAGTGCATGGTTTGATTGAAGCTATCTGACAGCATGATCATGCTTTCATCTTTTCTGCTCTGGAACCTGGAACTAGTGTTTACATTTGACATGAGAGGTTTGTTCCTAACACACAGGGACATTTTGTCCATAGCAAAGTGTTCATGGGGGGTATCCAGAATTTTGATTTTTTTTCCTTCAATGGGAATGCAGATGTTTTGATAGATTTTTTTAATCCTCAGGATGCTAAAAACAGTGGTGTGTGTCGGGGTGGGGCAGTTAGTCATGGCATCTGTGCTTCATAAGAAGGAGCTTTCTATTTAATGCAATCTTAAAGGAATTAAGATAAATAAAAAGGATATTTTTTTTAAAAAAAGGATTTCAGCTTATCTTGTGAACAGGACATGGAAGTCTTTAGAATGAATCACCCACAGTCCATTCATCCCATTTATTTCCATGAGAAAGGAAGTATCTTTATATAGATGTTAGATGGTGGTTAGGGTGTTCCTTTAAGTGTCATTTTTCTTTTTTGTCCTATCACAATGCAGCACACATTGTAAAACATCTTCTCAGTGAGTACTGATGCACATTGAAAAGCATCCCCCAAATGAGTCCACGCACAATGTAAAGAGTTCTCTGAGTGGATGCCATATTAGCTTTGACATCTGAATTTCAGGACCTGATAACAGGAATAAATATATACATATACATATATACATACATATTCTATGAATCAATTTTCTTTTTTCTTTTTTAATCAAACCTATTTTCTTTTCTTTTTTATTTAATTATTATAATTTATTCACTTTTTATCCCTGCTATAGCTCCCCTCATCTCCTCCCAGTCTCACCTACCCACCTTCTTCTCCCCTTGTGGCCCTCTCCTAGTCCACTGATAGGGGAGGATCTCCTCCCCTTCTATCTGACCCTAGCATATCAGGTCTTATTAGGGCTGGCTGCATCATATTCCTCTATGGCCTGGCAAGGCTGCACCTCCATGAAGAGGTAATCAAAGAGTTCATGTCAGAGACAGCTCATGATCCCCTTACTAGGAAACCCACTTGGAAACTGAGCAGCCGTAGGCTTCCTCTGAGCAGGGGTCTAGGTCTTCTCCATGCATGGTTGTTGGCTGGAGTATTGATTTCCACATACCCCCCACCCCTGGGCCCAGGTATTTTGGTTCTGATGCTCTCCTTATGGTGTTCCTGTCCTCTCCAGGTCTTTCTATCTCCCCCATCTTCCATAAGATTCCCTGCACTCTGCCCAAAGTCTGGCTATTAATCCCAGCGTCTCTTTCAATACCTTCATGGATAGTCTTTCAGAGGCCCTTTGTGGAAAGCTTCTGTCCTGTTCCCTGTCTTCTCCTACTCCCGATATCTATCATGTTTGCCTTTCTAAATGAGGTTTCAGCATCTTCCCCTAAGGTCCTCCTTATTGTTTAGCTTCTTTAGGACTATATGATACATGCTGGAGAGATTGTGAAGGAAGGGGAACCCTCATCTGTTGCTGGTGGGACTGTAACCCTGCACAACCGCTTTGGAAATCAATCTGGTACTTTCTCAGAAAATCAGCTTCCTCAAGATCCAACTATACCACTCCTGGGCAAATTTCCAAAAGATGCTAACCCATACAACAAGGACATTTGCTCAACTATGTCCATAGAAGCTTTATTCACAAACGGCAGAATCTGGAAATGGCCTAGATGTCCCCCGACTGAGAAATAGATACAGAAATCATGGTTCATTTACACAATGGGTTACCACTCAGCAATTAAAAAAAAGGAAATCATGAAACTGCAGGTAAATGGATGGAGCTAGATCATCCTGAGTGAGGTAACTCAGAATCAGAAAGACACATATGGTATATACTCACTTATCAGTGGATATTAGCCATATAATATAGGATAAACATACTCAGTAGGAAACATGACCAGATATTTTATAAATATTTCCCCAGAGCCAAGTATGTAAAATATTTTGTTTATGGAGCATAATATTTCAGATTTTAAATATTTTTATACTTGATTTATATTATTTTAGACAAAAGACTTTGAACTGGACTCTTGATTTTATCATATATTTACTTTGCCATAGATTCAATGGCAGATGGAAATTTCCACACCTGTTAAAAACTGGAGTATCAATAATATCTAAACCACAGGGCTATCATGAGAATTAAATATGACAGCACATGAAATAGCACTTTATGATTTCTACAGTGTTACACAGTTACGTATGCAGTAGTTGTAAAAAGAAGTGTATAAGCATAAATAAGCAAGTATGCATTTGTTATGATTTAAAGAACAACCACAAACACACATGTGAATGTTAACATAAATATGAAATACTCTACTTGAAGGCTCAAAGGTTAATTTTAACACAATTGCAAATTGGGCCATAAGAATAAGGAAACTAAGTATAAGTACTCATTGTCTCTGTTATATCCACCAAGGAAACGTGAAAATCAGCAGCCTCAATCTTCCATTTAGCAGATGCAAATAGAACTTTAACTCACAATCAGGAGTCCAGTTGGCCTTTTATTTAGTTACTGAGTGTGAATTTATTTTTTGTATGTCAGAACAATGTTTCTGCAGATTATGTTAGACAAATTGGCAACACTTAAAATAGAGTGACACTTAAAAATGAGTATTTCTCTGCAACAGAATAACAAATGGTGAGTTATAGGTCCATAAAAATGTGTAATAGCTGTTAACAATTACTGACCTCACTAACCTGGCAGAAAGAAAATGATGAAACAAATCTGGCAGGAAAGAACACAGTATAATATATTTTGTGATCATATTTGTAGACTTGAGGATGATATCTGGTCTATGGGGAGTAGAAAATGGGAAAACAGAAAGGGTTCCAAGCTTTCATTCATGAATTCTCCATGAAGCTCTGGTGAAGGGTTGGTGAAGAAAATGAATAGGGATGGAGTTTAAAACTAGGGAAAATGAATAGGGATGGAGATAGAACCCACAAAAGCAAATGTTTGGCGATACATTTTCACTTCTGTTTTTCTATTATCTCTTCTCAGATGAGACGCCAACCAACAATTCACAGCTTGGTAAGATATTAGCAAACAAAAGTCCTATGTTTCCAAGTGTTTTGGTGATCTTTTATGAAACTGTAGTCAACTAATGAAATGAGCTCTAGTTTCCCAAATTTTCTAAGTTAAAAAAAAAAACAGTTCACAGAGGAATTTAAAACACATATGTGATGTGGTGGTCAATTTTTATAGAATCTTGAGCTTTTAATTTGGTTTGTCTTGTGTGTCTTTCGGATGCCAAACTTCTGATCCCTACAATACTTTGGGTCTTTGGCTGAATTATAGTTAATACATTCCAGCATGCTCCAGTGTGATATGGTGAGATAGTCATCAGGGAAATCCTGAAGGAACAAAGTAGGAAGGCAGAGAGATAACTACATCCTGAAGACTTTCTAACAGTGTGTGTGATTCTTACAGGTTCCTTGAGTGGGCCTCCCTTCCAGCTGAATGCCGTCACGAGCTCTCTCATATCGGGCATCGTCATTCTGGGAGTCACGTGTTTCTCGCTCCTCTTGTGCTCCATGGCCCTTCTACACAGAAAGGGATCCACCAGCTTGGTATTGAATGGTGTAAGAAATCCTGTCTTTGAGTAGCAATAACTGGTTCTGCTTCAGGAAGAAGACTTTATTGACTACTCCATGTGACTGTGGTCAGCATTCCGTCTGAGTCAAATGGCAGCCACATTTGATATTTTTAGGTTAGACAGATTCCATGTTGTAGCTCATGAGCATTAAGATAGTAAAATAATTTTGGTGATATTGCTACTGCCACCTATGTAAAGTGGCCAATGCTATTTTCAATGGCACATTGACAATAAATAAAAATATTCAGGACCCAGATCTTAAAAGGTCAGTCATTTTTCACTGTATCTGTAATTTCTGTTGATAGTTGGTGTAAGATGTAAATGTAAGCATGAAGAAAAAAAAAGAATTTGTGGCCTTTCCCTCTAAGAAGTAAAACCAAATACAATGATATTAGATTAGTGCGTCTGGTCCAAAAATGAAATCTCCCCACCCCGACCCACATAATTCTAGTTTAAGGTTACATTTAATGGGTCACTTGAGATTTAACTACTATTTCTACTGACCTAATGTGTCTTGGATTGATTTTTAATCTTGATGACATTTATTTAAAAGGAAAACATCAAACCAGACTACAAATGCTCTTGGGAAATCTATTTGCATAACAAATAGTAAAAGTGGTTGTTAATAGCGTCCCTTGCAAATTATTCCTTTGTATACAAGTGGCTGTGAGGCCTTCATCCTGGTTCCTGTGAGATCATCTACCCTGGCTAACTCTCCTGACAATTAAACAGCAAGGCCACTGTGGAAAGGTTATTCTTAATTCAGGAGTCCTTACATGAGCAGCAGGTATTGTCACCTCTATATAAACATGATGTTCTGCCTTTTTGGGTACCCTTTCAAGCCAGTATCCTTTTTACTGTAGAACAAAGAGGAAATGCACGCTAAATGACATTTGTAAAACATTTTAGGAGCCAATGTGACAAAGATGTTCCTTTATCCTTGACTGACAATGAATGGTCCAAAGGAGCTTTCTTTACATGATATCACTTTTCTAGATGTCATACTCACTACAGAATGAACAACAGCTTCCCTGAGTATAAAACAGTAAGAGAATTTTGATCCTTTAACAGTTTTGCAAAAAAAAAAAAAACCAAACTTAAAGCCATTTTTTTAGACAATCCACATTCAACACAAAAGCAAAATATTAATAATGATAGTCACAGTGTTGTTTTTATTCCCGCAACTGAACAAGTAAAAGAATTCAGTGACAATCACCATAGCTGGCATGTACAGTTCCTGCTTATATTAACTTAAGGAATTTGATGACACAGCACTTTTGACCCATTTTTCAGGACCGATTTTAATATTCAATATGTAAATTAATATGCAGTTTTAGATTTGCTTCAAGTGGAGTATGTACACTGTAAATTAATACAATAATTAAACCAATCACCAAGTTAAAAGACCACCCTTTCTCCAATTTGATTGAATATTTCAGGAGCAAGTGTTTATATTACAATAATTAGCTACATAATTACCTCAACTCTTCTATTTCAAGGTGAGAGGCACAAAGTGAACTAGAATCTGAAGGGAAAAAATCCTGGATAATTTCTTCAATATTAAACAGAAATTAAACCACTTAAAAAGTCAATCTCCTCTTTCATTCAGCCCTCCTCCTGTGTTGACATGATTAACTGATCATCATACTGTATGACCCTCTGTGTACACGGACAATACTGACATGTGTGGTCAGTCTGTCTCAGCTGCCTTGAGTGAGCAGCAATTCAAACTTAAGCTTTTTGAACAGCACAGTAGAGGCTGTGCTTGTCTGAGGCTGGTTTGTCTGTTTGAATTCTTTGTCTTTCGATGGTTATTGCTTCAGCTTTTGACCTTTAAATCCTACACTTCATTTCATAGAACTGAATAATCAACACACATCATTTAGGAGACAACTCAAGTCTCATATTACCTTTTGCTGCCCTTTTGTCATGAAGCTAAGCTATAAAACAATTAGCCAGGTTTGCTTCATCCAGCTTTTACCCAAAATCCCCAAACTGTAGGTTCTGTTTAATTATACTAATTTTTTTGGCTATTGTCGTGGTAACACCTCACAAATATGTGCAAATGTCTTTTCAGTTTTGATACCTCAAACTGTTTTTATTTTATTTTTCTTCTCTTCAGGGGTAAGATCTGATGACATGTACAAAATTAATAAAAATAATTTTAAATGAATAACTTGAAAATATTAGCATGTTTATTTAAGTTGCCCTTCTTCTTCCTGCCCTGTGTATCCTTTTCTTTTCAGGAATGGTGAGAAAGAGCAACTCTAAAATTAGCTTCAGAAAGGATGGTGCGTGGTACATGTAGACAGATGAAGTCTGTCCTAGCAGCCCTGAACTTCCTGGCCATGGGGTAATTTGAGGTCCTCCACGTACAGTCAGTGTGGAAGGATATACGCACCTTTTACCTAGATCTTGAGCTCTGACTAAGCTGTGCTGTCATGCTTCAGTGGATGTAGTAAGAGCTGAAAAGGAAAGGGCCTGGGCTTCTGTGTAGTTACAGATCTGATGGGTTCTGGCATCCCTCCCCCTTAGAGGAAGGTAAGGTGGGAAGCAACACAGTATTGAAGAGAACTTCTTTTCAGGACCGACGGAGAATGCAGTTTTACTGTGCATGGCATGGAATCCTCAAGTGCTGGGAAGTAACTTAGCAAGCATCACTGTGTCAAGGGTCCTTGGGGGAGCTGTGGAATGTGTCTCATCACTTTGTGAAGCCTCACAGGCAGTGAAACATCAGAAAGCCAGACTACAGCAGAAGTCCATGGGCAATACCTTCTGTGAACATATATAAAGTATAGGCTTTTTGAAATTCTCACAGTATTTGGTAGGAGAGAGTTATGAGAGAATGGAGAACTTGAACATATATGCTTTTATTCTGTATTTATAAGTAAAAGAAGAATCTGGCCATAGATCAGTAGCTTTTGGCATTGAGACAGTTCAATCATTTGCAAATGGGAAGACCTTCAGCACAATCAGCACTGATTTGTATTTAGGAAAAGAAATTTAAGACTTGGTTAGTAAAAAACAGCACAAAACAAAAAAACAAAAACAAAATAAAAAACAAATGAATGGATAAGTTGAAACATTTCTCTGAGTTCTATAGGAAATCACTAACATATATGGTCTATAAATAATTATACACACAAACAATATTTATATAAAAATCAAAAGTAATGTGATATATATTTTTATATGTAACATAAAGTTATATAATACATAAAATGCATTTGACTCACAGAATTGTGGAGTCTGAATAAGCCCAAAAAATGTTGTAGGGAAGGTGAGTTCCAGGAAAAATGATGGTATAGCTGCAATCGGAAAGCATAATTCGACCCAGGAAGAACTAATGTCTCCATTCAAGTCAAAGGCAAGATAGAAACAATGTCAAAGTTTGAAAGGCTGCAAAATCAGAGATTTTCCTCTTGCTTTATTTTCTAGTCAGTCTCTGAACTGATTGGATGCATCACTTTGGTTAGAAACAAAAATTCCTAAGTCTAGGATATTAGAGAATGACTGCATAAAAATGTCAGAAAATTTGACAGTAGTTTGAAATACACATTTTCTAGATATAAGGGATCATGAACAGAGTATCCTGTTTTGCATTTACTGAATAATATGGGTCAAATGCCAGAGAGATTGGCCCAGGAGTAGGTGGGCTGTGGTGACTTTTGAAAGATGCCAACTTATCTCTGTGGCACGAAGGATAAATAGGGTGGAGGAGGTATGAGCTAGCATAACTCAGGGTCCATGTTGTATGTGGCTTTGAGAGTCCTGGGTAAGAAAAAGAGAAATGACATCAGCCTGGACTATAGTTCAGAGCAATAAAGAACACCAGGTTGAGTAGCAGACATAATTGGGGACAAATGTCACAGGGCAGTGCTGGACACAAGGAGGAGAGGTAATGTCTTAGAAACAAAACAATACAAAACAACAACAAAGCCACAGTTCCAAGAGACAGAACTAGAATGGTTGATAGCTGTTGCTTTTATGCTATGAGATGTAGCCCCATTCTTGCATAGGCTCAGGGCAAATGGAAACCAGATAAAAGCATTGCGTTGTTGTGTTTGTGAGAATGTGTTGGCAGACAACTTTTGGGCAAACTGTATCAATCTGCAATTCCCAATAATGCAAGAGAAATAAAATAGCTTTGACTAATGCACTTTTCTGAAACATCAAGGTAAGGTTTGGTTCGGGTTAGGGGTGGGGTTCTGTTCATTTGTACCAGACCTAAATTTCTGTTAAGTCGTCTTCGTTTTTAAACCCCTGGGAAGTGAAAGCGAGAAGTGTGATTGTAATCTCCAACTCCCCTTTGCTTCGAGAATCTGAATATTTTCATCTTCACCTACCTTGCCAACGTAACTACTTCAATGTTTCCCTTCATTTTCTATGATGAAAAAAGTAGTGTTGCTGTGGTGGGTAGCTACTACAGCCGAAAGCAGTGCGGTTTAGGTTTTGAGGCTCAGTTTCATTAGCAGGAAAGCTGCATTAGCACTGCACAAAACAGAACTCATTAGCAAATAATCTTGCTTATTAGGCTACTCAGCTTAACATCGTAAGTTCTGGAAGGGTGGTGGCTTGACCATTGCATCCAACTCCGAATCAAGGCTGTGTATGTCGTGAAGCTATTTCTGTTTTCCCGTGGTGCCTTTCCACCTATGTTTTTAAAGGTGTGAACAATTGACTCATTTAAGAAAACAATGTTTTCAGTGATTACTTATGTTTGGAAAGTAGAATAAACTTATCTAAAAGTTGTTATTTGATACCATGGAGGTGTAATTAGACAGAGATAAATCAACTTTCTTTTTTTTTAAAGAAACTGAATCCATTAGAAAATTTTAAAGATAAAGCCTGTATTTCTTTTGGGATCTCATCTTGACCTCTGAATACAACATGGAACAAATTGATTCGCTCTCTCTTATTAATGAGTCCTCAAAATTTCAATTCTTTTCTGTTTGTCAATTGACGTACATATATAAAATTTCTCTTGTTTTCCAAATTGATCTTAGTTGCATTTTGTTGTAAATGATTTGTGTCTCTATAGTGCTGTGATAATCTCATTTGAAATTATAACAGACAGCATGGTTAAATACAGAGGGATATGGTTATTTAATTAATAAAGCATTGCAGCTATTCTTTTCTTTGCTCAAATAGTGCGCACACATTTGATCTATCCGCACAGTTTACTTATGAAGAACCTCCACCCAATGGCTAGTAAATCTGTGGACTCCTCTCTCTATGTTGGTATTGATGCTCTCCCACATGTTGTCTTCCCAACCTTATTTCCATTTTCTTTGTCTATGATTCACTGTACTGGAAAAATCAATGTAGTTTTTGATATATGTGTAATTTGAATTAAAAAATAGAGCTGTTGTTTGAGTAAAAAAATTTAGATGCATAGCACAGAGATTCCTATAATGTTACTCATTTTTTAAATTCTGCAAGGAGTTCTAAATTACAGAAAAAAACGCATACTACAGGTTTTCTACCATCCTAGAATAGTATATGCACATATTTTGATTTAATTGCTTATAATATACAGAAAGTGGTATTTTTCATATAAGTTCAAGCCCATTTTGTTTCTCTTTCTGGTCTAATTCTGCCGTCTGTTATCCAGAAGGAATCTCTCCTTAAAGCCTGTGAGTGTCCCTGTCAATATTGATTTACAACATTTGGATACTTTCCAGACAATAGAATGTGATTCCTTATCACACTGCATGCTTTCCTTGGAGCCTTGAGCTCTAACACCAATGGTACATGATTGAAAAATCTCTCCATCTTGATTCATATGGCCATCGTCTTTGGAAGGGGAGCTGGAACTGGGCTGAGCGGCCCGCAGGTGACTCTGTGAGTGTGTGATGCTGACTCTGGCTTCCTGGATTAATATTGCCAGGTTATAAGCACAACAGGAAACACAGGCCTTTTGTCTTTACAAATGTGTGCACTTGTACACACCAGCCACATTTTTCAGCTTGAAAAATAAACTTTGTAAGATGTTTAAACTAGGTTGTTTTTCCTATAGATTGCCAAAGAACATTTACCTTGAAGTCTCAAAATTTCCTGAACTTGTGACCTCAAGAAAGAAAAGAACTATTAGTGGGTTACATTAAGTTCCTTTTTTGTTGTTACTATTTATTTTTTCTGATTTTTAATTTTAATTTTTTGTATTAATTACAGTTTGCTCACTTTGTATCCCAGCTGTAGCCTTTCCCTAGTTCCCTCCCAATCCTACCCTCCTTCCCTCATTTCCTCCTATGCCCCTCTCCAAGTCCACTGATAGGGGATCTTGAAAGCCTCATCTTGGTGGTTAGCAACAATCCTGCCTTTAGAAGCCTTGGACTAAAACAAAACAAAAATCAGCCAAACAAACAAACAGACAAATCCTCCCAACAATTATAACAGAAACAAACAAACAAACAAATACACTTGAAATAAAAACACTGAATATAAGATAATATCCTTCAACCTTAAAAATTGCATTTTAAAAATAAAATCTTCACTTTAAAATTAAGTTATAAGAGTCTGTTCTGAATGCCTTTCTAGCTGTATAGATTTCATTGAGTTGGAAGGGTTTTAGGTATGGTCAACTGTTATATGAAGTTTTATTTATTTGCAAGTTATTAATATTAGAGTTCATAAATTTAAAAATAAAATAAAATTTCCAAATTATATCTTTGGTGTTCTATGGTGATGACAGTGAAATACCCTCATAAAATCCAACTGTGGTTTTAGATTTTTTTTTTAAGGATCATCTTATTTTTATGTATTTATTTTTTCATCAGAGAATTTTTTCTTTTTCTTTTTAATATTTTTTTATTTATTATAATTTATTCACTTTGTATCCCAGCTGTATCCCATACCCTCATCCCTTACCTCCCTAATCTCCTCCTATACGCCGTCCCTATTCTACTGATAGGGGACAACCTTCTCCCCTTCCATCTGACCCTAGTTTGTCAGGTCTCATCAGGACTGTCTTTCGGTGTCTCCCTCTATGGCCTGGTAAGGCTGCCCCCTTCCCAGGGAGAGGTGATCAAAGATCTAGCCACTGAGTTCATGTCATAGACAGCCCCTGTTCCCTTTGCTAGGGAGCCTATTTGGAGACTGAGCTGCCACGGGCTACATATGTGCGGGGGTTCTAGGTTATCTCCATGAATGGTCTTTGGTTGGAATATCAGTCTCAGAAAAGACCCCTGTGCCCTGTTTTTTTGGTTCTGTTGTTCTCCTTGTGGAGCTCCAGACCCTTCCAGGTCGTCCTATCTCCTCCTTACTTCATAAGATTCCCTGTACTTTAGAAAAACTGTGAATCACAAAATAATCCCTTAGCTTTTTCTATTATATGACTGTTACCTTTAAATCTATATGTAAGATAACAGAATGTGGTTTGTTTGTTTCTTTCTTTTGTCATTGTTGTTGCTGCTGTTGGTTTTTGTTGTTGTTTGTTTTTTGATGTGTTTTTTGCCTTTAAAAGTCCCTTGCTCTTAATATGTAGGGGGTATATAACTTGAATACCGAATACCTGAGTGTAGTCCCACCTGGCTGAAATAAAGTCTTTCATTTGGTTTTAGACTCTGTTTGAGTAGTGTTCTATAGTGAATAATCCATCACAAAACCTCTAGGTTGTCTGCTTTCTTGTTTCCAGCTTCTCTAATCTGTCTGAATTTGTTGGTTCTTTGCTCTCTTCCATCTTAAAGGTGGTAGTGGTAGGAGGAATCTTTCTCACATTGCAGCAGCAGGCATAGTTTTTAGCAAGCAAGTAGTTTAACAGAAGCCAAAATAAGTTAGCTAGGGCATCTTTAACTGGAGTTCCTAGAATAGAGCTGGGTAATATTCATGGGGCTTTTCATCAAGGATGCCAAGTTGTAATTGTAAGGGTAAGAAATTTTTACTTGGCCCTAAATGCCCTTCTTTGTTCCTGGACTGAGAAGTACAAACAGTCCCTAACCATCCCCTAGTCACCACACCTGGGCTCAGCCAATCACTGACTGCCCTGTTAGAAAAATCCCTACCCGTAGACCCCCCTCCTGTTTTGTGGTTTTTGCCTTTATAAACTCTGTGATTCTGTTGCTCAGGGCTCTGTACCACCCCCTTGCGTGGGAGCTTGTGTGCAGAGCCCCGGCATGCCGGCTACTAGTAAACACCTCTTGCTGTTTGTATCGAGTTCTGTTTTGTGAGTTATTGGGGTCTGGTGTCTATCCCGAGGAACGGAGGGTCTCCCCACCTTGGGAGTCCAACATAATCATACCTAAAAGGGTCTTAGTATGACTACAAGAAGTAGGAATCTCTACACTATCTTGCCCTATCACAACATCTGAAAGGAACAGCTCTATTTTTGAATATTTATTAATTTAAAAGGCTCTACTATGACCCAGCTAGTTTCCTAATAATTGAGACAGATACCTATTGATTTATTTAAACAAGCTTTAAGTACAATAACTGGGCAGCTATGGTTTAAATTAATTTTTAAGCTAGTCTGGCTACCTCCCAGCTGCATTCTCCAAGTTTCTTCCCAATAAGCCATCCTCTCTGGGCTAGATCTGCTCCCTCAGGCCATATTCTTTCTCTCTAGCTTCTTTTTTCTCCTCCTTTCTGTCTCCTGGCTTCATGTTCCCTACCTAAAACCCCTAGCTCTAGAACCAAAGTTCTGCCTACTTCTGTTACAGGCTGTCCAGCCTATTTTATTAACTAATCAGAGATAATTGGGGAGCAAATTTTACACAACAAAGACCAGTGTATATCTTGAGGCCCAGAATTTAGTATTTGTATACATAGCACTGAACCAATCCCCAGCATAACTCTACAGATTTCTTGCTTTTAGCCCATTGATACCCATTTTAGCCTTCCAGCATTCTTAAGTGTAAAATATTGCTTTGTACTATTACAAAATAATAAAAGAATTTAAAACATAAAAAAATCTATATGTAATAGAGAAGAAGAAAAAGCATAAGAAAATATTTATTATATAGTATTTACTTTTATATATCTTATAAAGATGATTTCATAACATAAATATTGTTTGGAGCAATTTAAAGTATTTTTTGTTTGCAAACACTTGTGTGATTGACTGCCTTCCAGATTTAATTCATTAGTTAATTCACCTTTTATAATTAAGTATTAAGCATTTTCCTTTACCAAATTCTCATTTATTACTTGGGACAAATGCTCTTTCTTCTATATGCCAATACTTGTGAAAGATGAAGATCTATGAGCTGATATTGATTAATGGGGCTTTATAGATACCGTACCATTAACAGAGGACAAATCAAACTACCCCAAATTGGATGTAGTATGCAGTGACATTATAATTACTTATAGACACTAGTACTGTATGTTAGATGATTGTATTGGTTTTATTTTTTTATTATAAAAAAGCACACTTCTGCTGTCTAGAACTGCATTCTGTTGCGCATACTGGAATTACAAAACACAGTAGCTTAAATAAAATCAAATTTTGATATAACTGCCAAGGGCTAGTGCAGCAGTCTAGTTTTCATCACCCTCAGGTTGAGCGTCACTTTGTCTTACTGCTCCTGGATCCTGGATCCCTTGTTCTAGCATTCAGAATAGAGAAAAGTACAAAAAAATAAAAGAGTTGTGAAGCCTGCATAGTTTGAGGTTTTGGCAGCCTCTGCAGGGCGCTCTCAGCATACAAAGGGGAAAGCATACATACTCTTTACTGAATATGTGTAGAACACCAACCTATCAGACGATCCAACTTAAACATCCGTCATTTACTCATGCCTTGAATATGTTAGATATACTGCTTTATGTACAAAGATGTTTGTTATTGCATTAGTAACAGAAGCATTAGGTGGTACATGGTCCCAAATACAGAAGTTTTAGCTGTGGCTGTAACTTAGATGTATTATGGGAGTTTTGTGTGACACAATAACATAAAAACACAGAAAATTAATTACATAAGGCTTTTTATCAAACTGGAAAACTCTTATGCTTTAATGTAAAATAAAAATAAAAGCAGAAAACATACATAAACACAATATAAGTTCAAATAGTAAAGTGTAAGAACGAAGCTGATAGAAATAACTATAACTATGTAAAAACTGTCTTAACACTACATCTTATATGTCTCATAAATTTGACAAAATATCTAGGTCACTTAAACTGGAAACCATTTTTAGTTGCCATATAATTGAGAAATTTGGGGAACGTATTTCGTCTGCATTATTGTCACAATCACAGCAGTTCTTAACTTCATTTAGGTTTACCTACTGGACAACAAAAGATTTATACCTAAAAGTGTATAAACCAAGAAATCAAATTTCTGAGCGTTTTTTTTCCTTTGAGATGCAGTTAAAATTCAAAGACTTTGTTCATCTTTGAATAATTTTAGCGTCTTTCTCAACACATAAACGATCTTTGGTGTGCTTCAGATTATTCCATGGCAGCATACTAAGCAGATGCGGACACGCTGGCCCCTTTTGACAGCAGTGAAAACGCTATCTGACTCACTGTTGTTCATCTGTGTGTTTGTTATTCCCGTATTACCAGAATTATGCTCACACAAACAGGCACTCACAGAAAATGAGTTACGCTCTGGGAAATGGCTGAAAAGTGTCATCAGCACCATTCTGTCAACAATGGAAATTATGTTTGCCCACACTCTCTGGAGCCATTGGCTGGAATGTTTGTCCAGGCAGTTTTCCTTTCAGCAGCAGCATCAACAACAGAATCCTCCGTGCTGCTGATTGTAATTTTTGTTTCTTTGTTTCCAAACAATCTGTGCTCCCCTTGTCCTTAAGCACTCAGAGTAGCTCCTTGTAATGAATATTGTTTGCACTTAAAGGCAATATCGAGAACTGACTGAGAAAAATGACACATGAAGAAGGTATCGGAATCCTGCTGTAATTGTCAATTAATATTTACTATTGATATATCTTCTGGTAATGCTTGCTGTTAATCCTAAACAGCTGTATAACCAAATCACCACACAGAGACTGGGATTTTAGTTAACCTAGAACACAATGCTGGGCAATAGTTACTCCCTCCTAAACCTCCAAGCCCTCATAGTTTCCTAACATTTAGAGTTCCCACATTGTACTTGCTTTTAGTGATATATTAGGTCCAGTCCATCTCTCCATATCTTTCCAAGATCTCTCCCTCCAGCCTTGCCTGCAAATTCTCCTCCCCCTTTCTCCTCTCACTAATTTCCTGCCCTCTGGCTCCTCCCACTGTTCAATATTGTGTCTAGTTGCTTTATTTTGGCCTGTTTACACACAGTTGAGACAGGTGCTTAAAATAAGTCTCACAATACAATATCCTGATTGAAACGGGGGGAGGGGAGAAATGAGTATTTGAATGAACAAAGGTAAGATGTATGCATTTCAAAAGAACATTATACCAACAGAATTCTTCAGAATACACTTCGCTTCTATATGACCCATTTCTTGAAGTAAACACATAACCATTTCCAATGCATTTTCACCTCACTTCATCTTCACATCAATAGTGATAATTGCATTGTTAATTTTCCATATTTCTTCTTGGACATTTCTCCAAGTGGGTGTCTAGAACTCCACTGTAAACAGAGCTACACCTCCATAGCATTATTTCTGCCAAGCAGAAGAGAAAGGTAGGAATTGTATCAGCTTCTTCATGAACTTCTTTTTAGATTAGTACCTTCCTCAAAATGGCAGCCAATGAAAGTAGCTTTATTAGTATCCTGCAGGGCTAAAATGAAGCCGGAAAAAGAGCACGGTTTTCTAAATTGTCAATTGTACAGAACCAAAGAATGATCACAATTTGCCTCAGTTCAAAATCAGCGTTTTCTCCTTCAGATGGGATAACAGAATAAGAGCCAAGGATAGCACAGCAATGTGTTTATCTTTGGCTCTTCAGTCAAAATTACTTTTTCCAATATTTAAGCTCTGTGCTAACTCTAAATGGAAGGCAAGAAGCAAAGAATGATACATTGCTTTAAATGTAAATGGGGGATAAGATGTTGAGACTAAAATTAAAAAAAAAACACACTAGTAGAGATTCATTCCACTCTCACATTTAAATAATTCTCACATTAAATAATTGTTCCAAAGGAACTGTCAGAGTGAAACAGTCAGTCATCGCTTTGCCTATCTCAGTTCTGACAGTTCAACAAGACTCAAGCTCACACTGAAGCTATGAAAATTATTTTTTAAAAAAATTCATTTGCAAAACATGAGCAAGACTTTATTTCTGCCTGATTATTGGCAGGTAAATGAACAAGTTTTATAATATTGAAGAAGGGAAACATCTTAGCTTATATTGGTTATGTACGACATGTGCCAGGAATTTAAAATTAATAGGATCTATGCATAATTTACAAAGCTATGGACAATATGTTTGTTGTTGTTGTTGTTTAACTTTCATCTTATTTGACCTTGGTGTTTGTGCTTCTTAAGTGCAGAAAAACTATGGAACTCGTTACGAAATGTATCACCTCTACAACTTATGCTTGAAACTTCCCTGGAAGCCTTGGCACACTTGAAGCCAGAAACTGAACACTTGTTTAAGAAGCATGTTGGTGACTTCAGATAGATGGTATCATATAATGAATAGTATTGGTCTGAAGAAAAAAAAAAGTGAACAGAATCTCACAGTAACTTTAGGACCCGGCTGAGCATAGTGACTCAGAGCTGTCAGCCCAACATTTGGTTTGCATGAGGACAGCTGTGAGCTTGAGGGCAGCAACTCATAGGTCATCCAGGGATACATAGAGAGTCTCAGTTTCAAATTAAACATGTTATTTTATACTCTAGTCCTTAATAATTCTCAAGTGTGTGCCCACAACTGACATCCTTACTAATATCAGAGAACTGGTCAGAAATAAAATCTCAGATTCCCATGATTTCTGCTTCATACTCTTTCCTATTGATTCTCTCAACCTCTAAGAAAGGCAGTCACTTTGGGAGTCAAATTATTATGTTAAGGTATCTTAAAAGTATCTTTTTATTATTCTCAATTAAAGCTGTTTAGAACATACCTAGTATATCCCTGTCTTATCATTTTGTGACACAAACCAAACATGCCCCAAAGTGTTTCTGCCTGCCATTTCAGCCTTTGATGCATATGCTCCATGCCATTGGCAAAGCATGCTTCTCTTATCTAACATTCTTCATCTGTAACTTTAAACTTAGCATGCTCAGGGAATGTTCTTAGCCAAGCATCCTTAGAAAGGCTGCTGTCTCTAAAGTACTTTCCTACCTACGTACTTATAGACTTTCTGATGGGAATTCCTTGGCTTCACTTTCTTTGTGAAGGGAGGACATTGATTTGGAAATAACTCCCATCTTCTCCCTAGCTGATGCAAGTAATGAAACATTTTCTGCTCTTATCTTTTGACCATATTTATTTTGCCTTTACTCAACGAAATGTGATCCAACTGCTTCGACTCATAATTCTATTGCCTGCCAGAACTTGCGGAGCACTTTCTAAAATAAGGATGACATTAACTCCAGAAAGTTAAAGGAGACCGATATAGGAAATGGTACCATCTATGTGTCCCCAAAGAGACAGAAAGATACATTTTGCACACTGTCCAAAACTGGAACCAAGTCTTCACTATGAAATCAATCTGCTTTATTTTGCGCAGCATTTTCACCTTATTGACAACACTAACCTGTGACTCCGTGGTCTCTAGAGATGTTGTAGTTGACCTGGGAGAGTGAGAGTGTTTTCTTATACATCCTTGTCTGCTCTTGGAAGCCATAATACACATGTTGTGTTAAAGGAAATAAACTTTTCTGATTGAGAATCTACTGATCAAAACACACAAAAAAAACTTTATTCATTTGTTCTCTAACATGTGGCTTAGAGACAGAAATTTCTCCTCACAATCATAATTTTTAGTTGTCTAGCCTATGTAGGTTTGGCTTCTAACAATATCATATATAATAGGTAACAGTCATATAGTTTAGAACTGAAAATGGTTTGGATTACATTTTTGTTATTTGTTAGATGCACAATCTTGAGAAAGTCAGGAAGCCTTTTTAAACTTCAGGGTTCTTATCATAAAGTGAAGGTATCATAGAAGCATTTACAGTTAATTTTAGAACCAAAGCTAATCTAGATAGCCAGTTTATGACCAAGCACACCGTTTACTAGTTAACAAACTTTCACTTTGGGAGTCAAATTATTATGTTAAGGTATCTTAAAAGTATCTTTTTATTATTCTCAATTAAAGCTGTTTAGAACATACCTAGTATATCCCTGTCTTATCATTTTGTGACACAAACCAAACATGCCCCAAAGTGTTCATGCCTGCCGTTTCAGCCTTTGATGCATGTGATCTCCTCTTACCATCGCATCTGCTCTTTGCTACCTTATCGTTTCTTAGTTAATTTTATGTGGTATTGTAGGGAGTTCCAAGACCATGGGGTGGGGTGTCATCTTAGCACAATTTGAATTCTAGCTGAAGCATATATTATGGTTTACTTATTGTATAACAAGTAAACATCATAGCAGTATTTTTACTACTTAACTTTGCAAGATCTTCTTAGAAATTAGTGGTATAAGTTGATTATCAAATAACCAGATCATCGCAAACATTTAATGAAGATGTTACTATTGCCGACATTCTTCGACTCTGTTGTTACTTCACTTCTCTTTCCTATTTTTCTTGTGCTCTTGAACATTGTTGATTGGTGGGGAAAAGTCAGCTAATAATTTATTCTGTATTTTTACAGACCTACTATGTGAGAGGACTTAGGCACAAAAAGACCCTTCATTGATTGAAAGCATGGATTTGCATTTGTAACTTAGAAAGGCTCAAGTGAGTTTCTTTTTTAAAAAATTTTATTGTTATTTATTACAATTTATTCTCTTTGTATCCTGGGTGTAGCCCCCTCTCTCATCTCCTCCCAGTCTCCCCTCCCTCCACCTTTACCCCTATGCCCCTTCCTTAGTCCACGGATATGGGAGGTCCTCCCCCCTTTCTATCTGACTCTAGCCTATCAGGACTCATCCAGACTGGCTGCATTGTCTTCCTCTGTGGCCTGTCAAGGTTGCACCCCTCCCCCCAGGGGGAGTTAATCAAAGAACAAGTCAGTGAATTCATGTCACAGACAGCCCCTATACCCCTTACCAGAGGACCCACTTGGCGACTGAGCTGCCTATGTGTTATATCTGTCCAGGCATATTAGATCCTCTCTATGCCTGGTCTTTGGTTGGAGCATCATTGGCCTCTGCAGGCTCCTCCTGGGCAGAGGTTTTTTGGCTCTGTTGGTGTGCTTGTGGAGTTCCTGTCCCCTCCAGGTCTTTCTAATTTCCCCTTCTTCCATAAGTTTCCTTGCACTGTCCTAAGTTTGGCTATGAGTCTCAGCACATGGTATATATTCACTTATAAGTGGTTATTAGACATAGAACATAAGATAAATGTACTAAAATCTGTACTCTTAAAGAAGCTAAATAAGAAGGAGGATCCTAAGGAAGATGTTCAATTCAGAGTATCTTCATTCAGGTCCTCATTCAGAAGGGCAAACAAGATGGACATTGGAAGCAGAGGACAGAGAACAGGACAGGAGCCTATCACAGAGGACCTCTGAAAGACTCTACTTATGTGTTGAGGTTATGTGTTGGGGTTATAGAAGCAGATGCTTAGACTCAAATCATTTTTTCCATTGCAAAATACATGAGGATCTTTTTATTATAAATCATTACAAGTTTTCCTTCTTAGTATCTTCTATAAGGCTGGTTTGCTGTGTAGATATTGCTTAAATTTTGTTTTGTCATGGAATATTTTGTGTTCTCCATCTATGTTGATTGAAAGCTTTACTGGGTATAGTAGTCTGGGTTGGCATCTGTGTTCCCTTGAATACTGCATGACTTCTGCCCAGGCCCTTCTGGCTTTCATAGTTTCTGATGAGAAGTCTGGTGTAATTCTGATCGGTCTACCTTCATATGTTGCTTGACCCTTTTCCCTTGCTGCCTTTAATATTTTTTCTTTGTTTTGTAGGTTTAGTGTTTTGACTATGTTGTGACAAGAGGAATTTCTTTTCTGATCTAGTCTATTTGGTGTTCTGTAGGCTTCTTGTATGTTTATGGACATCTCTTTAAGTTGAGAAAATTTGTTCTATGATTTTCTTAAAAATATTTTCCAGTCCTTGGAGCCTGGAGTCTTCTTTTTCATCTTTTCCTATTGTTCTTAGGTTTCATCTTTTCATGGGGTCCTTGATTTCTTGGATGTTTTGTGTTTGAGACTTTTCTGATTTTATTTTTTCTTTGAGTGAGGAATCAATTTCAGCAAGTGTATCTTCAGCTCCCGAGATTCTGTCTTCCATCTCTTGTATTCTATTGGTGATGTTTACCTTTGTGGTTCCTGATCTTTTCTCTAAGTTCTCCAGTTCCAGGTTTTTCTCTGCTTGTGTTTTCTTTATAGATTCTAATTCTGTTTGCATGCTTTGCACCATTTCCTTCATCTGATTGAATGTGGCTCCAAGTTTTTGTTTGTTTCCTCTCTGTATGTCTTTAATTGTTCCTCTATATGGGCAGTTATGTTCTTCTGTATTTCTTTGAGAGCTCTGTTCATTTCCTCTTTTTGTTCCTCTAATAACTGCATAAGCATAGCGTTAACATCATTTTCCTGTGTCTCCGCCAAATTAAAATCTCCATTGATTTTGGGTGTTGCTGGTGGGACCACAGTGTCCTGATTTTTGTTGGGTGAGTTCTTAAGTCTACCTTTGGCCATTTGTTTATATATAATCAAGGAGCTGTTTGTTCCTTGAGGCTGACCTTCAGCCTGGAACTGTCAATCTCTGGTGTCTGGAGTATTCTTCAGGAATATCAGGAAGGTCCAGTGGTTTGAGAGTGTGTGTTATTGCTTCAGATGTACCTGTGGGAAGAAAAGCTGCTGGCACTGAGTTGTTGTTGTGGGGGATGGGGGGAGTAGTGTGTGTGTGTGTGTGTGTGTGCGCACACACACACTCAGGAGTGTGTCTTGAAGGGGAGTGCTAGAGAGTGTAGATGCTTGGGCTATGGGGGTTGGGAGCAAGCACAGGAGGGGATGGGAGTGCTAGTGCATTTAGCAAGCGCAGATTGCAGGCACCAAGTGCCTGTGCAGGTTTCCTGAATTTCCAGTAGTCTTCAGTCTGTGGCAGACTGGACTGTGAGGTCTGTGGGTGACACAGACTCTGTTGTGGGCTCTGTCTGCCCATCCTTGTGCTCTGTGCTAGTAGTTGTGAGCACCACAGGCTGGTCGCCACGCTGGTCTGGAGGTTTGGTACCTCACTCTGGGCCAGAGGCTGAGTGTCCCGGTTTGAGATGGTGGCTGGGGGTGCTGTTCTGGTCTGAAGGCTCCACACTCCGACCTGGGCTTGCAGCTAAGGGCTCCACTCTGGTCCAGAGACTTGGCACCTCCTTCTGAGCCAGAGGCTGTGCACCCCTGTCTGGGATGGTATCTGGGTGCACCTTAGTCTGGACCAGAGACTGTGTGTTCCAGTCCTGGATGGTGGCTGGGGGTACCATGGGAGGCTGTGCGCTAGGTCAAGGCTGGCAGATGTTCACCTGCAGGTCTCTCAGACCTTTTATCAGGAATTAACTGGCTGTCCCAAGGACTTTCCCACTTGATTTCCTCACCACAGGATTTCCTCTCACCTGGCAATGACAAATGCTGGTGTTTTAGGTCCCAGAGTTCAGTCTCCTGGTCGTTGTACTGACACTGCTGTCCTACTCCTCAGACACAGTGTCCTCCTGGGGCCGCCATCTTGGATCTCCCCTAGTTGGGTGATTTAAAGATTCCGGTCCCTCCATGACTTTTGGGTCAGATGCCAGAATTAGAGAGTATAGCATTCTGTTTTATAGGACACAGTTTAGAGGAGATGATAAAGACAGACAAAGAGTAACTGAGATATGCTGGCCTCCAAGCTTGTCAGAGATCTGATAAATATGGCATTTTAACATGTGTAAGCTTATAGTGACAGAGAGTCTCAAAATCTGGCAGTAGTTCCCCCAAGGTCTCTGAGAAGATTTGGGCACAATGACAGATGACGGTGACTCTGGATTGTGGTATGCTAACCACTGGGCAATACTGCCCCAACTGGCCTACTGCTAGGGCCCAGGCTAAACTGTGGACAAAGCTATGGATACCTGGAGAGCCATTGTTTTACTTTGCGAAAGGCAAGGTGAGGTCAATCTCTCGTGTTCCTTTTTCCACAGAAGCAGTCTCTCATCTTCTGTGCCTGACGGCTGGACTGCCTCTGCTCATGATGTCATGAGACCACAGGAGCCAGGGACACTGCCTAGATGATGGACTAACTAGTCATCCCTGTCATTTTGATTGGCACATGGATTGGTATATTTATTTAGCTTTTAATTGATCTTTCTCAGGACTCTGATTACTTTGATGGCTATGCTAAGCTAATGGTAGCGTGGCAGCTAAAGAGCAGACAATTAGATCCACTTTTAGCTCACTGGATAGTTCTTTAGCTAGTTAGAACTACTAGGTGCTAGATCTCTTATTTACAAAGGCAAACAGGTTTACCTTGCTCACAAGCTTCGTTTTAGTTGCCTGTGTCTTATGGTAAATAGCTGGATCAAAAGATAATGGCATTTATGTAGGGTCTGAGGATATAGGAGTTTAGGTTGCAAAATTTAAAGAGTGTTGTTTGGTCTGGGAAAATGTTTCAGAGTTGATAAATGCAAAAAAGATTGAAGAATCTAAGCAGGTGTTTTAAGGTATAAAAATAAGTGTTATAAAGATATAAAAATAATTTAAAGCATATTAAAAATTGAAAATACTTTAGATTTCTCCCCCCTCTTTGCTACTGTTGTGCTTATAAGATTTCAGAAGTTCAGATTTTTGGCATTGATCAATAGAGTTCTGATAAGTTGATGGAGCACTGATTGCTTATTATTCAGTCACTAGCTTGAGATTTTAATTTCCTTTGGTTTTCTCTGGAGACAAACTTAAAGGTGCTTCTCATCATGTTAAAAAATATCTGTTTAAAGTGTCTATCAAATCAGTTTCTTAATCTATAAAACGTAATGATAATTCCTTCAGAGTGTATGTTAGGGATCAGTACATACGATGAGATGAGCATGATTTCAAAAGCTGAAGTGACAAGCTTTGAACCAGACCCACGATCACTCCATCAGCACCTTTGAAGATTGCATATCTCAAGGCAGAGGAGGATAGCTGTGGATCCTCCTTCCCACATGCACCCCACATTGCCTTTTGCATTTGTCTGGCAGCCTTTGCACTATTAATGGAATGGGAAAGGGGAAAGAACAAATAACTTTCCAAACAAGAAAACAAATTAGAAAGAGCAGGCTCACAATGATCTCTAAACATTCAATGTGTTTATACTGACATTTTAGATGCTACTTCAAACTGCTGGGTATCATCAAAGTTATTCATATATGCCATTTATATGGTATATATACCATTTATACGCCTCCAAGGCGGTTTTGGTCTGAAGGTTTGTTTCCACTTAAAATTTATGTGTTAAGGTTTAATTTTGAAATTAATGTTATGGCTCTAATTAGCAATATGCTCTTAGATGCATTATGTTTGAATACTTGGTCCCCAGATCATGTTGCTATTTGGAAAGGTTTTGGATCCTTTCAGAGGAAGAGATTTTTTGGAAGAAGTACAACACTGGAGACTGCGTTTGTTTGTTTTGGTCATGGCATCTTATCACAGCAACATAAAAAAAGCAATACAAATATAAGTAGTGAGATTTTATCAGGTACCTTGGGAAGAAACTTTTTGATCTTTATCAACGGGTTGACAAAACTGGAATATTCTTGTCTTGTTTTGTTTTATTTTATAATAGGGATTGAACCCTGGGCTTCATGCATTCTGATCAGTCAATGTATGACTCAGCCAAAATCTAAATCTCCAAGTCTGGAAAATCTTCTCTCATACGAGAGTTGTAGGGAGAATTTTGTCTCTCCCAACAGTGAGAACTAAGGTAGATAACAATATGGACTAGCAGATTGGCTCTCTCCAGACCCCGAATCTACAAGGGCTTTGATCTTTGATGTCAGTCCCCACAAATGTGAGAAATACATTTCTTTTGTTTATACAACATGCAACTTACTGCATTATCTTGTTCTGCTAGACAGAATAAGCTAATATAAAGGATACATTCTTAAAATAAGAATTTTTTTATCATCAAGTTTGAACACTTGAGCTCCAATCTTGTGGAGCATGTGCTAGTCTGTCTCTGCCCTGAGCTGCGTAGCTGAAGGTTATTGCAAAGCCAGTGGTGAGAAAATAGATTTGATTATGTTTCAGAGTTCTCTCTTCTATCAAAGGGGATGAGTGGGGCTTACATTTGTTTATCCTGCTCTCTCGCAGGACCCATGACACTGGGTCTCTTGGAATTACCTGGGCCTCTGCATGTCCATCAAGCTGAACTCTTTCTCACTGTCACATGCCATGACTTCATTTCTGATCCCTCATTTACTCACTTTTATGACAACCTACCTAGCGTGCTCATTTGTCTCTGTGTCTCTCAGTTGGTGCACCGCTCGAATCATGAGCTGCAGAAGGAAAGCACCACTAATGTTAGAACGTTCCTATTTTGAGTCATCTCTGTCACTCATTTGCTTTGGAGCTTTATGCTAGTCCAGATGCCACCTTAGTTTGTGTGGGGTTAGGCTTTAAATTTTAGATGTATAGGTACCTGCCAATGTCTGTGGATTCCTGTACTCCTTGAATCTCAATTTTTTTTTTAATGACACAGTCTGATGAACATGATCACAACTTATATCTACTTGAATTAAGTGACTAAGACAGGGAATCTTTTGAAAAGGATTCTTTTCAAGCATCTCTAGACATCAAGTTAAGAAACTCCGGCCATTCAAATCATAAAACTTATAAGAGGAAAGGCAAAAATATTGTTAATTAAATGTTTAATCTTTATTGTAGCTAGCATATTAATTTTAAGTAGTTTAATTTATAGGATAATACAGCTTTATTTATGTGCAGCATGTATGCTTTATAGCATAGAGTACCCTCTTCTCTAATCAATGTGTATAAGATATTTATGCTCATTTTATTGGGCTCTGAGCATAATTTTACTATTAACTATATGGAAGAATTTTATGGTTGTTTTTATAGCATCATTGGCCCAAGCTAGGCTTACTTTTATGCCAAGTCTCTTGTCAAGATCAGGACTCTCAATTTTAACATGGTTTCTATAAGAAAATACATAAATCCATTGTCTTCCATGAACATCTGCTTATCTGAATATTTTAAGGAAGCTAAAGAACAGAAGCACAGGATCTCTTCTTAAAACCCTTTCCTCCTTGTGCATTTTGGTTGGGAGAAGAGAGCAGAGGACAGCTGCTGTGTCTGTCCTGCTGCACTTATTTTTAAAAATATGTGTATACAGTATTCTGCATGCATGTGTGCCTGCACACCAGAAGAGGGCACCAGATTTCATTGTAGACTGTTGTGAGCCTTCATGCGGTAGCTGGGTCTTGGACTCGGGACCTCTGGAAGAGCAACTAATGCTCTTAACTTCTGAGCCACCTCTCCAGCCTTCTGTGCATGTTGTTTGGAATAATATTTTTTCTTGCAATTATGTAGTCTTTCTCTCTGTGTGTTTTTCAAGAAAAATTCCTCTGTGTAGCCCTGGCTGTCCTGGAACTCTCACTCTGTAGACCAGAGTGGCCTTGAACTCAGAGATCCACCTGCCTCTGCCTCCCAGTGCTGGGATCAAAGACATGTCACCACCAGCCAGCTAACGATGAATCTTTAAATACTAGCTGAAAAGCACTTCTCTGAGAATCAAAATTCTCAGGAAACTACAGGTGTTAAAAGGGGTATGTATATGCCTGTGTGTGCATGTGTTCAATATATAAATTATTATAACTCCTCAAACATTTTCAGTAAATCCTACCAATTAGAAGGAAAGCTATTGACATAAATAATTTTAAATAAATAATAAATAATGTCAATAAAATTTTATGTCAAAAGATCAAATACAATTTTTTGTCTTTATTCACCTATTCTTATTTAAAAATATTTATCATGTTTTTATTTGGGTGTGTGCACCCAATAGTGAACTGGTGCCTGCAGAGGTCAGAGAAAGGTGTGTGTTTTACTGAAGCTGGAGTTATAAGTGGTTGGGATGCTAGGAACTGAACTTGGGTCCTCTGAACAAGCAGCAAGCACTCTTAACCACTGAGCCCCATGCATAGTAATGATATTTTATCCATTCTCCCATCAGTGTGTTTTAATTCATTGTTTGTGTTCTGAGATCTAGACTTTATTTGAACAGTGAGGGCTAGAACCTATCTTGGTGGCCTTCTGGAACATGACAGAACCTGAGAGAAATGTATAAAGGATCACATCCTCAATGACATTGGACACCTGGTGGTCAGTATGAGTAGTTTACTAAACAGTTTTGCTAATGTACACAATAGTTGGAATGATTAATATACTAGAACGATTGTTGAGCAAAAGTTGAAACAGCTACTTTCACTTTGGCAAATCTTAATCACTCCAAAATTCCATTAGAGACCTTGTTAGTAACTTTATTAATTTTTGTATAAGCGCAAATTAGTTTTCTACTAATTGTGTTAAACAATTTTAGCATACATTCCAATATTAATTTTAACAAAATAGCATAATTACAAGTAGAATAAGTATATGTTAACTTATTTTTCTGTATTTTGTTTGAGTGTAACTTCTTGGCATACGTGACCTTAACTTAAACTAAGAAAAAAAAATGTAACTTTTTTTTTGTGGTCATTTCCTAGCCACTTACTTGCTTTTAAGTTACCAAATTGCACTTTTTTTTCCAGGCACTATATAATGACAAAATCTGGAATAACAAAATCTCATAAGGAGAAAATGTCTAATCATCTTTGCTTGTTTAAAGCTTTTAATTTTCTGCCAGTTTTTCTTAATCACTACATGTTTTAAGATGTACATTTTTACAAGTATCATTTTATTACTAATGAAAAGTCACATAAATTTAGAAACTGTTTCGTTTCATCCCGAAATGCTAATTTCAATTGAGAGGAAGTTAAGCATTTCATATGCATACAGCAAAACTCTTACAGCCCCATTTTGAGGTTGTCAAGTGCTCTGATTTCAATCCTATTTGACCAATTTAAATGACAATTTAAATGGTTGGATTCTACCATCAGATCTTAATCACCATCAATTCCATCAGATTGGGCTTCCACAACCCTTTGTTAGCAAGTTCATTTTCTGCTTAGCCAAAGAGACAATATGCTTTAAATAGATATTTCCCGTTAGTGCTTCCCTGGGAGAGAAACAGTTTTATTGGTCTGCCCTTTATTCCCTTTCTTACTCTTGGACAGATAAATGATTTAAATAAAGTGACATTTATAGAAGAGTTAGACAAGAGAAAAGAAACATGGTGGTACTCATTTTGTAAGACAAAAATCCTGTTTCTTTAAAATTTGTGTTTATGTGTCCTTTCCATTTGTATTAGGAGCCTACATTCCCAAAAATTTGACTGAAGACCATCCAGTCTGTCTTTCCTGAGCACCATTCTAAATACATACCTTCTTGAAACTGTTATTGTCTAAGTAGATGAGGTGCTAATGAAGAAATAAAGAAAAAGAATCTTTAACAGTTTTGTGATGTGCTCTCAGTTGTTGCACAGATGGATATCATACAGAACCTGTCTGCAAGGTGCACATTCATATTGACACAAAAGCACAGTGCAGAGAAGGGGGCAAGTGAGGTCCAAATTCTTAGGTTGGTGCCAGGCCTTTTGGAAAGCTCGTTAATTACTTCATGCCACCACTGGCCCACCTGGTGCACTGTGACCTTCTTTTTTTATTATTATCATTTATTACAATTTATTCAATTTGTATCCCGGCTATGGCCACATTCTCTCCTCCCAATCTCACCCTTCCTCCCTCTTTTTCCCCTATGCCCCTCCCCTAGTCCACTGACTAGGTGAGGTCCTCTTCCCCTTGTGTTTGACTCTAGCCAATCAGGTCTCATCAGGACTAGTTTCATTGTCTTCCTCTGTGGCCTGGCAAGGCTGCTGGGAAAGTGATCAGAGAGCCTTTCACTGAGTTGTTGCCAGAAAAAGTCCCTGCTCTCCTTACTAGAGACCCCATTTGGATACTAAGTCTATGGGCTATATCTGAGCTGGGGTTTTAGGTCTGATTTTTCATGCCTTGTGGAAGGTAGTTACCTCTTTTTGGTAGGTGAATATTGACTGAGACATTTATCATATCTTTCCTGTATCCATCATTTCTATCCTTTATAATTTACCCTGAAATTTTGTTTTGCTTGGTATTCTATTCATCTTTCTTAGACCTCCCAGGTGAAATTAAGACTACTTCTTACCTGTTCTTCAATTTTAAAAGAACATCCATATTATATCTATTTATTTTGTTAATATATGTTGAGAGACTTAAGAAGGCAAAGGAAAGTTAGTCATTTTTGCTTAGGTCTCCATAATTCCCTGTGATGCATCATTCACAAAGAAGGTAATAATGCAGGAGAGAAAAAATATTCACTTTCTCTGTAATGAATTTGCTAAAACTGAGTTACAGTAAGGAAATAAAAGAACAAAAGATAGAGGACAGCTGGATTTTTTTAAAAGTATTCCTAAATCTAAAGGGGAGAGAGGTTGGCTTTGATATTATCCTGTCTTTTTAATGTTCTTCTCTTAGCCTGTACATCCATTTGATATTTAGCCAGAATTCACTAATATAAAAATCTTAGGTGAAGACAGAGGAAGAAACAAAGTTTTTCTCTGTCAAGGTAAGTTCAAGTCTTTCTTCTGAAGTATTTTATAAGACCTTTCACAAACCCCACTGTGGCTCAGCCACAGTAACAAAGGACACCCATGATGCTTTGATTTTTCTTCTCCACTGATAAGACCCTTTATTAACTTCATCTGGACGGTTTGGTATTTAGAGTAATATGAAAATGGCATTTTGTTCATGACTATTTTCCTCATGTTTGCATTCTATTTCTACCTCTTTAATTGTAAATTGCTTTTCTGGGGGAGATGTTGAACACTGGAGAATAAAGACAGAAAGTACCTGGCATTCCCCATCACCAAGGAACATAATCATTAGTGTTTGTCATGTCTGCCAACTGGGCAGCATGGTAAGGTCAACTTTAGATGTCTCGAGTCTCCGTCCATTATTCTTGTAAGCAACAGTTTACTGTGAAGTTATATGAGTGATATAGTCCAGAGGGCCATTTGGGAATCATACCGTTGATGGCTGTAGACCCAATACTATTAGAAAGAATGTTAAATCTTTCACAATGTAACTGAATTGATAGTGTTTCCTTTTTAAAAAATGTAAAAATTCAGCCAAAGTAATCTGATTTTTAAAATAAATGAATGAAATTTGCCAGCAGCTAATGATGATGAGTTTCTCACTGACGAACAATGGAAACTAGACATCGATATTGTGAGAGAAGTGTGAGCTAGCTCAAGCGCTCCTGATTTGAATCTTGATTTAATCATAAAAATAGATGGGCTGAAGGGAAAATACAGTGTATTCATTCTAACAGTAATTATGCTGAGCAAAACAAATGCATGTTGGCTGATTGCCTGACTGACATACTAAATCAAAGTGGAACCATGGCAGGAACCAAAGGGCCTGCCTTTGGTTTTAATCCCTCACATCCTCTGCTCATGTCCATTGGGTCCCTAAAATGACCCGATGAAGATAATTTTATTCTCCTGACATCAGCAGTCCTACCTGGCATGCGATCAAGTAGAAGCACGCAGGGGATGCTTTTGTTTCTGTGATTTAACTTATCTGCTTCTGTTTACAGGTGCATTACATTTGGTTTGCAAGGATATTCAAATCATTCAGGCTTTCCTTTTTCAAGTTTGCCACTTGATGTAACAGAGCAAACATATCATAGCTACATTGGTATTTGTACTGCATCCACTGTTTCAAACAGATACTGCCTGGAAAACCGCTGCTAGCTATAAAATGAATAAAATATCAACACTGAGCTGCAACACACACAGCAGATGTAACCATTTTTTGCTGTAAACTCTACCCACCAACAGTAGCCATGTGAGAAATTGGCCGTGAGCTCTTCCAGCCTCATAAACAGGGCTCTAATTAGCACACTGATAAATACTTCAACAAGTAGCACACAGAGTAAGCATCCTGTTGTCTAATTTACACAACCCTTCTCACATGCTCTGGCAGGGAATGATAAACGGTTCTACTGATACCAAGGACTCATGAAAGAAATAATAACACCAACAAAATTATTTACAAAATAATCTTATTATGTTCCAGTCCTGGTTCTTCCAGCAAATGTTGGAAATGAATTGAGTGGATAATTGCAATTTTCCAATACTTGTCTCATGTAGACATTGATATGGCTCTACTAACATTTGAAGCATAATGGACTAATGTGTCTGTTGCTCTATTTGGTTCCCTCTAATTACTGAGATACCCTACCCAGGCTTTTGCAGATTTAGAATTGAGTTCATTTTAGATCAGAAACTAACAAGTAGGTTCAATTGATGCATTCCATTTGTTCAGTTTCTTTCAAGTTGCACAAATAAAATGATTTGGTACACAGATTTCTCCAGGCACTATGAGATTTTCATCAGAATTCAGAGGAGTTAGGAAGTATTTGAAAACTTCCAGCAGATGTGAGATCAGGTCTCGTGGAGAACTGGAAGTCACTAGGCATTAAAAATGCTCCAGTAGTCCAAAAACAACCTTACAATTTACCTCCAACTTGATTTCACTCTCCCTGTGTAATTCTTTCTCCACATCTGTGTCTACTACTGTTTATATCTTGGGCTATTTCCTGGCTTCTGATTATTCATAGACATGGTTTTTATTTAGCCAAAAGCCTCTTTTCTCTTTGCTACTGCATGCAAGAACACTCTGGTTTTTGTAAACAAATGCATAGTGCAAAAGAAAACTGTACAACTTCTCATGCAAAAGTGTATAGTCAGCACAGATAAATATGTTCCAGTATAAACCATCTATAACAGTAGTTATTTAAGGTTAGGACATATGTCATGGGTTTTGGTGTCTTTGAACAATGATGTTTAAAGCACAACACAGGGGTTAGAGTGATCTGTTCCAAAGCACTGTCATATATGAATTGGAACTGAACTTTGGTTCTTTGGAACCATCATATCATTTATGAGCATTGAATTGTGTTTAGAAAATCCCAGAAAACTGATGAAGGATATCAAAGAAAGATATTTACTGAGACGGACAAGGAGAGCAACAAGAACAGGCAGCTTTCACACATTTACAAAACTAATATTGGCACTCTTTTTATATTTTATTGAAAATGATAAAAATGTGACTTTCAAGGAAGAACATCTTTTTAGCTATTGAAGAACCTGGGGTGTTAAAACTGTCACTTAAAAGCTCAGTGCATAACTGTTAGAATTAGAAATGCTGTTTGTGTGAGATGAGATTAGAGTTCACCTCATTTTGGTCTTTCCACTCCGTAGAAAGCTTTCTGCATGTACTCTAGAAGGCTTCAGATCTTTTATTTAGCACTGAAGTAAATCAGTGTGTGGTTTATCAACTCACAGTGCTCACTGCTCCACACTGTTTTATGAGGATCAAGTTTAAGCACCCAAGAAAACATTTCCCTACCCACAGATTCCGTGTTTGTACAAAAGAACTCTAAGCAGCTCTCATTTACTCACTCTGGTATCCTTTGTTTCATGTGATTGTTCTACCACTTATAATTCTCCATCAACAGATCCTGGAAAGACCACAGAGTTCATTCAAGATATTGGCAAATGACCCAATGCTGTTTTTCTGGACACGAACACTCAAAAGTCATTTATATCTCTATCTTCATACACTTCATAAGGCCGCTTTACAGTTTTCGAGAGATTTAATGTTAACTACAGCAGTAATTCAGGTCACAATTACCACCTTCAATCTGAGCTGAATTCAAGGGCCACATTTAGGGGTAAGATGTAAGGCAGAAATCAGCACATGGCTGTGGGCATATTGCCTCTCCTGAGTCTCCTTTAATATCGATATCATGACTGATGTGCTCTTGATTACAATTTTTCGTAAGGAATATAACCAGTGTATCACACTACACAAGCCATTTGGAATATAAGGAATTGAATGAGACTGAAGAATCCTAGGGTGTAATTAATGTCCATTTAGATACTCCTGGTGTCTCTGGCTTATGTGATACAGTCTCCCTGGGCTACCCTTAACCACCCCTCTGCCAAATTAGCTTTCTATTAGACTTTTGGTCCTTGAGAAGAATTTCTATTTCATTTGGGAGATATAGCTCCGGAGTAAAGATACAATCACTTTTCAGTTACTTGCCAACTCCTCAGGAAGGCAGAAGGAAGTAGAGCTTTGTGGGTAGGCAAAGGAGAAATAGTAGAATTTTGTGGCAAAAAAAATCCTAAATGTGTTAGAAAAGAAAACAAAAACCTTTTAGGCACCAAATGACCACCTCATCTGGCAGTAGAGTTTGAAGTGCTGTTTGGAGTCACACTAAACCGGCAGCAGTAAAGTACTGGGTTTGAATATGTTGTTGATATTCAGAGTCTTGCAATAACCCCCACATCTTAGCTTTGCTCCACTTATGCTTGTATTTTCTGTAAGTTATGGGCAACAATCACCTAATATGTTTTGACTGTCAAACTTTTATGCAATTGGTAATGATCCTTCAAAAATGGTTTCTGTGGCCAATGAAGCTTTCACCCATAAACCATAGACTCAGAAAGGAAATCGGGAATGGCCAAGGCATTTTCTGTATGCATTTGTATTCATTTGTATACAGACCCATAATTCCTAATGGTGCATCCTTTCATTCTCTAAATGTCACTCTTAAATGCTACGGTAATGCATACGGTTCTGAATAGCACTAGGACATTAAAAACCCTCTTGTCCTTGTCATATCTTGGAATTTGATTTCATTGACCACAGACAACTGAGAACAATAAATAGGTTTGGAAAATAGTGTTTAACCCTGTCTCTACCTTTATTCTTACCTGCATAGCAAGAGCATCATAACACACAGTAAGCATAGCACTACAGATCACTGCCTAAGTCAAGAAGCAGTGTTCACCTGTAAAGCCACACATGTGATAATGTTGGTAGACCCAGTTGTGAGGAATCTGGGAAGCAAGAAGACAAGTCAGTCTTGATCTGCTTGGAATCCCAACGGCACTGCTATCAAATTAGGCCTCATGATAAGATCCCAGTTTTTGGAAGATTGAATTTAGTTGTCAGAATTGTTCAAAGTGAATCTCTGGATACACTTTGAGAGGACTGAGTTATGGTTGTTATAGTAACACTGGAAACAATAAGAGATAAATACACAAAGGTCTTATTAGATATCAGGTGCTTTGCCACAATTTCCATGAACTAACTCAGAGTGTTAGTATAGCAATCTGCAGCTGATCGAGAACACTTCACTTGGAAACCCAGACAGTGAGGCAAAAAACTTATTGACAATTTGTCTATGAAAATAGACCCAGCTGGGGTGGGTGTCTATTGCAGGTAGAGTCAGCTGACATCATTCATGGGATCAGGAGAGTGGTATGGGCCCAGATAAGACCCAAGAGCAATTATGCTTTTCTTGACATTAAGAGAGTTTGACTTGCTATTCAGCCATGTCCTCTGGGTAAACAGTCTACTCTCTATTAATTGTTTTACTATCTAATTGTTGTTATGGCATTGTGATACAGGAGAGCCTCTCTAAGGAACTTTGAGATGAAGAAATTCTAATTGTCCTACCTGCTCTGAGAATTATATTTAAAAGTCAATAAACAGAGTAGAGATAAGCAGGAAATTGCCAAAGAAGTAGAGCAGTTCCCAGGCCTGCGAGATTTTTGATAGCAACTCAATGAAATATGTTAAAACATACTTTTATGAACCGAAAACAAATGAATCTATTAAAAGAACACTAATAGCTTCCAGGACATATGAAAGGAGAGTTAAGGAGGCAAAAAGAGACCTGACCTGTGCTGTCATACTCTGGAGTGAAGGTAACACGATAACAATGATGGATCATTTTTACAAGGCGATGGTGATGTCAATTCATTTTTCCAAATTTTCAGTGTGTTTTCACCCTGAAACCCTTTGATTGTAGTTGGACTTCTCATATATTTTGTCTTCAGAGAGGACATGTTCTGGCTAGAATTTGGGAAATTAAATCAAGCAGATTTTACACTAAAATTAATCAGCTGTAACAGGTTTTATTTTCCAGTTTGTGGGTTTAGTTTATGGGAAACTATCTCAGAGACAGCTCACTGTGTATGCTGTCATACAAGGCTTCATCTCGTCAAGGCTAAGGGCCAGATATTATACTTGGAAAATTTCAATTAATGTTATCCCGTAAAGCATGTTAGGAAGAGAACAAACTGTCCTCTTAAGAAGAATCCCTCCGCTCTGCAGTACTCTGGCTTTCCAATGTTCACTTTACAAAAAGGTGTTGAGTAACCACAAAGTATCTGTCATTGTGCTTTTTACTAGAGACAATATGATGGCGAAGATGCAAGTCTGCTTCTTGAATAACTTAATACCTGGTCAATTCACAAATGCAGAACACCATTTTTTTCTGTCCTAACTTCTACCTGACTGAGAGTTCAAACATGAAAAGCATTTATTCAGGCATGTTGTGGGAGGTGTAGCTAAAGAGAAAGAAACATCTCTTGGTTCATAAAATCATCTTGGAAGTTGGATTTGTGCTGTGACTGGAGTGCATGAGTTTTCACAGGAGCTTTTACTTCTGCCTGATCCCTTTGTTCTGAATTTAGAGAATTTGAGTGTGTTGTGTGACACCTATAGAAGAAGTATTTTCTTCAATGTTGCCATTATGAGTAACATCTTGATATATAAAAAAACTGCCATGATCAATGCTAACTTGAATGGCTTCTAAGCCAACATCAAGATTGTTGACATCATTCCATTATGTATACCAACCCTATCTACTCCAGCAATGTGACACCTCAGTAAATCTGTGAGCATTAATCTATAGTAGCACCAACTCAGCTTTGCCTCATATTACAGTATATTTTCAGAGAAGCACACTGATTTTGTAATAGCATAACTCAAGCATAAAGACATAGACATTAAAATCTTCTTGATTTAATTTCTTGCATTAAACATTTCCCCTCCAAAGACAAAATATATGGGAAGTCCAACTATAATCCAAAGGTTTCAGGGGAATAACACAGCTGAAAAATTTGGATAATGAATTGACAACACCATCACACTGTAAAAATGGTCTTGACAAAGAAGTGCATGGGCCATCATTATTGGTTCTCCTCCTCAAAATAAAATTTTCTTGGGCTAGATTACTCTTACTTGGAATTGAATATCTTTCTCACCTTATTCTTTGCTGCATCTAAACATTAGCCTTGCTTTTTCTTATGACCAGGCCAAAATAGATGTACAGGTTTTTCTATTCTACCTTGGAGAAGAAGATAATATTCTAAATGCTATCAATACTGTATTATAAGTTCCAGTATGAAAAATATACTTATATGCATATATTTTACATATATATTTTTTCCTTTAGTTATCCCTTTCACTAATTCACCTTTTTACAATTTATGTTCTTTGAATGATTGTTGTACAAGGCTCCCCTGAACTTTTTTTAACTGCTTTATCCTAGAAATACAGATAAACTTTGTATTATAGTTGTATGCAGATATCCATGCAAAGTTTCTCTAGAAAACTTGAGGCAGCAGGGATACTGTGGAGCTGGTAGTATTGATATAGATTTCTAGAGGGAAAAAATGTGCTTGTACAGGTGGAATGAGAAAAAGAGTAAAAAACAAGTGGTTTGTTTTTGAAGTAGAGGGAAAGATGTTGCATTTGAAGGATGCTGCACTTGAAGGATGCTGCACTTGAAGGATGTTGCATCTGTCAGTTCTGTCAGTGTTCAAGGCTGTGACTTTGGAAAGGTCTCTTTATCTCTTAAAGTCCCCATTTTCCTTGTGCGGTAAGTGGGGCAAAAATATATTCATCTTCACAGGAGTGTGAGGATTACGGTCACTGCTACATGTTAAATTCTCTGTGAACGTTAAGGGCTGCCTAAGGATGAGATTTGTACTTACACATGTCTGAGGAAGAAAACACTCAGCAAAGTCATGGGATGTGTTTTAGGTTTGAGGTATGAACTCTGGTTGAGTATCATTGCCTTTCTCATTGAGGAACCGTAGAGAAAAGTCTTACATTATCTATCTCTATATCTACCTATCTAATTTATTAATTGATTGATTAATTGATTTTCACTCACTTGTGAAATGGGAATGCTCTTTTTTTTGACTTACCAATGTTACAATATGCCATGGTTATTAAGTTAGATTACATTATAAAACGCAATGAGCTTTTGGAAGTAAGAGCTCTTGTAAATGAGCTGATGTGAGTACATGTTTTAGCAAAGAATATCATTGCATGAATGCTTCTAAATATGCTACTGTTCTGTTTCTACTTGGAAAATAAGAGACTGTTGACAAAGCTCTCAAAATGATGGTAGCTTATGTAAGTGAATCACAATTTTATCTGTATTAGGTAACCGTTTCTTTTTAAAACAATTGTCATCTTAGTTTCTCAAAATTGCACTATTTTAGGACCTGATTCTGGGTAATTACCATCAGAGCCATTTTAGGCTTTGGAGTTGAATTGAATTTTAATAAACAACAATAGCCTAATTTGAACGTGAGTTTTATTTCAAAATTGAATTTCTAATGCAAATGTTGGGAAGAAGGTTCTATAAAACCCAAAGGCATATACAGAAGTTATGTCTTCATAATGTAAACACAGCCAGAAATTGCAGTAAATATATAAACACAACCATTTTGGAATAGTCATTTGTGAATGATTGCATAATTCCTAATGCTTCATCCTTTTGTTTTCCAGAAGCTAACTTTAAATTCTACTTAATCTGTTTCATTGACAGTTTGGGGTATTGTGTGACACCTACAGAAGTATTTTCTTCAATATTGTCATTATGAGTAACATCTTATTATATAAAAAATGCTATGAGCAATGCTAATTTGAATGGCTTCTGAAGCAACATTAACATTGTTGACATCATGGTATTATGTATACCAAACCCAATCACTCCAGCAATGTGACACCTCAGTAAATCTGTGAGCATTAACATACAGTAGCATCAACTCAGCACTGCCTCATATTACAGTATATCTTCACAGAAGCATGTTGATTCTGGAAGAGCAGAGCTCAAGCATAAAGACATAGAATATAGCTATTAGTCGTTGACTTTTCTAAAATAATGATTCTAGTGTTCATTCTTAGCATATTTTTAAAAATTCTATCGCAAAATTAGAACTCTTCATTTTGAAAGAGATGATTTTTGCTTTTATGACATAAGCCATGAAGACTATTAGAAAACATCATTCCATTTCAAATTGTAAGACAAATTAGTGATAATTTCTTTCCATGATTATTTGCATGAAGAAAATACTTTCAAGGTATTTCCAAAATTTATTTGGAGACATATCTAAAAGAAGATTTATCTTTGGGTGTTTAGAAACATGAAAGAATTTACACCAGCAACTTTCCAACAAGCCTGATATTTGATATTAGAGACAGACATGTACTCACGTAAAAATGGTAGATCTGGGCAGTCCTGATGAGGTTTAACAAGCTATGGGCAGATGGCAATGGTGGAGAACTCCCCCTTTCAGTGGACTAGAGGAAGAAGATGAGGGGGAAAGGGAAACAGGGTGGGGCTGGGAGGAGTTGAGGGAGGGGTCTTCAATAGGGATATATATTGAGTAAATTGTGAAAAAATTAAATTAAAAATTAATATAATGGAACAAAGATCAACAAATTTTAATTGTAGTACAACAAAGGATTCATGAGTGTCCTAGTTTATTTTTTCTTTCTTTTTTTTGTTCCCCTTGGCTTTCCTGGGCTTGCTTTGCAGACCAGGCTGGCCTCAAACTCACAGTGATCCTTCTGCCTCTGTCTGCCTGAGTTCTGGGATTAAAGGAGTGCACCTTAATACCCAGCTAGAGTATCCTAGTTTTCAAAACCTCTTGGAGGGGGCAGGGAGGAGATGAGGGAGGGATGGGGAGAGTGGAAAGGAATGAGGGAGAGGGCTACGCCTGGGATGCAAAGTACCTAACCTGTGATTGATATAAAAATAAATAAATGACATTAAAAAAACCAGTTGTGTTCTTGGGAGATAGAACACATGTGTAACATGATCAGGCATAGGTTCAACTTCTAGGACTAAACCAAAACCAAAACAAAAAAACAAAAAACAAAACAAAACAAAAAAACAGAAAAGCAGCTGAGTATATAAGAAGATGGATAAAAATAAAACAAACAATATCCAGATAGTTTATTTCTCACAAATCTGATAAATTGTCACTATCTATGAATATGCTCTGCAAATAGATAAAGAAACATAAAAAATTTTAACTGTTACCCAACAAAAGCCAGCAGCGTAAAAGAACACTTACAAACTTTCCCATGTGCAGAATACACTCAACCAGTTTTTAAAAATAGTAACATGTGACAATCTTGTATGGATCTTTTGTAGACTATGAAACAGGGAAATTATTACCATATATATGACTTTTATATTAGGCAGGTGTATTTGACAAGTTGTGCTAGGAAGTCCAAATACAGAGACAGAGGCTGTGATTTTTAAAAAAAAGATTAATTTAAATTAGAGACTTTACACAGTTACTCCTGCTGTCATTTTTCACCACAGTCTGTATATCTCACATGATCACCTTATATCTCGATGCATTGAAAAAACATATCTGAGTGACAACTTGATAATGGGCACACACTATGTGCTGGCTGTGGAAGCAAAACAGCTTCCTCCTGCAGTGCTTTGCTGCTGGTGACGATAGTTCATCATGCTTAAAACTTAGATGATGCTTCATGAGGCCCCACTTACTGATGGTTGATCTTAGAGCCTGTGCTGTGGGTGTTCTATTCAGGAAGTAGTCTCCTGTGCCAATGAGTTCTAGGATGTTTCCCACTTCTTCTTCTAAACGGTTCAGTGTGTCTGGTTTTATGTTGAGGTCTTTGATCCACTTGGACTTTAGCTTTGTGCAAGGTGATAAATATGGATCTATTTTCATTTTTCTGCATACAGATATCCAGTTGGACCAGCACCATTTGTTGAAGATGCTGTCTTTTTTCCATTGAATGGTTTTGGCTTCTTTGTCAAAAATCAAGTTT
>CM053753.1:71740424-71773658 GCA_028658305.1 Pachyuromys duprasi | reverse complement strand
TAAAATAATAATAATAAAAAAAAACTTAGATGATGTGGTTAAACAGTTCCAGTTTGTTAAGGACCACCAATCCTGAGTGAGCTTGTTTAGAGGATATGTCATAGAAGAAAACACCAATATTGGTTAAACGTTTGACCTGGAGATGACCAAAGCTCCACAAGAAGACCAACAGAGCCAACTAACCTGGGCCCAGAGGGGCTTGCTGAGAATGAAGCATCAACCAAGGACCATAAATGAACTGGACCTAGGCCCAATAACAAAGATGTAGCAGATGGGCAGTTTAGGCTTCATGTGGGTTCTCTAGTAAGGGAAGTGGGGACTGCATCAGACACAGACTCACTTGCCAGCTTTTTGATAATTTTTCCCTGGTGGGACTGCCTTGCCAGGTCACAGGAGAAGAGGATATGCTCAGGCCTGATGCAACGTAATGAGCTGCGGTGGGATCTCTCTTTTCTGAGGAAAGAGGGATAGGGAGTAGGGGGGAGGGAGAGGGGGAGGTGAACAGAGGATGGGACTGGAAGGAGAAGAGGGATGGGGCTACAACAAGGATATAAAGTGCATAAAAAATAAAAAGAAATCAGTTTCTGAACTGAAATTTTTTTTTTCACAAAACTGAAAGATACTGGACCACTTTAATGTAAATACTTTGTCATTTTATCATCATACTTATGCCCAAGAGTACTTGAAAACACTGGCATTTACTCTCCCTTTAATGTGTTCTCTCATTTTCATCTTGCGCCTTTAGGAACACCATCCTTGAGGCTTTATTGTGGTGATGAGACTGTCATCATGAAACTCCCTGCCCACCCCCTGTTCAGCTGCTCAACAAGGGATCCAGAGCTGCCCTCCCATAAGCACTAAAGCTCTCATGCTGTGAGGGTTCCTACTGTGCCTGTCATCAGCAGTGGTGCCATTGCTGTGTTGCCATTGCTGGGGAATTAGTACTGATGTTCTCTCCCATGTCATTTGTGTCTGGAAAGTAGTTTACATTGAGGTAATTATAACAGGTGTATTGAGACACAGGGAATCTTTCAGGATGCCTCTGACCTATTAATAGGTTCTAACTGGTGATCTTCCTTGAGCACATGTATTTCATGTGGGTAGTCTGAAAAAGAGTCACCGAAATCTAAAGACATTGGCAACATGTTGTAAATAATCTGATGAGATAGAGTGTTTTAATGCGCTTTGGGACAGACTTATCTTTTTTTTTTAATTTATTTATTTATTCACTTCACATCCTGATTTCCTCCAAGTTCCTCTTTCCCCTCCCCTTTCCCTATTCCTCAGAAAAGGGGAGCCCCATCCCCCACTTACCTCAGCTCATCAAGTTGCACCAGTACTCCCTCTTCCCCTGTGGCCTGGCAAGGTAACCCCTCCAGAGGGGGGTGGCCAAAGGCAGGCAAAAGAGTGCATGTCAGAGACAGTTCCTGCTCCATTATTGGGTCCCACATGAAGCCTGAGCTGTTCATCTGCTACATTTGTGTAGGAGGCCTAGGTCCAGTCTATGCATGGTCCCTGGTTGGTGTTTCAGTCTCTGCAAACCCCTCTGGGCCCTAATTAGTTAGTTTTGTTGGTCTTGTTGTGGAACTCCTGTCACCCCCAGGCCCCCAGGTTCTTCTATCCTTCCCCCCACTTTTCCACAAGAGTCCCTACACTTTGCCCAATATTTGGCTGTGAGTCTCAGTATCCTTTTCAATGTGCTGCTGATTGGAGCCTCTAAGAGGCAGTCATACTCATGTGTGTGAACGTAGCAGAATAACGTTAATAACGTCAGGGGTTAATAGTGTCTCTTCCATGGGGTGGGTCTCAGGTTGTGCCACGCACTGGTTGGACATTCCCTCAATCTCTGCTCTATCTTTATCTCTGCATATCTTGTAGGCAGGGTAAATTTTGGTTTGAAATTTTTGTGGGTGGGTTGGTGTTCCCCTTCCTCCATTAGGAGTCGTGTCTAGTTAGAGGGTCTCCACGACCACTACTACTAGGAGTCTCAGCTGGAGTTACCCCCGTGTCTTTCCAGAAGCCTGCCCTGTCTTAGGTCTCCAGCTTGTTACAGAGATGTCCATGCTCATGGTCATCTTCTCTCTGTAGGCCATTTGTCCTCCCTTCTCTCCAGGTCTAATCTCCACCCTCATTTCTCTCTGCACTTCGTCTCCTACTTTGTTCCTTCTTGTCAACCACTTCTGCTGTTTATTCTATTTTCCCTTCTCAATGAGATTTAAGCATCTTCCCTTGAGTCCTCCTTGTTACTTATCTTCTTTGGGTATGTGAATTGTAGTATGTTTATCCTGTACTATATGGCTAAAATCTGCTTATAAGTGAGTACATATTATGTGTGTCTTTCTGGATTTGAGTTACCTCACTCAGGATGGTATTTTCCATTCTATCCCTTTGCCTGCAAATGTAATGATTTTCTTGTTTTTAATAGCTGAGTATTATTTCATTGTGTAAATGTACCACAATTTCTTTATCCATTCTTTGACTGAGGGACATAGAAATTCAGGAAACAACACACTTCACAATAGCCACAAATAATATAAAGCATCTTGATTTAACTCTGACCATGCATGTCAATATTCTTAGTTGTAAAATGTTGTGAATATAAACATGTTATTGTTTTGGTGCCAGTATGAGATATGGGACTGATTCAGATATTCCACAGCAGCAGACAACTTGCCTCATGTGGGCTCTGAGAGGAGCTCTTTGCCAGCTGCAGATAGTTTAAATCTGAGGACTCTGGAGAATAAACGCCAGATCCCAGAGAGTGAGGAGCTGGGGGAAAGAACGAGGCTGCTCCTGCTTCCCCTTTGCTGCTCCTGCTTGCTGTTGTGAGAGAAGTTAGGGATCCTCTGACTGGCTCCAAGGAACCCGATGACCCTAACCAGCTGGAAGTAGCTAAGAGAGCTATGATCCCTCTCCGACTAACACTTTTTCTCTCCTACCTGGTGTTAGGGTGTTGAAAGGGATTGAGGTAGAGTAGAGAAAAAAAACGTAAAAGAAATGTAAATAAAAGAGGTTTTTTTTTTTAAAAAAAAGCAATATGCAAACACTGAAACATTGGTATTTTGCAGCCTTCCTTGCTTTGTTTTGAACATAGTGTTTTCAGTGAAGGTTCAGGATGAGTAGACCTTGAAATCTAGTTTTGAAATGAAATTTGTTTGTGTTTTTCTGACCCATTTTTTTTCAAAATATGTGGTGCAATTCTTTGTTAAAGACCTCTATCTTTTAAATAGAATTTGATGTACAATGAGCAGCTAATTTCCGAGGATCATTCTGGGATCACTGGACAATAAGGCTGTGTGCACACGGGGCCTCTGCTCTTCTCCTGGTTGTCATGGTTGCATCATACTAAGGCGCAGCTTCCCACTTGACCAGTGACTTCAATCTTCCAAGAATCTTACATGTCAGGAGAGCTATGACTATGTGGGAGAGCAGATGTCCTTGGACAGATTCTGAAAACATTTGCCAACCAGATCCTAATGCCTGGCACCAAGAGAGCATGGGTTCCTGCTCTGAGATGCCCAAGTTCTTGACAAATCTGAAGAGAGATCTTCACCTCTTTCAACTTAGCAACTTCACAGTGTAATCTGGGATATGTTAGGAAATTTGTCACAACATTTGAAACAATAAATAGTAATTCCAATACTTGACACAATAAATAGAAGTCCCCCTAAAACAAATAAACAAAGAATACCTTCCAGCATAATATGGTTCATTTGGTACAGTCTCCAGGTGATGGTATTTACAAAATATTTGAAGCACAAGGATTGTCTGAGTTTCCACAGTACTTAATTGTGCTGTAAAAGATAAAAACTACCATCATAGTATATTGGTTGCTGATCAGGCAACTTTGGTGATTAAATTCTGGAAGGAAAAATGCTTTATAATAAGCTATGTATAATTAAGTGATGTTGTATCCAGGCTAGTAACAGGGATTTTTAATGAGGAAGAAGACTGAGGGAAAGAGAACTTTCCCATATACACAGAAAGCCCATTACAGCCACCATTAGGCATAAGTCCAGCTTCCCTTGCCAGTGGAACCCAGGGACACATTTCAGGTGAATGGAAGGTATCCATAAAGGTCAGCAGTTTAAAGGGGTAGTTCAATGGTACAGAAGATACCTGTAGCATCTGTGTGTGTGTGGGAGGGCAGATTATGAAGGTTTGTTATTTTAAAAGTCAAGTTCTGGGCAAAATTTTCTTCTGAAATACAGTTTTCACGCTTACATTTGACTCTCTTACAGTGGGTTCCTCCAGTCAGGATATGGAGGAATATCCAGTGCAATCTAATTGTGGGCTTATTAAAAATTACTGTGGATGTACACATTAATTTACCAGCTCCTGTTTCACTATTTGGTGTTTGGAAGCCGATGGTTCCAGGAGCCAAATTTTTCTTTTAAAGTTTTCTAGCTACTACTCTTAATTTTGAATCATTTTATTGATGACGGCTCATTCTTCTTAACTGATGGTGGGAATGAGAGGGCACCAGGACCCACGGTTCATAGATAGCTTACTTTCAACAATATGTAAATGGTTGTACATCTGATGGGCCACCTATACATTATGCTTTGCTCTATGACTCATTGCTCATTGATAAAAGGTCAGATAGTAGAGCCAGTGAACACTGAATCCAGTTTGATTCTTATAAAACTGAGTTGTATAAAGTGAAGAATGGAGAAGAAAAAGAAGATGTTAAAAAACATTTGTCCATGTATTTGGTGAAATATTGTAAAGAGAGCAGGGATTCCTCCCCAGTCCTCAGGGGATGAGTTATTGTGGAGGATTTACAATTGTTTCCTGAAATGGCTTTTAAAGTTGATTAGCATAATTCAAATTAAAGCATCCACCTTTATCTCACATGGACAATAAATGCTAAATGATCCAGGGTCGGAATTAGATCTTTTTTCCACAATCTAAATTCACTGAAATATTTAATTACCAAAGCTTCACTTAATTTTGTGCTGGCAGGAGGCTGAGGAAAGACATGGAGCTCCTCTGAACAAAAATCCATCTGCCACCAGGAACAGCCTTTGTGTTTCAAAAGCCCCCAGTGACAGCACAATATTCCTCCTCTGCCTTGGCTTTGTATTTAGTTGTTGGGAAAGAAGCACATTTAAAAAAGTTGTCACACTATAAAAAAATGATGTGTTGTAAATTAAATTGTGTGGGCTCCATGGAGAGATATTTAAAAAATACAGTAAATTCCGTGTAGGGCCTCCTAACCTTGACCCATCTTGTTTATCAAATAGGAGCGAATAATAGACTTTGGAAATGTCTAGCTTTGTAGTAATAATAACTAAGAGAAAATGGTAACATCAATAACTTATTGCTGCATAAACAACATTTGAAAAAAATCTCTTTGAGACACTATTACTTTGGCTGTTATTCAAATGAGCAGGAACAAATGAGGCCTCATTTAGTAATTTTTTTCCTTACTCAAATCAAGCTAACTCTCATTAAGAATTGACTCTACCAGAATAAGCTTCTGCAATTAAAAATAACTTAGATTAGAAATTATCTGTTTGACAAAGCAGTATGTTTTATTTGCACTTACGTGTTACCTGAAACAAAAAAATCAATTTTCTGTTAAGGGTGCTTCACACAAAACTGAAGCAGGTTAGATCTAATTAATGGAAACATTTTTTTTTACTGCTAGGAAGTTCTTTCATCAAACAAACAAACAAAAAATGCACAAGAGACACCTAAATTCATCTGCTTAATAAAAAAATTGAGTTTATTCTCTCTTCTTATTCTCATATCAGGCATGCTCTCTGCACTCCCCATGATGCCGGCAATTTGGCTGCCAGTTGTTTGGAAGTCTATTAGGGAAACTTTAATTTGATGCTTTAGGTCCCATTTCAGGACAGAGTGACTTCGGGGTCAATCAAGGACTAGAAACTGAAAAAAAAAATCACAGGCTTCCCTAATTACCTATCACTTTTTGGCAGTTACAAGAATCCCTACGGAAACTGCATTTTCAAATGGATTCCTTCATTTTCTACCATTCCCCTTTGAGCTTGGAATAGGCTGAATATTCTTTTATCAGTTAATGTATTAATTTCATAACTAGACTGGCGTCTGCTGGAATACTCAATTGATAGTGTGTGTGTGTTTTCTTTTTATTCCCTTTCCTTGATCTATGTGACTACGTATATTCTAAGGCCATCTGTTTACTGCACCTTTAGGCTTACCACCCAGCTTTAATTCCAGGATTGTTTGTTTCTTGTACAAGTTTGTATTTTAATACAAGCCATAGAACCAACACAACAACAACAAAACCAAAACAAAACTGTGTTGGGGTTGTGATTGTGTTGAATCTATTGTTCAATATACCTCGGCTGGGTAGACTGACCATATTGAATTTATTAATCCATGTTTAATAAATAATAATAATTAATAAATTAATCCCACTGCTTTTCTTCCTTCCTTCCTTCCTTCCTTCCTTCATTCTTTCTTTCGAATGATGTTTTTAAGTTGTACAGGATTTTTAGCAACATGAAACTGGCTCCTAAATATTTCCCATGAAGACTACACTACTGTTTTGAGTGTGCATTTATACAACTGACGGCACAGTAGGTCTTTCTGTGACAAAAATCACTGCAAACTTGGTGTTGTTCTGATGTGCAATCCCAAAAACTTTAAATACAGATTCAAGAAAAAGCGCAAACACAATCCCAACTGCCTTTTTTCTCTTTCGTAGCTACTGAAAAGCTGGCTCTAGGATCTGTTGAGTGAATATTACGAGGCCAGCCACTCGTTAAACAGCAGAATCTTTGCTGTTTTATTTAGGACCACTTTTGCCTTTGCTACCTGCACTGACTCACACATTCTTTGGCAGTACATGGCCACGAGCGGGTAAACTTGGCTTTTGAAGATTTTTTTGAGGACTTTTATGTTTATGCTATGAAGACTATTGTACTAGCTTTTTTTTTTTTTATAAATGATTCGCTTTTTGTAAAAAAAAATAAATAGTTTGTTGACCTTGCAAAAACAATGTGGAAATGTTTTCTCAGACTATTCTTTCCAACAAAAACTTAAAAAGATAACTAATATTATTTGTATCATAACATTTGATAAAATTCACCAGTAAAACCACCTCTACACATTTGTTTTATTACAAATTAATTCATTTTTTCAAGTAATTCCCTATCAAAGTTACTAAACCAATTGTCATAAAAGTGCTCACACTATCGTATTATCAATTCAATGCCTACAGGACCCCAAATGACAGCCTTTATTATGCATTTAATATTAACAAATATATTTATAGCATCTATCATTGTATGTTATTTATATTTATGGTTATAGTTTATATTTTTGTTCTTCCTAAACAAGGACCTACTGTGGAGCCCAGACTGGCCCAGACTCTGAGACATTCTGCTTCACTCTCCCAGATATTGGGATAGCAAGTATAAGCTCTGTGCTTAGCTCTTGGGCTTTAATTTTGCATGATTGGTATTCTATAAATTTTCACTTAATGAGTATTACAAAGACTCCTTTACAGAGATGGAAGGGTTTCTCAATGGGTGTACTAATCCATGATGTACTAGTTTGGAGGTCCAGTAGTAACATAAAAGCTGGAGATAGTAGCAAGCATCTGAAAACTCATTTCTGGCCAGAGGCAACAGGATCCCAAGGACTTCCTGGCCAGATAGGCTAGACAACATTGTAAGCTCTAGGTTCAGTGGGAGACTTGGTCTCAATAAATAAGGCGAGAACAAATTAAGGAAGACTTCCTGACATCAACTCTGTCATCCTCATGAACCTGCAGGGAGGAGTTAATCACTATATATATGCATACAGCATACATATATTCCAAGAGGTTTTAGTTTCAACAATACCTAACAAGGTTCTACCAAGAAATGTTTGAGAACCATTTTACTGCCCAGCATAGGATTTATCATCGTGGATGCTGCACACAGGCTTGCATGTCCTGGATATGTTGTATATAGTGTTCCATAAATGCCAGAGACAGGTACACAGCACTACTCAGACTGCTCATCTCTGATGATGCACTTTTAATTGTTTGCATTTATTGAGAGGAAGTGTGAAAATTTCAATAATGTTGTATTTGTTTACTGTTTTCCATATTTTCTTTGGTTTTGCTTCCTCAATTGTAAAATTACCTTGATGGGTTTATATTTACTCTTTGACCCCCACCAAATAACTCTGTCTCTTGCAATGGTATGTGACTGCTGCTACCATGGCTGGGCCAGCTTTCTCGGTGTTGGAGTGTATTTAAAATCTTTCCTCTTCTTGTGCTTTCCTCCTCTTCTTTGGACACATGAGGAGAAAGATCCCGTGCAGTCCGCTGGACCTAATATGTTATTCTGAGTGGTATCCCAGTTTTGACTTAGAATGATCAGTTTACAGTAAGTTGGCCTTTATGTTTTAAAAATGTGCTTTCATTTTACTTGGATGTTCATATTTCTCATGAGAATGTAATTATCATTTGTATCATTCTAAGCTATTTTGTTGTATTCTCTTCTCTTCTTTCAAGGTTTTTTTATTTGCTTTTTACTAGTTTCATTATGGAACACGTAAGTATTTTATTTGTATCTCTTCTATTTTGTATTTGCTGAGCTTTTTGGGTATGTAAATTTATTTTTTAAATTAAAATTGAAATTAAAGTCTGGCTCTTGTTTTATGTTCATTCAGTTTTTTCTCCCTTTCTTCCCTTTTTTTCCTCACTTTCTTTTCTTGATACAAGGTTCCCCTGCCTATGCCTCCAGAGTGTTAGGACTATCAACACCGCCCTTGACCAAGGACACGTCCACTATTTATTGTTTATTCACCACACTCACAATCTCTTCTGCCTCTGAAAGTTAAATTGCACGTGAATAAAAATATATTACAGAATCCAGCTCTAACACCCCATTCACTGATGCGGTGTTCTGTTTTCTTTAATTATTTTTATTATCATTTTTCAAATTCTGTAACTTCCATTTCCCTCTTCTATGAATTCCCATTTTAGATAAGTTCTTTCAGTGAATATGCTTTCCTGATGCATTTGTTTTTCAGCCCTAGAACTTCCAGTTGGCTAAATTTCCACCTTCCCTCAAAGTTGCGGTTTTTTTTTCTGCTAACATTCTTTTCATTTTAGTATTGGTGACACAATGTTCTTTACATTTTGGAAACACCCCCTTGTATTTAGAATTGCTCATAGCTCCGTTGGCATCCCTGATTAGGTTGACATCAAGTCTGTCATCACACTTGTTCCCATGGGTTGTTTTATTCCACGTTTATTTTGCTATACATTTTATAATTTGTAGTTCACACTAGCATTTTGGAATATACCATAACTTTTGCTCACCTTTTTAAGTATCTTGATACCTACTCTTGAAGGAAATTTAATTAGTGACTGATGACCTATGTTTGCATAAGAATAGTTTTAACTTGGTAAGTGTAGATCTAACAATAACTTGAAAAGTTTTCTCAGGCCATTCTCCGTGCTAAGACTTGAGTTCCTTTACACACTGCTCTGTGGAGCCCATGTGTGGAGTCCTTGAAGAGAGCAACCTTAAGCTGGATTCTTACTGCTCAGGAAATCTTTCTGCCATCTAGCCTGTAGTGCTGAACTATGAACCTTGCAGCAGCTGTCTGGTCATCTGAACCGGTGGTCAGTCTGAGGCAGTTTCATGTTACACATCTCAGGCCTTAACAAACGACTTGCCAAGTACCCTCAGAATCCAATTTCCTCAATTACCATAACACCATTGTTTCTACCATTTTAGCTCAGTGAAACTTTTATATTTCCTTTGTACACTAGTTCAGCATGCTATGATTAATATATATGGAACACTGAGGTGCTTTGGAGGGGATCAAGGCTGTCTCAAGAGTGTCCCATTTTCTTTAGGTTTACAGCACACTTCCTATGAGCCAAAGCCTAAGATCAGTGGCTTCATACATTTGGTCAGTTTTACAGTTATCACATCAGATGGCACATCAGACAGCACTGTCTAGTAGCAGTAGCTTCATCATAGCAAGAATTGTGATTCCTTTACTTGATAAAAAAAAAAGACAAAACAGTGTCATTATACACATATCCAAAGATATACTTACAATTCCTACTTACCTTGTTCTGTTAACTAAGCTATAAGTTTTTCTCTTGATAGCATTCCTTTACATTTTCCTGGCATCTTTGTTTCTTAGTATATGATAAATCTTAATCACATACTCATATCAGTCACAATAGGGACTCTTAGCATGGTCAACATGGGACAACTGGCAAAGGATTAGTTTGAAAATGGACAGCAGTTAGCAAAAAACACAGGATTTTTGTTCTAAAGCAAACACTGTAATGACATTTGTATGGCATTTAACAGAGATACTGTGCTTATATATTTTATGCTTTGTGCAATAAACAAAACTTTAGTTTGAACTCATAGGCGTGCGAGGGGTGAGCAGAGGTGGAGGTAACAGAAGAGTCAGAGCCTCTCTATTGTGTTCAGCACCTCAGCTTCAACAGCCCAGCATCTCTGTGTGTCATGTTGTTCTCTGGCTCAGTGCCACGTCATTTTCCTTTTTGTCAGGCTAATCTGTGACCTGTCACTGTTCACAAAAAGAATCTTAATTATTACTGACAATAAATAGTTGAAGGAAATCAAGAATGATTCAAGAGAATTTAGTCGGTGCAAATAGGGCAACTTGAAATATGCTAGTTTGATTTCTTTTAGGGGAATTTAGACCTTGCTGTTTGATGTTTTACTTAATGACATTACAATTAAGCATGTATTTAATGTTTTTTTCCATTCATAGTCATACCCTTTAAAAAGCAAATGATATGTAAGTATGGTAAAATATAGGTCTCCTTTGATTTTAGTTAGTATTTCCTTTAGAATTGTTGGACTTTAGTTAAGTACGAAAGTGTCTTAAGGTCGTTCTTGGGACTATGGTCCAAGGCTGCCCAGTGGGTGTCTGAGATTTTTGGATTGGACTGAGATCTACATATACTACATTTTGATCTGGTTCTTCTTATCAAAGAAAATCTGGAGCAATCTCAGCATACATTTTTATCTTTCCTTACTCCATTGAGGACTTCCAACTCTCAGATTACAGGATGTCTCATTGTTTCTGGACTTTGGGGTCCCTACTTTGTGAAAAGCTGACTTGAACAGGTTCTTCACAGCAACATCGTCATGACATAATGGTGACGGCTCCTAAGTGACTAAAGAGAATCAAATTCAGGCTGCTTACATTAGACAAAGAAATGATGAATTAACATTTCAGGTTTGGGGAAAGTGAGGTTTTAACATGCTTACTTAAGAGAGTGTGCTGTTTAAATTTCAGAGGAAAAGGAAAGGTAGGAGAACCTTCCCTATCTGCTTACTTGGAGAGGGTCATGGGAGGAGATGAGGGAGGGAGGGTGGGATTGTAAGGAAATGAAGGAGGGGCCTACAGCTGGGATACAAAGTGAATAAACTGTAATTAATATGAAAAATAAAAATTTTTAAAAATTGTGAATTATTTACTTCTGGGAATTTCCACTTAATATTTTTGGACCTCCAAAATATTAAGCACAGGCAACTGAACAATAGAAAATAAAACTGCCAACAAGATATGAGAGGACATTGCACTCAAGAACGGAGTGTCACCAGGACTCGGGCACACCTCTGCCACCACTGGATACCTTGCATCCAGTGCACCATAGCTCAGATGTTTGTTTCATTAAAATCGTTAAAAGCTTTACATACTTTAGATCGTTGTTTAAAAATTATTTTACACACAATCTTAGGCAAAATGTTTATGTCTCAGTTATTTAAGGAATATCAATCTTATCTCTGCTTGTGGAAAAAAATTATGGTAGTTGTTGACTGTAAAATTCATCACCAATGCAGCAAGGACTTTGTGTTTCCTATTCTGGATTTGAAGTTAGCTAGTAATTACATTACACTGATATACATTAATGTACATTAATATGAAATAATTAAAATGGGACAATATGCCACAAAACTTTAAATTCTCATACAGATTTGTCAAAGAATTATGTTTATTAACATAAGGAAAACAAGTCATATTCAAGTTTTACATGTATTAATTAGCTGTGCTTTTGTAAAACTTTTATGACTTAAAGCTACAAATGTAATGTTTCTTTTAAAAAATATTTATGCTGTTTATATGAACAGGATATGGTAATGTGATGAAGAGATGCATTAAATAAGACAGAGCCAAATTTTATAGCCTGGTTATGGAAAGGAAAACACTAGAGTTTTAAAAATAAGGCTTACAGTGAATGTTTATGAGGCTGGATTCAGGCAAGCCTCTTAAGGAACTGTGAGCTTTTAATTCACCAAAGGGAAATAAATAATTTCATCATGATGAAAAACTACCAGGTCCAAAAATACATTCAAATTATTTATTACTTATGAATTTAATGAGAAAATTAGTCTATATTGAGGTTCTTGGTATCTAATTCATCTGTTTGGTAAGTGAGCAGAGAACTGGAAGCTTTACGCCAGTAGAAAAAGAAGCAGGAAAGAAGAAGGGAAAGAAGGGTAGGAAAGCTGTGCAACTGATCTGTCCACGTTTTCCAGCACCATGCTTTCCTTTCTAGGCGATTTTGAGCTCGTCATACATTAGTGGACAATGAAAACAAAGCCATTAAGACATCTTACTGGAAAACATATATTCAGAAAAATTCAACAGGTTAATTTACCCTAGCACACTGTGTGATTTGCTCCCATTTTTCATACTTTGTTTCAGTTATGTGTCTTTGCCTGCTGTTTGTGTCAGTGTAAAGGTTTTGTTGTCCTGTATAATCTTTGTTGTGTTTGTGTATGTATTTGTGTGTGTGAGAGAGAGAGACAGAAATAGAGAGGGATGTCACATGTATAAGTTCATGTACACACACTCACACACACATACATACACATTAAGGTATGTGGATGAGAGAGAGAGATTTATCAAATGGAAGAAAAGTGGTTATTAGCCAAAATCCTACTTTTCATTGGGAAGATACAGAAAACAATATTCTGAGATTGCTCTTCAGTTATCAGGACCCTTATTATTAAGTCATGTCTTATCAAAGTCAGAACAGTTTCTTTATAAGAAAAGCTGTCTAATTCTCACAGGAGCTAATCCCTCCATATTCACCATAGTTAAATCAATCATTACTGGAGTGTGAGGATAAAAGCCTACCTTTTACAATTGTCCCTTTTTAATGGATTGAATGCGAAGCAAATGCTCCCACTGGCTTATGTCTCCCGTTGGTGGTTTAACTTTGGAAGGTTATAGAACCTCTTAGACGTAGGTCCTACCTGTCAGAAATAGAACCATAGAGAAAAACTTTCAGGGTTATTGACTGCTCTTATTTCTAGCCAGAACTCTGCTTCTGGGTTGGGTGTTTGCAGTTATTGTATACTGTCACCACAATAGACAGGATCTGGTCCTACCACCATGCTTTTCTTTGCCACAATGGAATGTATCTTATAAACCCTGGACTGTGAGCCGTAACAGATGCTTCTCCAAGTTGTTTATGTTGGGTATTCCTGTCACAGTGATGAGGAAGGTAGCTAACACATTCTGTGAGAACCATTTTGAAGATGAACTTCAATGCAACTCTAGCCATCTTACAGTGTGACTCAAACAGTCTCTTGCATCTCCAGATTTCCTCTGTTAGAATTTGCTTTTGTAATGTTTTGAGATAAATCTGAGGTTTGCTAGGGAGCTGAGGATACCTTTTCTTTAGAGATACTGGAAGCTTATTTTTTTAAATTTTGGTCCTTGCTGTCTTATTTTTGCCAGATCTTTTTAAAAAATATTAATTTGATTATTACAATTTATTCACTTTGTGTCCCAGATGTAGCCCCTCCTTCATCCCCTCCCAGTCCCAGGATCCCTCTCTCTTCTCCTTCCATGCCCCTTCCACAGTCCACTGATAGGGGACATCCTCCTCCCCTTCCATCTGACCCTAGCCTATCAGGTCTCATCAGGATTGGCTGCCTTGTTTTCCTCTGTGGCCTGGTACAGCTGCACTCCTCCCAAAGCTAGCCACTGAGTTCATGTTAGAGACAGCCCCTGCTCTCCTTACTAGGGAACCCGCTTGGAGATTGAGCTGCCATGGTCCTTGTTTTCTTATAGTGTTATGGTGAATGAATACTGAATGAACTTCCAATTCTATCTGAAGTTGGAAGACATGAATAAATAATTCATTAAATGGTTCAATGAGCCATTTGAGCCTGAGCTCAGAGATAGATTTTTGTAAGGAAAAAGAATTTAATGCTAGGCTTATGTCATATGTAGAAACTTTAAAGAACAATGCTGTGACAAGCCTTGGAACAGAGGGAACTGGTCCAAAGGTTAAAGACATATTACCCTTTTTTTGTCCTTGTGCTTGTCTACCATAGTGCATTTTGTGCACTCTTCTATATTGTTTTCCTACTCAACATTCCAAAAACTAAGCAATGGCTATTCTTTTTGTCCATATTGATGTGCATCTGATGGCTATATAATCTCAAGCCACACTCTTATTCTTCATAGAACGCAAGACAATGTGGAACCACACACTCTCTTTCTCCAAGAGTGATGAAGAGGTAACATATCAGGTAGGGTGCTTTATACTGCCTACAATTGAGTAAGGGAATGTCTTGGTAGTCAACACAAAAGACACATAAATAACTGGTACAAATAAAATGGCATTGGCCAGCTAGATCACACATCATTCTCTCTCTCTTTTTGAGTCTTTTAAAAAATTTTTAAGGTATTAATCACAGGTTATTTACTTCGTATCCCAGCTGTAGTTGCCTCCCTCATTCTCTCCCAACCTCACCCTCCCTCATCGCCTCCCTGCCCCTTTCCAAGTCCACTGCTAGAGAAGGTCCTCATCTCCTTCCATCTGACTCTAGCTTATCAGGTATCTTCAGGACTGGTTGCCATGTCCTCCTCTGTGACCTAGCAAGGCTGTTCCTTCCTTGGAGGGGGGAGGTCAAAGAGTCAGCCATTGAGTTCATAGATCAATGGAATTGAATGGAACCCAGAAATAAACCCACACACTTATGGACACCTGATTTTTGACAAAGGAGCCAAAACTGTACAATGGAAAAGAGACACACCTTCAACAAATGGTGCTGGTCTAACTGGATGTCTACATGTAGAAAAATGCAAATAGGTCCATATTTATCACTCTGCACAAAACTAAAGTCCAAGTGGATCAAAGACCTCAACATAAAACCAGACACACTGATAGGGGAGGTCCTCCTTCCCTTCCATCTGACCCTAGCTTATCAGGTATCTTCAGGACTGGCTGCAATGTTCTCCTCTGTGCCTAGCAAGGCTGCTTCTCCCTCAGGGCAGGGGAGGGAGGTCAAAGAGCCAGCCATTGAGTTCATGTCAGAAATAGTCCCTGTTCCCCTTACTCGGGTATCCACTTGGATACTGAGCTACCATGAGCCACATCCGAGCAGGGGTTCTAGGTTATACACATACATGGTCCTTAGTTGGAGAAACAGTCTAATAGAGGACCCCCGTGCCCTGATATATTTTGTCCTTGTGAGCTCCTGTCCTCTCCCGGTTATATTACATCATTCTCTTGTTGCCATCTTCCATTCTGTGATACTCACAGAAAGCACAGAGCACATACTGGCAATATTTTCCCTTCAAACTGAGAATGTCACAGAAGATAGACATATAAATTCATCCTGTCTTTTCAAAATCAGTACTAGCTGCTCTGCATTCAATCTATTCACTCTAACCAAATTCGTTTTCTGGGTTCTGAAAAAAACACAAACCAAACCAAACCAAACCAAACCAACAAACAAGGACAGGTATATTTTGTCCTTGGAGACTTCAGTGTTCCATGTTGCGATACCTACTACAAGCCCATCCTAAAAGGAATGACACATTCTTGAAATGGAGCTTAGGCATCAGGTTGATTACATGATTGGAAGCATTTCCAACATGTCCCCTTTGTCAAGTACAAGAAATTCTCACCTGACAAGCTGGCTTAGTGAGCAGTCATTTCCTAATGCTTATTTGTTAGCTGGCTCCTTTTGTTTCTTTTGTAAACATTAGCAATAAAAAGGTTCTGTTATTTAGGGAAAGTGTTTAGTTATTGATCAGAAATAAGGGTTGGTTGTTAGCCCATGTTTAATTACTTGCATGAGAAAAGTTTTCTTGTTTACCTTTTTGGACTCATTGAGAATGCAACTGGCTATGGACTTGAAATTTCTAATCTCTAGTTATCACTCTCATATTATCTATTATCAAACAAACAATCACATTTACTGGAACAAAACTTAATGTAGATCTACCACCTGCTACTTTCTTCCATACAGTCTAAATTTTAGAGATTTTTTTTTTATTGCGGGCAAATACTGAGTAGAGCAAGAGAACATGCTTCAAGTGTGGCCATGTCTTTTACCCTTCTTTTATATTTTTGTTTGGAAACATCAATAACTCATATGTGGCCAAAGTCTTCAAATGAAGGTTGGAAATGTCAGTATAATTAACATAGCAGAAAATGGCCATTTCCACTAGACTGCTACCACCATCATATAGGTGTTAGGAGGCACTCAATCAAAACCTCTTGAACAAAATTAAAGGATACCTAATGGCTCTGGTGGGAATTTTGGATTACTTGGGACTGTTCTCCAGAATAGGAAAAGTGAGCAGATCTTGATGATCAAACAGAAACATGCCCTCCTATATAGCAAGCTATCTGGAGGTGGCCAAAGCTTAGCCAGAGACAGGAGATCCTATAATACACGAGGAAAACAAAAATCAAAACAATAAAATTTAAAAGGCAAAAAGTAATAAAGTAAACAAAATAAAAACGAAATGCACATAAACAACAACAACAAAATGAAATTCATTTTGTATTGACCAAATATTCCTGTGCGCAACCTTGCCCTGGAGTATGGTTGATACACCCAGTATCATTCCACTGGAGAAAACTGATTTTTCCTTTCCCAGGAGGTATCAACTGCAAGTTACTTCCTGGTAAATGGTGTGATTTTGTGTTCACGTCCCCTGTATGTACTGGGATTTTGTCTGGTTTGAACTTGTGCAGACCTCGTACATGCAATCACGGTAACTGTGAATTCCTATGTGTCTTGTCAAGAGCCATTCTGTTAAAGGAGCTCATTAGGTAGGTGAGCCTTCTGGAACCCCTTCCAAGAAGACCCTTGCAAGGTCTGTATTATGATGCACCCTGGAATTGCTTCCAACCTCTGACAACTGCTGCATCTCTCTATAATCTGGTATGTTGTGAATCATCACTTTCTGGGTATTTACACATTCTGATTAGACAAACTTCCTACAGGATCTTATTGAAGATGTACTGCTGTTCAGATGAATTAATTCCTGATTATGAAATTCCTGATTTTATTTTAAAGTTAAATTGTGTTTAGAACTTAAACAATTTTAGAACATTTATGCCTACAGTAAATACCTTTGTGGACCTACAACTGCCTCACTTGGAGACAGGCTTAAGGCAGATGTGCAGCCTCAAATAGACTTTACTCACAAATCCTGGTCTACACCATAAATATAGGCAAGCTAGTTTAAACCTCCTATGAACCCAAATTCTAATGGAACTACCAAGCAATGTCTAATTAAGTACAAATCTTAATGTCAAAATATATATTGTTCTCTTGTTATGCCTTATACCTTGTCATCTTAGGGCATTATGTACTGTCATTTAAATTTTACTTTGTTTCTTAGAATAAAAGACATATAAATTATTGTCCTGAACTCACAGTGAACTTAGAGATAGCTGGAAAATATGTAGCAGCCAGGTCAGTCCTAATTGAAAAGACATACATTCTTAAAACTTTTAGACCCTGATAAACTTTAGGCCTTGTCAACCTTTGTCACTCTGAACTCACTATGAATTTATGTAATGGATACATAGATAAGAAATGTTTCGTTTTAAAACATGTAGCCTGTTGTATTTTAAAATTCATCTGTTTTGTTAGTGCTTTTGACAATGAGACAATTCCTTTTCTGGGAGCTTTGTCTCAGAGATATAAAGCTATGGCTATCCAATAAAGTTGGCTGAACCTTGTTGGCAGAAGCCTGGTAGTATAAGCACATTGAGTGAAAGCTGGCTGGAATTCACTTCATCCACGAGTTGTAAATATGTATATAGATATATGTTTACATGTAAATATGTCTGTCTGATTTTTACACATATGAATATATATCAATTGTCTATTTATTTGTAAGGAGTTCCTTTTGTATCATCCATTGAATGTATGTATGAATACGTAAGGTCTACATATCTGATGGTTTGTCTATACGTATGTATGGACTGATACTATGGAACTGTCAGCCAAAATCTGCTGCAATTTTTGCATCATCTCATATGTAAGCTTGCAGGAACCTGATGAAGTTAAAGTTTTTAACCTCATCCTCTTTTTCCCATGAAAATGTGTGCATGAATAGTCTTTGCTTACTTTCCTCTTTTCTTTGTCTTACCAATTTACAAACAAGTTAGTGGATTCAGGATCTAACTATCAGCCTAAGATAAGCAGGAAAAAGTTTACTTTAGCCTGTAGTGGCCTGCCCCTATACAGGAGCTTAGAAATTATGTACCCCAGTAGGTCTTAAATTTGCTTGTTAAGAATCACAAATGTGGAAACTACCAAATTAAATTTTGTGGATGAACCAATGTTTTAAAGTGATTAATTTATATTACATGAATTTTCCTTAATGAGAAAATAATGAAAAACATAAAACGCACTACTTCATTTTGCCATTGTAAATGTAAGTTGATTTTCTAAATATTATCTAAAATGGGAACCACATGTTATGTCTGGTTAATATGACTAATAGGGAAATGCTTGATAAAAACAAGTGAAGATTTGAGCCATTAATTAGCTCTGTTATCTATAGAATGGGGAAATGGAGATGAGTGAAGGCCTTGTTCATGGATTAACATGATGCTTTGAAACAGAATGTATTTAGGTGGCTTTTAAGATTATGTTAATCTTCTTTCTATTAGCAAATCATCATATCCAAAGCAATTAATTTATAAAAAGAAAAAAGTTCATTTAACTTAGAGATTGCATATTTGAATCCAAACTCATGTGATGTCAAGTCTTAGTGGGAGTAATAAGTGCTCAGAATTCAAGCCAGAAAAGAAGAGACAGAGACTGAGAGGAGAGTTCAGTGGGATGAAGTGAGGGGACACATGCTAGAATCTTATATTCATTTTGGGAGTGCATCTCAAATTGCCTAAAGATTTTTCACCAGGTCTACTGTCTTACATTCCAATATATCTCAACACTGCTACTCGTGGAATAGGTTTGACCTTTGAACTCCTGGAGGACAGTCATCCAGACCACCATTTTTGCAGAGGATGTGTAAGTAGCTCTTATGCTGCTTCCTCTGCCTCTCCTTCCACCTCTTCCTCTTCTTCTTACCACAGTACCCACAAAGTAGCAGGTGACTGATTTCTTGTTGACTTGATTAGTTGCTTTGACTGAGTGAAAACTTTACTTGAAGGCTCACTTTCAGGGAGAGCTCAGCAATTTCATTTGCTCCATATGTAGACACTCTGCTTTCCTGAGTGTGATTAGGTTACCAGTTGTGAGGGCAGAACTCATTTTTGGGTAATTACTGCTTTAAATGCACCCAGAAGGCTATTGCACATTGGCCATATCCACTAAATATAATAAATAATTAATTGAACAAATAAATAAATAAAAATTACAACTCATAAAAGCTCCTCATTAACTTACCCAGAACTAGCCTAGCTCTTGCAATTAATTTTAAACTCTCTTGTTTCTCCTTTATTAAGTAAGCTGAAATGAAACAGAAATGATATAATTGTTTTTTGCTTTCCTCATTTGGGGAAACACTCATGAAGGCTCAGTTCTCTGTGCAGAGAGAAAATAAGACTAAAACATCCCTCCCCAGTACAAAAAATATCATGATAATAATAGTGTCATATTATTATAGTGAATATATTTACCCTTCTGCTGCAGAAGATAGCCTAATTTCCACATATTTATAAAACAAAACCTCTTTATTTTGCCTGTATAGAATAATTCTGGGGAAACAATTAGGGTCTATTTCTTTTTTGAGAACCACTGTTTGTTGATGCTTCCTCCACCATTAAACCGTCTTCCTGTCTCTCAGTCAAAAGAAATTTGATGAGCATAAATGCTATAGATTAACTTATCAGAAAGTAATTCTATTGTCCAGGAAAAGTTCTGAGAGAGCAGTTTCTGCCTGTTTTGTGAAGATGAACAAGCACAGTCTTTGGTCATGCTCTTTAGGTGGATTTCACAACAGGCAGTGGTGGCTATGGACTGTATTGGTCATAGTCAGATCATTTCAGGGAATCTCCCAGAGGATGCTGTGAGAACTCAAGCACAGGGTCTACTCTCCCCTAGTTCTGAATCAATAAATAGATCATTAATTATTTGTGTAGAAATACCTCTTCCAAGCTCTCAAAGCTCATTGTTTTTGGGTTCCAGAGACTCTCAAATACAATTCAGTGTTTACTATTTTTCTAATCCAAAAATCCAGTAGCTTAGGTAATGGCCCACATAATTCATCTGGAGGGATCTTCACTTGGTTAACATGAATCACCAAGGCTCTTATAAACGCCTTGCACAGGATTTCCTTTTAAATGGCGCTATAATAATACAGAACAAAGAGACCTGGATTGGAAGTAAAAGGAGCTGATCAGTGCTAGAATTTATTACAACCGTGGAATCTGCTATGACCATTGTAACCTTGGTGCAGTTAGCGCTTTTGGATCTCCATTTCCTTCATTTGTATAATAAAATAATTCAGCACCAGGCCTGTTGCAGCTCCAACTTCTAATATTTCAATCTAGCTTTTAAATTGATAATTTATGACATCTATCAACTTTCTTAAAAGTGTTATTTTGTTTCACTGTCCTTGGAAAGAAAATAGTAGGTGCTTTCTTTTTCATTTCATTTCTCCATTCCTCAGAGTCCTTTAATCCTGCCTGCCATTTCCCGGTGTCTGTCCGAACCCAGGCTACCCCATGGACAAAGGGCAACATCGTTAAGCAGAGAACAACAGTGGGCTGCACATAACTCTTGTCTAAGCTTGTGATGGGAAGGGCTTTCTGTTCAAAGGAGTAGCCGAAATATGTTAGGCTTGTGAGAGGAAGAAAAAGTCAAGTTCAAAGAAATATTGTGTCCTCAGTGAAAGAAGACCTGAGAGTAACATGGCAGTGAGTAGATGAATTTTCTGCTGTTTGGCATGGCTGTAGGCACAGCTCTCCCTGGTGGAAACTGCCTGAGCCAGCCAGCCTGACATTGTTTCTCCTCACTGTTGACAGTTGTAGATTGAGGCAGAACAATCACTTCCTTGGTTATCCTCCAAGGCAAGCAAGGTCAGTTTTAAACAGCTTGCTGTCAGGAAGCCTCATATTTTACTCTGGTCTCCTGACCCCACAAATCTTAAAGCTGGCACTGAAGTCAACAAGTCCTCTGTAGCCTGATTCCCCATAGCATCTCCTCTCCAGCTTCACACCGTGCATGCCTCATCCTAGTTCTGCCAAGCCACACATATTTTTTTTTTAGGGGCAGTACTGCAATTAGTGTATTGTAACCAGAACTCAACTGTGATATCACATTTGTTCTCTTAAATTTAATTTTATATATATATATTTATTACAATTTATTCACCTTGTATCCCCACTGCAGCCCTCTCCCTCATCTCCTTCCAGGGCCACCCACCCTCCCCCTTCTACCCCTACATCCTCTCCCCAGTCTCCTGATAGGGGAGGACATCTATTTGACCCTAGTTTATCAGGTTTTGTCAAAGCTGGCTAGCTAGCTGCATCATTTTCTTCTGTAGCCTGTCAATGCTGCACCCTTCAGGGGGAGGTGATCAAAGAACCTAGTAAGGGTTCATGTCTCTGACATGGACTTAGTGGCTGGCTCTTTGATCATGTTTGTTTTTAACCAAGCATCCCAAATTAAGTTCCAATGAAAGGAAAGCTGTCCTTCAAAGTTTGGTCCACTGTATTAAAACAGAGAGTTAACATTAACTTAGTTTTGTCAAATGTTTGCCTAAGGAGATAGCAAGCTGATGAAGTTGTATATTAGGACTTTTATCACATTACCATATAAAATTGGCTTTCTTTTCTTCAGAGTAAATTGCTTGCTCCCATGTTGTTCTTCATGTAAGAAAAATTGAACATGTTCTAAAAATGTGTCTGTTAATCATATTCCAGGCAAGGGGGTTATGAAGTGACAGATGACAAAAGAAAGAAAAAAACTCCCCCAAATAAGATAGTTTTAATGTTTGTCTTCTCATGTGATAGAGATAGGCTCAGCTAATTATTACAGCATCTTTGTTTCATACGAATGAGCTAAAGGATGAGTATTTGCACCGGAGGAGAACTGACGGAGGTATTTGTTTATCCTCACCTTCTCTTTTCATGTTACTGACATCTGGAAGTCATGACCAGGAAAATAATTACTTCATCAAAACAATGCCGTGAAATGAAAACACATGGTTTCCATTTTCTTTTTGCCCACATAGAACAGTGATTCTGCCGGCACATATGTTTTTATGGATAAGACATTGTATGTACTGGCTTCAAAAGATTCATTTCAGGAACAGTTTTCCTGAAGCTAATTTGTAGCTTGCAAGATCTTGGACTGGAAAGAAGAGTTAGTGGTTTGTATATTCAGCTCTTGATTGGGTGACCAGGTGTCACTTGTAATTAAGACCTGTATCAATCGTGTTGAGAAATAACTAAAGATTGGAGGTTTATGAAGATAGCACAATGAAATACTTCATAAATTTTGGGTTAGTTAAATTGTTGTGGTGTTCTATATCTAGAGCCATACATTGTTTCCCAAATTCTTCTTGGTATGTAGGCATGTAATAAATATTACTGTGTCCCACAGGAGTTCATGGGACATCAATGAATGCAGCATTTCTTACATTTATATTCCTTCTCAGAAAAAGAAATACGAAGAAGTATGACTGTGATGGTACATTGAGACTTAATTCTGTGTTAGTGGATTAGAAGAATTTTTTTTTTTTCAAGACCTCTGAGTAACATGAATTTTGAAGGGTCTGATCACTTGTTACCACAAGCTAGTTTTCTGGCTTCCTACAAATGCTTTGGTTAGAAGTTTCTCATGGACATCAGCCATCTAAATCATATGTTTACTGTTCATATTTCCAGGGCTTCAGCCTATAAAGCATCATGTGCCATACTTCACAGGGGCAGGTTTTACTGCAAGACTTAGTGTCTCAGTACTGCAATCACTTTAGCATCTGTGATGTTTCCATCTTTTTACAGGTTCACTGTATTCTGTTGGCTCTAACTCACTTAGAGTTGGTCTTGCTTTCCTTTTCTGATGGGATTACATTCGGATGATGACTATCTGTGAAATCATGTATGCAAGGAGCGAGATGTAAAGTAACCAAGGAAATCAGCTGTGTCTTCTCAGCTCCATGGTCACAGTGACCATTTGAGGTGAAACATGCTGTGCTCCTGCTGACCTGCCAGGGGAGTTTCCCAGTGAATTAATGAAAGGGGATCATTATGTCGTTTCCCTTTTGATTTTGATTCCCATGTGGGCTTTTCAATAGGATCATGGGTAGGAATACCTTGAGAGCCTGATTTCACCATGGTTTAGAAGAAGGGAAAGGCTCAATTTACCCCTTAAACATGGCACCCATTTCCTCATAAATACTCTCACAAAAATAGGCAAGCCCATGGTCTCTCACAGCTACCCACAGTTGGGTCAGTCTATCTAAGCTCTTTGGGATATCCTATTGCTTTGTTTTGTTTTGCCAAATAAATTTTTGCTTAAGTTGTCTGTGCCTCTAGCTGGAATTCTTTTCTACAAAAAGGCAGGGACTGAGATCTGCAGCTCTGTATCTTCTGCTGGACAATGGTTCTGTCTTATAGCTTGCTTCAGATACTAGGGTAGCTGAACACTGTCTTTTTTTCATGTGACCTCTCTATAGGGTAGCTGGAAAATGGGAGCTGACTTTTTCTGTGGCAGGTCAGAACTACTTAAGACATGTAATTTAAAGAAACATCTGCTGTTCCTCTTAAGATCTACAGCCTATGTGGTCACAGCAGCAGTGGTACATGCTTTTATCAATGGAAGTCACTGAGCAGATAAGGTCAGAGTGAGTGGAGATGGAAGAAGGTGCTGATTAAAAGGAAGCATGTATCATTGAGTATATCTTTTTAAATAGACAACATTGAAAACAATTATAAGCACCACAATTATACATTCATTCTTTCTTATAAAAGTGTTACTTTTTATCTATCCTTTCAATTCTCTCTCCCTTTTATCCATTTCTTTTTGTTATCTACTTCATTCTTTCTTTCACTTGTCTCCATCTCTAATTAGTTCTGCTCCTTTGCTCCTCTGGACAATAGGAAGCAAAACTGAGCACCCAGGATCTCTCTCTCTCTCTCTCTCTCTCAGCAATCTATTATTGTCTTTTATTCATGGAGTTGGATTTTCTGACATTTCTGTACTTTTGCATGTCCTTGACATTCTTTCCTGAGTCTGTCTCTCACCATTCCAGGCAGATCAAACATTAACACTTCCTTGAGCAGAATGTACACTCTTACATTTATTTGCAATTACATATGCTAGCTCTCCTGACAGGAAGTGATCTGTTTCATAAGTCTTCAGTATGCTCCATTCTAATTTTGGAGCAGACTATAGAAGTATCTTCCTGCTCTAAGGTGATGTCAGTTTTTTTTCTTTCCTCTGCATTATTGATTCATCTTTCTTCCACTCCTCCACTGGTTTGTTTGATGTAGAGTTTATTTTATGATATAAATGCTTCAGGCTGTCTGTCTTTCTAGTTCCATGCCTTATCCCTCTCCATGTATTTCTATATTAGTGATTTCTCATCTCTAAACACAGGAAAAAAATTATTCCAAATTGTCTGGCAGATCATTTCATTTTATTTTCTTTTTATTACCTTTGTGTAGATGACCACCACATACTCCCTATAATCCTTTATGTATGTAGTCTTATTTCATATTGTAATTTATGACTAGTATCCTCTCAAATTTGTTCATTGTTTTCAGTGAAACTACTACTATTCTAGATAAAGACTAAACTTTGTTTCTATTATGTACCATGTTGGTCATCATCAGAATTTGGATACTTGTTTTGGACATTGCTCAGATTTATTTCAGTGGATATATCTGCACTTCTATTGCCTGAATGATCCTTTTGCTTTTCTGTCCTGTCTCTCTGGCTTTTCTGTTTCCATCTCTCAGTGCCAGGCTAATCTTCCTAAGATGATTTCTTTGCAGTATTGCCCTGGCGCCTCTTGAGGTGCTAGGTGTTTCTGTCAAATCAAATCTTTTCTACCTGAATCTTACTGCCTTCCGTACTCCAACCTCTAACCATTTTCCTTGATTTCTATTCTTTATCAGCACCCACCAGCTTTTCAAATAACCTCCTTCCTGACTGAGTCTGGTTCACAAGAACCAGTTGTTGATCCCAACTACATGGTTCATTTCTCTGGATGTGTCTCCATCTTGCCTCCTCCTCCTTCTTATGTTACTATTCTTCTCATCCTTTAAGGTTTGTACAAGGACTTATTTGCTCTCATTAAATTTATGTCATCCTTGCTTCCCCATTATCATTACCTTGAGCTTTGGCTACAAATATATTATGTCAGAACCATTTTTTTCCCCACGGCTTTTATTTCTGCTTGACCAATGTATATGTCTCTGAAGGCTACAAATTATAACATGTTCCCTGTTCCTTTATTTTCACAGCTTCACAATGTCCCACACAATTATACCGTGCAATATTAGCAGGTAATTTATATGATAGATATCTTGGCATAATTTAAAGGAAATAATCAAAAATAAAGAAACACAAAATATAGGGTCCTTCTCAATTTCTTCATTTTCCAGGTGTGATACTTCTTACTTTGGGTCTTGCTAGTAATACTATTAGAAAATAATAATAACTAGTACGTGTACATCTTTTAAATGCTTTTTAAGCACTTTCTATTTACTTATTCATAGCTTTATGTGGTCCTCTAGAATTGCACTTTCCTTTGAAATTTCATGTCTAAGGCACAAAAGATGGAGGTTATAAAAATAGATGATTTAGATTTACAAAAGTACTTAGTAATGAGTTACTTTTAATTGGTCCCAAGGAGTCTTAATTCTTTAAATGAAGCAGGGCTTATTTTTACTTGAAGTTGGATTTACTTTAATGCTTTAACAATATAGAAATTGATATAAGCAAGGAATGAATTTGAGTGTTAGACTGGGCTCAAGAGCTTGTTATGGCAAAAGACTGAAGGTCTTTCTGCAGCAAGCCACGCTAGAGAGGGATTTTAGAAACCTTCTTAGAGCAGCTTGGGGCTTTGATAGTTTTTCTATTGTTGGAATGGAGGAGATGACACAAAATTTCAGGCAAAAAAACAAAAAACCAAAAAACCAACCAACCAAACAAAAACTCTGCAGAAGTCAAAATAAGAGAAAGAGGAAAATACTGGAAATGAAAACTATCTGCGGAAAACACGGTGTAGAAACAGTGCCAGCAACGTGAATGCTTATTTTTAAGATTATATCGCCACCTAGTAAATCAGCCCAGAAATACAGCCCCAGGAAACAGCCTCCAGGGTGCTTTGCTTTTATCCTCTAGCTACATCTTCCTACATCTGCACACACCACCCAGGGTGCATGCTGCCTGCAGATGCTTTCTTAGTTCAGTCTTCTGCCTCAGCCCACATTCATTAGAGGCTGTGTAATGGAAAATTCGTCAACACACATTTTACAAATAAAAATGTGTTCAGAATTTCCATTAATCAATTTCTCTTCCTGTCTTCAGGAAATGATTGTTGAAACCCAGACAGTTATCATTTGCCACTCCTAAATAATTCAACTCTGAAATAGTTTTTGTTAACAATATTTTGCAGTTTCTGCTTCCATTTCTACCTAAACAAAACCAGATCTAGATATTGTCCTTCTTTGGTGAAAATTGCCACCTTTAAATATTCTGGAGGACCCTGTGTAAGATGCTCAATCCTCATTCAGGAAGGTAAATGGGATAGACATCATAAGAGGATGAAAACAAGGAACAAAGCAGGAGCCTCTCACAGAGGGCCTGAAAGACTCTACCCAGCAGGGTGTTAAAGCAGATTCTGAGACTCATTACCAAACTTTGGGCAGAGTGCAGAGAATCTTATGAAAGAAGGGAGAGATAGAAAGACCTCAGGGGACTGGAACTCCACAAGGAGAGCAACAGAACCAAACAATCTGACCATAGGGGTCTTTTCTGAGTCTGATACTCCAACAAAGTACTGTGCATGGAGAAAACCTAGAACCCCTGCACAGAAGTAGCCCATGGCAGCTCAGTCTCCAAATGGGCTCCCTAGGAAGGGGAACAGAAGCTGTCTCTGACATGCACTCAGTGACTGGCTCTTTGATCACCTCCTCCTGAGTTGGGTTCAGCCTTACCAGGCCACAGAAGAAGACAATGCAGCCAGTCCTGATGAGACCTGATAGGTTAGGGTCAGACAGAAGGAGAGGAGGACCTTCCTTATCAGTGGGAGGAGAAGGGGGAGGGAAGGCAAGGTTGGGAGGAGATGAGGGAGGGGACTATACTGGGATACAAAATGAATAAACTGTAATAAATAAAAAAGAAAAAGAAAAATATTCCATATCTTTAGCTTTCTCATATTTAACAAGCTCTCATTTCGTTGTTTGAATTGTCTGATTGCTCAATCCACCCTGGGTTTGATTCTTTTTATAAGACACCCGCAAGTTTAAATATTACATAGGACTTAAGGTTTGTGGAGCTTCTTGTTTGTACTCTTTGCCAGACTAAGGTTTTTATGTAGTAAAATTTACTTCCCCTGGGCTTCTGAAGACATGTGTCAAGCCACACATGCTCAACAGTGTTTACTATTATTATCAGTAACAGAACATGAGCACAGGAATGAATAAAATAATAGACACCGACTTCATTTGCCATATACAATTGATAAAAATCATTTTATCCACCCATTTGGAGAGAGAGAGAGAGAGAGAGAGAGAGAGAGAGAGAGAGAGAGAGAGAGAGAGAGAGAAGATATGCATTCTGAGGCCAGGAATCTACTCATTTCAAATATTTGAGTAAGGGATATAACCTAGAACCCCTGCTCAGATATAACCCATGGTAGCTCAGTATCCAAGTGGGTACCCTAGTAAGGGGAACAGGGACTATTTCTGACATGAACTCAATGGCTGGCTCTTCAACTACCACCCCCTACCCCGAGGGAGGAGCAGCCTTGCTAGGCCTCAGAAGAGGACATTGCAGCCAGTCCTGAAGAGACCTCATAAACTAGTGTCCAATGGAAGGGTGGGGGGAGGTCCTCCCCTATCAGTGGACTTGGAAAGGGGCAGGGCAGAGATGAGGGAGGGAAGGGTGGGATTGGGAGGGAATGAGGGAGGGAACTATAGCTCAGATACAAAGTACATAACCTGTGATTAATATGAAAAAATAAAAAAATAAAAAAACAATAAAACCACCAAAAATTCTGAGTCATTACAAGTTTTAAATTATTAAATTCAAACTGATGAAGCTGGAGTCCTCAGAAAACCCAAACTGTGTTTCTGCTCTTTATTTCTCTTACTTTCATTTAAGAAACTTACATTCTCTTCAGCCTTTCAGATGTCTCTATTGCGTTTGAGGGGCTACTTAGAATACTTTGGCTGAAGTTCTGTCTGATTGAAGCTTAGAATGAAAGGTCAGGGAGCAGGTAGACCATTGTAAGAGCCTTCTATATGTAGACTGTCAATCATAAAAGTACCAATTGTACATCATCTAGACATGGCATTTTATTCTCTGTCTCCCTAATAGCCACTTTTTTACTAATGCAATAAAATTTGTGCATGGTACATAATCATCAATAAGCTAAATATGGCCTAGTTTGCTTCTCTAATGTATCATTGGAGATGTAATATGATTTTTACATCTAGGTCCGCTCTTAGGGAGAACACCCAAGCCTTTTTCTCTCTCTTTCTCCCCCCCCTTCATTTCTGTTGACAAGGATGTGGCTATGATGGTGGGTCTGAAACAGTCATTGAGGATCAAAAGACAGAACTACATTTTAGAGAGGCACAGGGCATGATAAAAGGAACCTGCCTTTTGTCTCTGCTGGAGAGCTTTAATAGTCCTATAATTTCCAGGCAGGTCTGAACACCAGGGGAAGCTAATTCCTATCATATTTGAACTTATACATTTTTGAGTCTTTTTTGCTAGAGTTGTCTAAATTGTGCTGCAACTAATAAGAAAAGTATCAAAAAGGACCATGTGAATGAAGGCAAACTATGAATTTATGGAGAATGCATACTGTGAGGGAGAGGTTATTGAAAACTGGTCCTGTGAGCCAGAACAGACAGGAGCCTAGCATAATTATTATCAGAAAAGTTTTATCCAGCAACTGATGAAAGGGGATGTAGAGATGCATAGCCAAACATTAGGCAGATCTGGGGAAAATCCTGTGGAAGAGGGGGAATAGGGATTGTAGGAGCCAGAGTGGTCAAGGATACCGCAAGAAAATGGTCCACAGAATCAACTAACCAGGGAGCATATCAGGGAGCTTATTTGGGTTTGGTCTAAATGGGTCATCTGCATGTAAGTTGTGTGTGTGTGTGTGTGTGTGTGTGTGTGTGTGTGTGTGTGTGTGTGTGGCTTGGTGGTCTTCTGGGATTGGGGGCTGTCTCTGACTCTGTTGCCTGTTTTAGGGAACTCTTTCCTCCTACTGGATTGTTTCAAGTCTTAATATGATATGGTGGGGCACGTCTTAGTACAACTTGATAATCTGGTTGCAATTTTTTAGCTGATATCCCTGAGGGGCCTGCTCTTTTCTGAATGGAAATGGAGGAGGAGTGGATCTGGGAGAGTGAGAGAGAGAGAGAGAGGGAGAGAGAGTTGAGGAGGACTGGGAGGAGAAAATTGTGGGAATTGTGGGAATTGTGGTCGAGATGTAATATATGAGAAAAGGATAAACAAACAAACAACAATAATAAAAAAGAATACTGGTTCTTCTGGGATGTTAAAAATAACAAACACTTTCTGCGGACAAGAAAGAATGTATAAGCTATAGAAACGGGAACAAATGTGGTCCCTAGTAAGGGACTTTCTCGGATATTAACTCAGTGGGAACTCAGTGGCTGGCTCTTTGACCATCCTCCTCCCCCCATAGGGGAGCAGCCCTGTGGACTTGGGGAGGGTCAAGAAGAAGATGAGAGAGGGAGGGAGGGGTTGGGAGGAAATAAGGGAAGGGGATATGACTGGGATACAAAGTGAATACACTGTAATTAACATAAAAATTAAAAAGAAAGAACATGAATAATCTTGAAAAAATAAACAAAAAGAAAAAAAGAACAAGAAAAAAACCAAAATCTCTTGTGTCCAGACAGAAAGAAAGCAGAGTATCCCTTTTTCTTTAACAGATGCTGTGAAGAAATTAACCTAGGATAGATGAATGTCTTGACTGCCACCCAAGATGCTAGTAAAATAAAGAAACAGGCAAAGAAAAAGGAAGAAGGTTGGGCAGGCTGAGAGCAGTAAATTCTGGAGAAGGATGGAAAAGGACATGGGCTGCTGGGCAGAGCTGAGGTATTTGGGGGAAAAGATAGGACATTAATTGGAACTTGCTAAGGTATTTGCTACCTGGGTTACAATATAAATCCTATTTTCTTTTTCCCTCTAATAGTAGATAACCATTATAGAACATTTCCTGTGTGGCTGGGCTCCATGTACTTCATATTTACAATGCACAAAATCCTTACAGAAACTACACCAGACAGGTGCTGTTAATTACTTCTGTTTTTCTTCCAAATGAATAAGCTGAAGTATAGGGGTGTGATTTATCGGCAAAAGTCATATATTCTAGTAAAGTTTAGCACTTGAACACAAGCAATTTACTTTAACCAATACACTGTTTTGTCTTCAGGAAAATATTTACTAAATTCTCTATTGTTGACTATTATCTTCAGGCAAGTAGAATTTGAGGATATGGTGGCTTGAGAAAGAAGACATGCTTGGATATGTTATTGATTTGGCTAATCTATATACATTGTCATATTGAAGGCTTCTGAGTAAATACATCTACTAACTCTGGATCACAGAACTGACACACACAGCTACGTCTGTTAGCATCCATAAAGGTAAGTGTTGACTAAACACATATTAAAGATGAAATATTAAGGATGATAAATGCATTATTCTGAGGGTCAGAATATTCATGACAGTCATATTTGGATGCTCATTTGTTTATGTGGCATTGGGTAACTCACTGCAGAATTTGAAGAGCTTCAGATTCTTTGTTTTGTTTTGTTTTGTTTTTTGTTTTTTAATTAAATTTTTATTTTTTACATTAATTACATTTTATTTGCTTTGTATCCCAGATGTAGCCCCCTCCCTCAGTCCCTCCCAATCCCACTCTCCTTCCCTTATCTTCTCCCATGCCCCTCTCTAAGTCCAATGATAAGGGAGGTCCTCCTCCCCTAAAAGGAGTTTTAATTACAATTTGTTTATCATCAAAATCACAAATTGGAATATATAACCTTTTTTAAAAAATCTACTTACTTATACCAAAGCTAAGTGAACAACTAAGTATGCATGCTTGTTGAAGTGAATGAATTGAAAAGAACAAAATTAGAGCTTCAGATTCTTAATGCAGGAAATTGGGGGTATTGAACTAGAAGAAGAACTGACCTGCTATGTACAGATTTAACAACTACCAAGTACTTGGAAGTACTGCAAACAATGATGAAGTTTTGAAAAGGCCAGGAACTCAATTCCAATAGTCATTGGAAAAGGAAAACATCCTGTAATGAGACCTTTCTTCAAGCAGTCTGTTTGTTTTATCTCTGTGCCTGGGTCTGTTGTAAACATGGGAGGCATTACTAATTCTAGGTCATATTAGATCCTAGTGAACTCTCTAATATTAGCTTCCTCTATTTGGTTTGTGATCTAGAACATGCAATCACATATTTTCCACTTATTTTCTTTGTGCAGCGTACTGATGAATCTACAAAGGAACATCTCAAACAGATTCAACATTTGATGTGTGTTCTGGTGAGCAGGCTGCAGGAGGAGCTCTTGGCAGAGCAGCTGGCATGGAAAGTGCTTGAGTGAGTAAGGCTGACAGGAAGAATGTGTAGGATCACAGAAAAAGAGCCCGGTAAAGGCACACATGAAGAGACCAGGAATGGAACCTGGGTCCTGTGGTCATGTTTGTTCTGCTCTCTCATCCTGCATAAACTCAAACTTAAACGCCACAATAGGAGTTTGTATCAATTAAATCCAAGTTGTCAGCTCTAATCTGATCAGATCAAATGCATTTTTTTACTTCTCTCAAGAAAAGTGTGATGGAAAATAATATATAATCAATTTCTCAATTCTGAATAAAATAATACTATTTTTATGCTTCAATAACCAAATTATATTGATATGCTATTAAACATATGACTAATTATCAAATGTGTACCTATTTTAATGGAAATAAGTTCCATTCTCTAAAATATCATGATGCCTACCTTAAGATTCTCATGATGTGGGGTCTCTTATAGACAAGCCTATAGAACTCTATGTATGATGAGGTGCTTTTTGGAACTTGACAAACTAAATTCATCTCTGGATGAATAAAAAATAAATAAAAAGAATACTAAGCATCACATGAAACTGATGCTATTTCTTAGGACCAATATGTAAGGCAGGACTATTTAATGACAGAGAAACCTTGATTTAGAAAACTCAAACCACTACCTGGTTCTTTTAAAAAAATTTTATTAATTACACTTTATTCACTTTGTATCCCCCATAAACCCCTCTTTCCTCCTCTCCCAATCCCACCTTCCTTCCCCCATCTCCACACATGCCCCTCCCCAAGTCCACTGATAGGGGAGGTCTTCCTTTCCTTCCTTTTGCTCCTAGTCTATCAGCTCTCATCAGGAGTGGGTGCATTGTCTTCCTCTGTGGCCTGGTAAGGTTACTCCCCCCCCCTTTGGGGTTGGTGATCAAAGAGCAGGCCAATCAGTTCATGTCAGAGACAGTGCCTGTTCCCATTACTATGGAACCCACTTGGACACTGAACTGCCATGGGTTACATCTGTGCAGGCGTTCTATGTTTTCTCCATGCATGCTACTTGGTTAGAATATCAGTCTCAGGAAAGACCCCTGGGCTCAGATTTTTTGGTTCTGTTGCTCTCCTTGTGGAGCTCCTGCCCTCTCCCTATCTTACTATTTCCCACATCTTTCATAAGATTCCATACACTCTGCCCAACAGTTGGCCATA
>CM053753.1:71712036-71729926 GCA_028658305.1 Pachyuromys duprasi | reverse complement strand
AAACACTTGGTATATACTTTCTTATTTAGACCTATAGGATAGGATGGACATGCTGAAATTTATATACCCAGGGAAGATAAGCAAGAAGGAGGATCCAGGGTGGGATGATCAATCCTTGCTTAGATGGACAAACGGGATGGACATTGAATGTAGGAGAAAACAAGCAACAGGACAGGAGCCTACCACAGAGGGCCTCTGAAAGACTCTAACTAGCAATGTATCAAAGCAGATATTAAGACTCACAACCAAGCCATCGCCAGAGCGCAGGGAATCATATGAAAAAAGAGGGAGTTAGTAAGATTTGGCGAGAACAAGAGCTCCACAAAGACCAAATAGATCAGGGCACAGGGATCTTCTATGAGACTGTTTCTCCAACCAAGGACCATGTATGGATATGGCCTAGAACCCCTGCTCGGATGTGATCCATAGTAGCTCAGTACCCAACTGGGCACCCTAGTAATGGGAACAGGGACTATTTTGGTCACGAACATTTCAATCTAAGGTAACAGCAAACACAAAAGCAACATTGTGGCAAAAGATTCTTGGCAGCTGAGGACCCAAGGATCTTGAAATTTATCCTGTTGGAAATAAGACAACTGCAAGGATTCTAAACCAGGATGTGATTATGAGATTTTCATTTTAGAAAGGCCATTAGGATGATATGCACAGCAGAAGTAGGGATGATTTTGTGGAGGGAGGATGGATAATTCATTAGCAATTTACTAAGTAAAAGTCAGATTTGGTGCTAGGTTTCCTGTGGTTGATTAAGGAATGAAAGGAGGACAGGTTGCTGGCCAGGTATCAAATTTGAATGTTTGGGTTCACTACCCAAGATATGGAGGGAGGAAACAAGGAAAGATTCATTTGAAAAAATTATTAATTCTACATGCTTTCAGTTTAAAATGCTAATGAGACATCCAGCAACACACACCTGAAGCACAGAGAAGACTACATACTGAAGGTAGTATGGATATGAGACACAAGCTCTCACATTGGAGCATTTCCTCAGGAATCACATGGTAAGTCCAAAGTAGAGTGGAAACACTAATGGTGGGCAATAGTCAGAGGATGAGAAGTCTAAGGAAGATACAGAGCAGGAGCAAAGAAGTTGGTTATTCATTGGTTATGAAGTGGCATTATGACTAGCATGTTGTTTTCAAAAGCGAAAATGAAAATCCCAGCTTTTCTCTTTACCTGCAATCCCAGAGAGGAAGGGAAAGTACCCAGATGACCTTCCTTCCTGGCTCAGGTCTGGATGGAAAAAACCCCAAAAGGCTTACTGGCTCAGCTGACAGCCTGGGAGGAAAAGGCCAAACCCCACAGAAATATGGTAGCCCAAAAGACCCCAAAAGTCGGAGAGCTAAAGCCTATGCTATAAAGCTAAAAGCCCAAAAAGCTTCTTATTTTTCTCCACGCTCTCTTAAATACCCCTCACCTCAAAGTTCCTCCTACTCTTTAATCCCTGGCAGCTGGTTTCTTGCTTTACCTCTTGACCTAGGGTTAACTTTATTAAATCTTGTGTACAGATAGGTCTTGGATTAAGGGTGTGTGCTAGGGCTGAGTGAAACACATCATAATCATCAGTTTAAAATAAACAAAATTCTTGAATTAAAGGTGTGCAGTAGGGCTAAACCAAAGCAAACAAGAAACCGTATATTACAGTTCACAATTTTGGGGTTTACAGTGGGATCAGACATACTGCAACTCTAACACAGCTGTGGGCAGGTACAGAAACATGGCCATTTTTCTGGAGTCTTTTTTTTTTTTAATAATGCCATTCTTTACGGCTGGATGGAATAGATAAACATCTAGATTTAATTACTTGGTTTGTAAATTAGGTCATTAGGGACAGTAAGTTGGTTGATTCAAGGGCATAAAGTATGTTCTGCAGCTTGATGAGTGAAAGGAAGAAAAGCCATGCATGAAGTAACCAGTGGGCAGCAGTAGTGTGGAATTACATAATGCTAATCATAGGATTAGTTTGAAGTAGGGTATGTGCTGGTATGTGAAGTAGGGTATGCAAAACTGAATTTGTCTCCAAAATATGGATGGAATGGAGATCAATGAAGATTTTATAGGTACAGGATAACTCTATAACAGCTGATTGAGGTGGGTCAATTGTATTTGTCTCGTAGTCTGAGTGAGACTAGTTCTCAATAGTAGACAGCATGAATATTCATGTAGAAGGGAAAGAGTGAAGCGATTAATAATAGGGATTTATAACACTGATCACTGAATGACTTGTCTTCCAGCTAGGCTCAGAGTCAAAGGCCAGCATGGCCACATACATCTTAGGTAAAAGGACCTTGACCCTGGCTCTGCCTTTCAATACTCTACAGCTGTTGTAGCTACCTGGTACCTAAGACTTGGTGTCCAGCAGCCTCAATGACTGTCATTCACATACAGCAGCACCTCCTGGTATCAGTCCTTCACCTTGAAGCTCAGCTGCATGATGTTCTGGATAGTGTCATTCTTGGGCAATGGCCTTTCTTTTGCTCATGTGAATGAGGCTGGTTGCTAAGTCAGGTGTCAGTGGTTACCACTGGGCACAGCCCCTCTGGTACTGAACCCCAGGCACAAGAAAAAGTTTTGGGATGTGCACTACTGGGAATGTGTCTGAGCTACAGCTGCATCCTTCCTTCTGCCACTATGTGCATCTTTGGAGGTCGTGAACAATTCTGAGCCAGCATGCCAGGATTAAAACTGTCTGGCGTGTAGCATTGGTAAATCTCACCAGAGGACCAGGATCTTTCTCCTTCTCTGGCTACCACTGCTAGTCTTACCACTCTCGGAAATCACAACTTGGAGCAATTCTTGGGAAACTGAGGATGACTCAGGTTCGTGGGACTGGTCTGAAGGACCCAGGGAACGAGTCAAAGAGCCACCCGAGGTGTAGTTTAAGTTGAGGAAGAAAGTGCGGATGAATGAGTTTCCACAGGTCCTGCCAATGTTTCTCGATCTTCAAAACAGCTTGAAGTAATTGCATTCATATTGTGGTATTATTATGTGTACTTTCTAATACTTTAGTAAACCAAAACAGTGAAAAAAAAAAGTCCTGACTCTCTGTCCCCAGAGAAGGAAATGCCTTGTCTTTCAAAGATAAGGTAGAAGAACCAGACATGAATAAGGAAAATGATTTTCTTTAATTTAAAATTACAGTGTAATTTGAAACAGAAGTCATGTATAGAACATTATACAATAATGTTCAGTGTCACTTTCCCGTGTCCTTTCTTTTTACCTTGTTGGTTTCGGGTCCTAAGCTCTCCCGCGCCCCCAGCTCAGTTGGGAGTTTTCTTACCTGCAGCCAGCACTGTTGCTTTTATAAGTCTGAATTACAATTAACGATTAACTGCTCTTCACTGCCAGTGCCCCGGGAATTAGATTGTTATTCATTTTATTTTCAATTTTTTTTTTTTTTGGTTTCCTTTGAGGCAGAGTTTGACAGTTCCTCCTGCCTCAGCTTCCTGAGTGGGATTGCAGCAGGCCTGCTTCAGTATGCCTAGCTCAGGACATTGTTGTTGATTTCTATATCTTTACTGCTTAGCTTTAGTGTAAATAGCAAATCATCAATGCTTGTTAGACAGATTAATGGGTAATAAAATACTAAAAAAATCAATAAAAATTTGAAATGACTTCGAGTTAATTCAATGAATGTTTATCACTGCTCATTACTTTCTAGATGATGTCTTCCAAACTATATTTCCTGCCCCATAGATGCTGAGTATCATACACATAAAAAATTGTTAATGAAAGGCAAGCTGGGACAAAGTCTCCAATAAATGTACAGACAAACCGCTGTGGAATGAGAGCAGAATGTTGATAACTGCCTGAGACTCAGCTTCTATCTGCTGTGATGACTGGTTCTTGAGAATTTAAAATTTTTCAACACTTTGAAAGTTCATGGAACATTTTAGGCTCAGTGAGTCATCAATCCCACTTGAGATTTTGAGAAAGAAAAGTATTGTTGCTTGGACAGGCATAGGCAGAAAGCATGGATAACCCCAGCACAGCTGAGAAAAGGTGCTTCCGCCCCGTAGCCTAGTTGTCTCCCTTCTGCAGCTTTTTCTTTCTGTCAGTTCTTTCTTAGTATATCTAGAAGCTAGTCTTTTATCTCTGTGGCATTTTTTTCTTTTAAGATTTACTTATTATTTATACAGTTTTCTGCCTGCATGCCACAAGAAGGCACCAGATCTCAATATAGATAGTTGCGAGCCACAGTGTGGTTGCTGGGAATTGAACTCAGGACCTTTCGAAGAACAGCCAGTGCTCTTAACCTCTGAGCCCATCTCTCCAGCCCTAGAAGTTAGTCTTTTATTTTCAGGTTTCCTCTCACAAACATTCAGTGATGAATGTGGAGAATTTGGCCAATGATTGAGGCCCTCATCATGACTCATGTTTAAAGGTGACTTCTTTTTTTCTTGCCTACTTCCAGCACATTGTGACCCACAATACTCTATACTTCCCCTTTGCTGCGTCTGTGTCTTGGTTCATGTTAGTATTTCCGATTGGAATGCCATTACCCATTTTCTCTGCTCCAAATTCTTCCAGTTCTCAGTGGAAGAGGGTCTATTTTTATGGAACTAAAGGTCTTCGAAAGGTCAAAGAGGGAAGTGGGTTCAATAGGAACCCAGTTCAATGGATTACTGGGGTCATGGAATATGTTAAAAGACATATTAAAGTCATGGGCAGATAGACATGAGCATGGGAGAGGCTCAGAAGAGAAGAAATGAAGGCTCAAGTAAGAAGCATAAATGGAAGTCTCTTCTTATCCATTTCTGAGGTGGTTTCACTGGAACAAGGCTCCAATCAGGCTCTCTGATTCCCCAGCTGGAGGCAGGGGAGGGAGTGGAGAGCAAGGTGCGAGGCTATAGTACCACATTTAAAAGAAACTCACTTCCCCTGGTGAGAGATCTTGGCACCTGGAAGCCTGTTAGCTGGGGACTCACAATGTCTCAATAAGGTGCTTGTTGGCATTACTGCAGAGGGAAAGGTTCATGTGGTTCCAGCAGAAGCTGGGTTCTAGCAAACATTGTAATCTTACAACTTGTGCTTATTTTGCAGGTCTAATCTTTCTTGCTAAATTGAATTTCTTTAATGTCCAAATCTGGCCTTGATTTACCCTTGAATTCATAAATGCTGAAAAGACTATTGTTTAAATACAAATACAAGCATCCATTTGATAAACAGTGCTGAATATGGAATAAATAAATGTAATCTCTCTCATCTCATCAGCATTTGAATGTTTAAAAAATGATGATGCAGAGCATGAGAAGTCCAGTATACTTCTAAATCAAAGGCATTTAGTGGCATGGACTCAACCTACACATGCACTTCTCATGGGACAAATGCTATCATAATGTTGGACTTGGATGAGGACCCAACTTTATATTGAGGGAATCCGTATGCTAAGTGCTGAAGAGTCAAAGAACATCCCTGAAAGCCAGGAGGTTGTAGATGGAGTTGGCACAAACAAGAATCACTAAGTTAGCTACCAGTTACCAGGAACGCACAGTATGCTTTGGGATAGCAGGTTATTCAATGTGTATTTCTTGAAACAACTGTTTAGGAAACTCCAGTGAAGTGGTTGCGGTTTAGAGAAAGATTTCTGCTATAGACAGATTTGAGTTTGAATCCTGTTTCTGCCTTGGGCAAATGACTTAACTTATAAATTACTTAATTCTCAGATGTTTTATTCAATTATACTACCTATGTACCACATAAAGTAGGTGTGAAGATGACATCAGATCAGTTCTCATATGTCCATTTACTTAATGTACAAAGAACAGAGTTGAACCATGGAAAAGTGATATAATAAAAATATATATATCAATGTTTGCATAAATAGGAAATTAGGGATAGCTTCTGAAAGAAGGTATGAGTTAGGTGGAACTCTGAGTGGTAGAGAAATTTTGGAAAGGCATAGGATGGAAGATAGAATAGTGGAACCAGAGCTGTTAGAAGCCTTTTCTCTTTGTTTTACCTCCAAAATATTAAAACGCTTTTAGTTCATGAAGGTTAAGGAAATGTAAGAGGATGCATGAACTTTTCTTCTAATGTGACTTGTAATGTATTTAAAGACTGCTTTAACTTTGGCCTAGGACTTTTAATGAGAGCAATAGTTATCGGAAAAGGGGTATAAGAAGGATTAGTGTGTCTTTCTTTTCCTTTTTTTAGAGAAATCTATAGTGATGAAAAAACACTCAGACACTGTAGACTGACCTGCTGTGAAATGAAGTTCTTAAGTTGAGTCACAGTATCACAGGCCAGGTGGCTTAGGTAACCTGTCTTTTCTCCATCTAAAGCTTTGGGGAGTTTCATCTTATTTCAGGACAAAAGCCCACAAGGAAACACAAACTTTGCCCTTGTACCCCAGAGACCTTTTGGTGAGAGAAGACTTTCTCTTCTTCTAAGAGGTGATTCTGACACAAAGAAGGGCACCCTTCGGCCACATTCTGCAGAAAGCAAAGGGGCGCATTCTGTTCTTAGGATACCAAGTGAAATTTCTGCCAAGTGACTAGCGATGCTGGGGCAGATGTATAGACAGCACAGGGTAGCAGAGTGTGCCTGGACTAGCTGTGGGTGATGCAGAGCTTATTAATGCCTCGCTCATTGAGACAGGGTTGTGTACTCACATGGTTTATCACCCTTTCATGTCTGCATCAGCCTGCCTAGGCTCCAATGTCTGTGTCAGTTGACTGTCCATCCACAATTATTCAGAGTGGAGAGGCTTCTTTAAATTTTAGACTCTTGATGACAAACTGCCATATATTGGGTAAAGTGGTACCCAATACTCCTTATTCAGAGTATGTCCTGGGACAAACCATTTGATCTTTTGTGTTCAAATTCTTTTTCTGTAAATTGGGAATTATGCCATTATGCTCTTGTCAGGTTTGCTAGATCTCATTTTTAAGCTAAATCTTAGCATACAATAAAAATGATAATGACTGTTCATATGTGTGTTGTCCAATGGTCATTTAAGCCTGAAAAATAGACATGCATATAGTTACCAAAGTAAAATAGTATGTTATTAGATTTGCATGACTTTCTGAGTTTTAACAATAATTTTCTGTTCAGGAAATTGCACAGATATCAACTTCAGAGTCTCATGGTGGTGACATAATGAAGTATAAATGGTGCACATATTTGATGCTCATAGAAAATTGAGCTTCTATTTTATTCCCTTCATCTAATACAGCAAATATGTGCTTACATACCCTGGGTAGATCTTGGAGTTTTGTTCACTGGTGATTTGGTTTATTTGCAGAGAGGGTTTCTCTGCAAATATTGCTATATTATTAAATATGTATATATATTAGCTATATAGATAGATATAGATGGGCATAGATATATTCTTTAGATAAATATCATTATATAACATACTATGATTGACAGATGATAAACATAGATATACTCTGTATATACATATGTGTGTATGTGTGTGTGCATCCACAATAATATAAACTTTGGTTTCCAGATGAATTCTGTTTTAAAACCCTATGATTTCTTGACTCAATATCAGAGTTACATTTTACTCCTCTTTGTACATACACACATCCCTTCCTTTATAATCTCTTGTATTGAAATTCTTAATAACCAATGAGCTCTTAATGACCAAGATGTGACAAGGGACTGATGAACAGAGTCTATGACTGGCTGTGAAAACCCATAAAGTACACAATGATCACTGGATAATTAAATCCTCTAAGAGCCATCATATTCTGATTTGGAAGACCACAAGAGGAATTTCTCTTGCCTTCCTAACACCCAGTTTCTCTGCATCCTAACCAACAGTGATGTATTAGTTTCCCAGCCCTGCCATGACAAAGTACCAAAAATTGAATGCCTTAAAACAACAGGAATTTATTGTCTCAGTTCTGGAAAAGACAAGTCTGAAATTAAAATGTTAGCAGGGCTATGTTTCCTCTGTAGCTTGCAAGAAAGGGTCTTTTTTCTCTTCTACCACAGGGTAGCAGAAATCTCTGGTCTTCTTCATTTAGAAATGTACCATGTCAGTCTTTTTGCCTTTGTCTTACCACGACTGCATTCCCTGCATGTCTGTGTCTGAATTTTCTTTATGTTATGAGGCCCTAAATTTCACTGAATCAATTAAGGTATACCCCAATGATCTCCTATTAATTTGATTATATGCAAACCCCCTATTTTCTAATAAGAATATTCACACATATTAGGAATTAAAATGTAAATATAACTTTTAAGGGAGCAACAACTCAACCTAGAGCAAGGGTCTGGATTTTCTTCAGATAAACTGTTAGATTTCCATTGTTTAGAGCAAAGTTTGAATACTATGGAGTATTCAAATTCTCATCTCCTAGGAAGGACTTCGTCTAATTTAGTCAGTGAGCCCTGTCTATCTTCCAGACTACTCTGCTTGGTTTTTCTATGTGCATGCATTTGAGAAATATCCATCAAAACATTAAAGTGTTTATAATGGTTCTTTGAGAAAGTATAATTTATTAGTAGTCATCTAACTACTACTATAGGCATCTGAAAATAAATAAGCCCAAAATATGAAGTGATGTAGAACAGAATGGGACGTTGCCATGGACATTTGGTCCTTGACACAATCTCATCAATAGACTTTTTATTACTTGAAAATACGTTATTGTTCAATTTAAGACAATGTACTGTAGTTTTCCTCCTTCCCCTTGAAGTATCTGTTGGGCAACAGTTGGAAAGTCAGCCCTCAGGTCCATAGCAGGTACCTAAGAATGACAGCAGCTGCAATTTACTGAATGGCTACTAATTGTCCATCTTGACACTTCTTGTGGTTAGGTCATTTAATTGTTTAACAACTCTGGGTCCATCTTATAAGTGAGGGAATTGAGGCAAAAGAAAATAGCTCCTTGTTTTTAATTTAGAAAGTGATTAAGTAGCATACTGGTTAATTCAAATTCTTTATCTTTACTCCAGACCCACTCTTAGCCACTACATGGCTATCTTGTTCTTTGTTATCAGACCCATGCAGAGTAAAAAGGCCAGCAATGTAATATATAGGACAGTCACCGAAGTTATTCAATTCTCCAATATCCCCCTTTTACCATTCCTCCCTCCTCTTGATTGTTTCAATTGCTGTGTAGCAAATAAACACAAACTTTGCAACTTAAACAGTGCATATTCATGTTGCATAGTTTTCGTGAACAGGAAGTAACTGAATCCTCTCCTCTGGCTCATGAGGTTGAGACTGAATCATTAGTTTGGCTCCATTTTGCATTTATTTAAAAATATTATTTATTCGGGTGTTGTATGTACATATGCACATTTACATGTGTGAGTGTATGTGCACATGTGTCCACATTTACATATAGATCAAAGGACCATCTTGAGTGTTGTTGTTCTTCTTCAGATGCAAAGTACTTTGGACTTTGAGACAGTCTTTCACTAGCCTTGGGCTCTCCAATCAGGCTAGCATGGTGAGAAAGTAGGTCCCAGGAATATTTAGCTATGGTTGGGATTTTTAATGGCTTCTGGGTATCAGTCAGGTCCTCAACATTGCAAAATAAGAGCCTCACTGATTAAGCCATCCCCTCCCCCTGTGTTTCCTTAGGAAGATTGATGCTCTCTTCTATACTAACATGGTTATTCTTAAAATTCAGTTCACTTTAGTCATAGAACTGAGACTCCCAGTGCCTAGAGTCTGCCTACTGTTCATAGTCACTTGACAAGCTCTACACTATGCGATTTTGCTTCTCTGTCAGGTGACAGTCCTAACTTTGCCAGGTAACAAATCTAAGGCAGAGGGCAACTCATCACCTTCACATGCTTCACACTTAAAGGGAAGGAATTATACCATGGCATGTGTATGTACTCCCTATTCTGTATTCATGATGTAAATAGACTTTCAGAGGCAAGCCTGCCTTAGCATTGTCAATGGTCTCAAAAGAGAACACAACACAAATCTTCCAGTTCTCACTGAGGTTCAGGGGACAAACATGGCAACACATATAAATATCAGGGAATTAAAGACCTGGCAAGTATTGTGAATTTCTAAATTAAAAGGAATCCAAGGTCACCCTTGTCTAAAAGTATTACCTATGTGGCTGTGGTTAAATTGGGCAGAAACCACCTTGCAGAATGGTTATTACAGTTAGTTACAGCTCATTAAGACTGCTTTGTGAGTAACTCTATTAATGTTTCTGAATTGCTGTTGCTTAGGGGGTCAGTCTTACTGAAAACAGCCTGTTACAAAAACAGTTTTTTTGTTTTTTGGTAGAAATCCATTTGGACAAGTACTTAAGCTCAGCCTAAATTTATTAGCTTGAATTCAAAGAGGATTCTTAATTCTAAATCTGCTTAAAATGGGTATTAGTTAAAATAGGTTTGTTTTTCATTAAAAGAGAATTTCCATGAAAGACTGACCTTAAATTACTTTTTTTTTCTTTTTAAATTTAACTAGAGTCTGCCTAGGAGAATAGGAGGTAAATAAACACATTGTATTATTGAGTAATTTTTATCTTTTGTTTGTATTAAGTAGTCACAGCAAGACTATCATTATTGCAAAGAAATCTGCATTATTATATTGCCAGCTCTAAGCACTGGAGCAGAAACTAAATACAAGCTTTTTAGCTATGACATTTAAGCATAGATCTCTGAAGAAACTTGAGTGATCATTTAGAATTATTTCAATTATTAATTGTGGGCATTTTTATTCCCTCTGTTAATTTTATTTTTGATCATTCTGTATGGAAAGAAGCCAATGTGATTTGAAAGAATTTGATCTTATAAGGAAGATATAAAATTAGTATTGATCACTGTCCCTGGGCCTTATCCATTTAAATGCAATCTCAGAAAAGCAGTTATCGTATATGTATATTATGCTGTCATTCTTTCTTGGCCCTGATTATATTGACATGTTATTGACTTAGAGCAAATGTGTCTCTCATTCTCCCTTCCTCACCTTCTAAAGGCTCTAGCGTTTCAGCCACTCCAGCTGACTACAGTAGATTGTATGGAGAATCCTGTTATGTATGTAGCTTTCTGATTCTCCTTGGGTATGAAAAGGGCAGTAATTAGCATGCTAATGGCTCTTACCCCAAGAATCCTCAGAAGGGTTGTGATGTGGAAATTGCATTAATAATTTACATCTCTCCCATCCAACAGTCTCAAGTCACTCTCTCAGTTTACTTCTGGGTGAATTGGTGAAGCCCCAAATTCTCTTCACTTGTTGCTACCCTTTATTTTGCGCAAACCCATTCTCATCACCTCTTGCTCTTGTGATTATAACCATTTTGGCCTTAGTGATTACTTTGATCACTGTTCTCTCTTCAAAGCTTTACGTTTTCATCTTCAAATGAATAACTAACTAGCTGCCTCAGGTGGGAACATATTCTAATTTGGTTTTATGAACTAATCCATGACAGCAGTGGAAAATGGTGTCTTTCCTAGAAAGGAAGGATGAAAGTGTCCAGAAATCAGGAGGATTGGTTTGGGATAGACTTCTACCCAGAGGTATAACTCAAATGTCTAAGGATTTGTCCTCATCAGTTTCTATGACTGTGAAGAGTCACAATGACTATGGCAATTTTTAAAAATGAAAACATTTAACTGGTGTTGGCTTACAGTTGAGACAGTCAGTCCATTATTATCATGGTCAAAAGCATGGTTACACACATGCAGACCTGGTGCTGAAGTGGTAGCTAGGAGTTCGGCATCCAGATTGCTAGACAGTAAGGAAAGAGAGAAGATGCTGGGCCTGGCTTGAGCACTTGAAACCTCAAAGCCCACTCTCAACGGCAGACTTCCTCCAACAAGGCCTTACATACTTCTTCCAGACTACAGTTCCAATAATGCCACTCCCTAATGGCTAAGCATGCAAACATCTGAACCTATGTAGGCCATTGGCATTCAAACCACCATGTCTTTAAAGCCCTATGGATGATAACACAATTCCTTAGAGACTAAAAAAATTTCTGAATGTGACTAATGAAAGAGGTACAATGCTGGAAGACAGGTGATTTCCTTGCTCAGTGAGAACATCTACTACAGAAGAAAAAATCAGAAAAAACTGTAAGAGGATTTGATTCTAGCAGTCATGAGGTTAAGCTTTACTGATTTGGGAGTTCTACTTGTATTTTTCTATAAGGGAGGTTCTAGTTGATCCTAAGCACTGTGTGATTTGGGTAGAATTTCTTAGCTATATTCTCACAGCTTCTATGGAGTCTGTAAAATTAACAGGAGGGAGAAAGTAACTCATAATGGAGCAACTAATTGGACCTGAGCCAAACTCATATTGGAGTGGCATTTCACAGCAGTCCAAAATTAAGGTAAAGACCACAGGCTTTTGATCACTAATTAGTTATTTACATCGCTAAGCAAAAGACCATAGTATTTATGCCGGTACTTTGTCACAAAAGAAAGAGCACCCTTAAGTATAATAGCTGACCTACACTTAAGTGTCAGGCTGAATATCTTTACTATCTTGAGTGTCTATGATATCAGGAGTCTTTAAGTTAACATCTTGAAAGAACACAGAATTTTCAGATGAACAAACATATTTCTCTCAAAGTACCACTTCAAAAGTACAAACATTTCAGAGAATAAAAGAAGCTGATTAGGCACTCAGAAACTAGCAAACATTAAATCCTGTTAGTTCCCTTGGACTAGAAATATAAAAGGTTATAAAAAGAATTACTGAAGCCCCATGAGAGGCAGATATAAGAGAAGAAAATCTGAATGGTTAGGATTATATACAGCTGTGAACAAAGAAGATGCTGTGATCTTTCCTGTATGGAGTCTTTTTTTCATGTATGGAGTCTTCCTGTAGGCCAGTCCACCTGACAGTCATTTCATGAACAAGTCTAATCTGAAAAGTTGCAATGTGCAAGATTAGAAAAACAAAGAATGGATAATTGGGGAATAAGTATAACCAAGTCCCATCCCACAACACCCTCTAAAATGAAGAAAAAAACAACAACAGTAAAATAAAGTACAAATTACTTTTCTACTGATAAAGTTAGCTGATCTATTTGACACTTTGAGAAATAATCTTTAAGTAAAACCTTTGATAAAGAGACCCTGCTGGCTGAAATTTCTAAGTCTCAAGGCAGAACTTCATAAACTGATTTTGTTTTATTTTACTTTCCTCTTTGGAATAAGCCTTCGGTAATGAAATGTTGAAAGAAAAGAATATTTCTAATTGCTAATCTTGTGTTGTAACCACCAGTCCATTCTACTTGTTGGGCAGGCACCATACCAAAAAAAAATGCTGTTTTTGAGAACATGGCAATTACAGTTACTACAGGAGCCTCTGGGGGAATAACTGAAAGAAATAATTATCGCTGAATGTTCAGTGTGGTGTGTGTGGTTTTTGCTGTACAACACCCATTAAATGACAGTCACATGATTAAACCTTATACATATTTTTCCAAATTTACCCCCTAGGGGGCAAATTATCAGTGCAGTTCTGAATAACATTATTGCAGCTATTAGTCTTTGTGTGCATAATTCCCCATTCATGATGTTTACTATTTCCTCCTTAGAGTTCCTTTGAAAAGTGGCACAATTACAATATTTTCATTATGCGATGGCTTACACAGATAATTAAACAAATAAACATACGCTTACACAATTAATTTTAAATATTTCCAGTCTTTACAAAACACCCTCATCTTCAGAAAAATGAAGTCATTTAAGGTGCTTATAATTTTTCTTTTGTTTAACAAAGGTGTCGCCTGGAAGATTAATAGAGACAATCAATTACAGATGTAAGCAGCTGTTTACTTTCAATGGCGGCATCGGAAATTATTCCACCATAACAGAATAATAACAGCTTCTCTGCTTTTACGTGGAAGTGGCAGTCACAGGTAGCAACAGTCAATTTTCACATTGGAAAGGTTTTGAAAGTATTTCCCACAACTTCCTGACTTTCCCATTAAGAAAACATTTGAGCTAATTTAGTATTTTGCTGGTTACCAGGATGAGTTTAAACTCTCTTGATTCTAGGTATTTTTAATATATACCACTTCTGGAGAGGCTAAACAAGTAGAAACTGGTATTCATTGACTGTAAAAACAACTTCCAAAAATATAGATTTTATTTTCACAGTAATAGAATCTTAGAGTAATCTTAAAAACATACGTTTGTTTTACCAATAAAAAAATCTGAGTCTCAACAATATTAAGTGGCTTTTCAAGGCCTCATAGCAGGTTTCCGCCTGGGGCAGAATCATAATAGCATTCTCCTAAATTCCACCACTGTGTCAGTTCTCCTATTCAGCATTCCTTTTCCAACAGCCTTAGAAGCTGTCTTTAAATAAACAGCTACTTTTCACCAGCTGCTCTCTGCCATGTCATATTCTACTGAGGTCCTAGGAACAGGAAGATGAGTAACACATAGGTAGTCCCAGCAGGAAGAGGAGCTCAGTGTTAAGAAGACAGTGGTGCTTTCTATCTCTTAAGCACTGTAACAGTCGCCTTAGGAGCACAGCATGGAGGAGGTGTGCTATACTTCTTCTCTGTCTCTGGAATTTGGGGTTCTTGTCCTCAATGTAGTTACTCATCAGTAACTTTTAACACACTGGACCCTGCCCTTAAGATGCTTGATTCTTGGTCTCTTGGGAGGCTGATTCTGCTGGCTTTCAACATTTTCATGCCATTTCTAATTAATTTTGTGTTTTCTTCTCTTGCCTTATGCAGTGATGGCTGTTCATTTGCCACGAATTCTGACATTCAAATAGCAGTGCACAAGCAAAGTGGAAGCTGCTCTCCTGAAGACAGGATACTAAAAACTTACTGTCCCTTCCTTAGGCTTCCCAAAGGATCACTGTATTGTATTACTTGTATCCACCTTCTGACCCTACCGTATTTTGGAGAAAGGAGTTTCAATAGTCTCTGAGTGCTATGCTCTATAGACCTACTGACCAGGGGCATTCATGGGCATGTTGCAAGGCCTGGGATGTAAGAAGGGCACACCAAACATGGTAGAACTGCTTTTTCCCCCACTTACATATGAAAACACATATGTAATAAAGAGAATGGGAATGTTGAAAGGAAATACTTCATGATCGTATTCATAATTTTTCAGTCAAATATAAGGAGAGCCACTGTCCTACCCTTGGCTTCCTCAATACTAATTAACCAGAATCCAGAGTCAAATCTACAACAGCTGGTTATTACTGAAGCCTCTTGAAAGAAGTCTTCACCCACTTGGCATATGCTCTGGAAGGGGTAAGAAGCACCTGGATTTCTCCCCTTTCTTTTACCCATCCATACTGTGAACAGTTTGCATCAGACACAGACTCCTGCTGTCATATGCCACCACAAACCCAACACAATAAGACCAGTTCCCACTCACAGTCTAAAACCTCTGAAACTGAGTAAGAATTTAGGTTGACTATATCTGGTATTTGTTATAGCACAGAAATTGACTGACACTAACTAGTCACAACATGTGGCTAACTACTAGAAGAAAATGACTTATTTTCCATCTGGTCTTACACTAGATCCTACACTCTTCCTGTCATGATCTTTAAACAAGCACCCCTTTTAACTACCCTTTCACAGACCAGTTGACATGTAGTTCAAATAAAGTTTAAAATGTCTACTTCTCCCATAGGTAAATTTCTGGTAAATTCCAGCATGTGGTTATCATTTGTCTTAAAAATCAAGACTAATATGTCTGGAAAACATTACATTTTACTTCTTCTATTTTATTATGTATGATTTTCTGTAGGCTATTTACTGATAGCCAATGAAAAATCTAGCACATCAGTTTCCACTTTATTTAATACATGTGTGTTAAAGAGATAATACAAGTTTTTCAGAAGAAAGGTGAGGTTTTGCTTTAAGCACTATGTAAAATTACAGAATTTAGGGCTAAGAAGACTTATTACAAACAGCCATATAGTAGTAGTTCGAGTATAAGGATGAATTTTACACTTTTGAGACAGACATAGGAGTACCCTTGAGAAAAAAACACATGTGTGGAAATGCTTAGAGCAGGCTTGCTGGCAGTGCCGGGGAAGCAAAAGTGACTGCTGGCCAGGCTATGTTTCTCTCTGAAGTGAGGACTGGGTGAACATGGGACTGAGCCCCTTCCATCTTTCAAAGTCCTTTACTGCTGAAAAGCCTTAAAAGTCTTCCTGACATGGTTCCTGTCCTTGTGACCCCCCCCCCCCCACACACACACACACTCCTCTGCTTAAACAGCCTCAGAGAGCTTTCTGGATATGTGTGACTTTCTATGTTACCGTTGCTTACGTGTATTTGTAGAAGGATGATGATACAGCCTTTTATTCAACTGGGACTTCTACTGTCTGCCTCTTTTCCCATAAAGAAAGTTCTGTACTCGTCTCTGTCCTGTCTGTGGTTTTGCTTTGCTGACTTGATTTAACTACTTTTCCTTTGTGACCAAAGTCCCCGCTGAAGCTTAAATGTAAAATCAATGTTTGGTGACAGATACTTTGTGTTCATTTAATATGTGAATTATATGTCTCTTTGTCCCTTTAAGAAATGAACTATTTGCCATCCTGAGAGTCTTCATTTCCTGTTTCATTTACCCATATTCTCATTTTTTTCTTCCATTCGTCTCCTTCCTTCCTGACAGCAGAAAAAAAAATATTGTGAAGTTACATTTTGCATTAACTTGAACTTCCTTTCTCTCTCTCTCTCCACCACACTCTCTCTGATATTTATTGATATTTTGGTCCTGTTGAGAAAGAAATATCTTAAAAAGTTTGCACACTTTAACAATATTCCAAACTTAATTTCTTTTAAAGCTCATTTTTTCTTTAATTTTCTTTCATAATGATGTTTTTCAAACATAGATTAGACATTATAAAGGTAATCTCAACTTCAGAATAATTTCTTTGGGAATCTAAAACCTTCTCAGTTTAAATAGAATTGGCCTTAGGTGGGTGAGAAAAGCATGTACTCCGGAGAGATTTCAACTGAATTTATTAGACTTCAGTGACATTACACTAGGGTACAAAAGATCTGGTCGTAATTTGTGACTTGGCCAGTAAGTAGCAAGCAAGTTGCTTAGATTTTTCTGGCCCCACAGAGAAACGGAGTTGGTTTGGGAGCATTATTTTTGTTTGGATTTCTTTGGCTTTAACATTCTATGTGAGGAAAGTACTTTTGGCTTTACTCTGGAGTTGAAGATTTAGTTGGAGCAGGAGAAGGGGAAAGCTTTCTTCAGTATGATAGTCACTACAAATCATGTACATGCTCCATTGAGATGTTTCTTCATTAAGAGTTGTATTTAGGATACAGAGATGAAATAAGTTCCCATGAGCCATGTCCGGTTCTTTAACCTTTATTTTATTCTCTACATTTCAAATGTGAATGAAAATTCATTATTATCATTAAAGACACTGCAAAAAGAAAAAAGAAAAAAGAGAGAAAATGTCCTCATGTTGTATACAGTGAGTCAAGAGTAACTAAATGATAGTGTATTTCTCCTATTAAAATTGCCTCTATAACCTTCAACAGAAATAGCATTAGTAACCAGAGAAAATTAATGTTCAGTAATTGTTGGATCCTTATTCAAATGTGACTTTCAAATATCTTTCCCAAGAGGAGCACTTAAAAGATCCATCAAAGCAGCAGTGTTAATAACCTGCTGAAGGGCCTGGGTAGCAGGTTAAGAGACTCACCTGCCATTAATTAGGTGAAGGGCTCACAAAATGGTAGGAGTGCACCTGAGCCCAGGATTCAGCTTCAGAAAAATGATCTATCCAGAAGTGAAATGAGATTGAGGTTGTCAAGGATTTAGCCAAGAGGAGAGGGGAAAAAAATCCAGTCACTTTGAGACAGTGTAATTGTTTTCTCTTTAAATGGTTTGAGGATACTTAGCTGGAGTGGTAGTTTTGGATTTCTGTCACCTGACCCAGTGCCCCTGCTTTACCTCTGTCTACAGTACTTACAAGTGATAA
>CM053753.1:71642135-71711536 GCA_028658305.1 Pachyuromys duprasi | reverse complement strand
GCTTTAAGGCTGAGCTTCAGACTGGAACTGTTAATCTCTTGTGTCAGGAGTATTCTTCAGAAGATCAGGGAGTTCTGGTGGTTTGTTAGTGTGTGTGTTGTCTCAGTTGAACTCTGTTGTGGACTCTATGTGCCTGGCTTCGTGCTCTGTGGTAGAAGCTGTGAGCACTGCAGGCTGGTCACCCTTCTGGTCTGAAGATTTTGCTCCTCTCTCTGTGCTAGATGTTGAGTGTCCCGTTTTGAGATGTCAGTTGGGGGCTCTGAGCTCTGCCTTGGGCTTGCTGCTAAGGGCTCTCCCCTGGGCTTGCTGCTAAGGGCTCTCCCCTGGACTGGAGACTTGGCGCCCCCTTCTGGGCCAGGGGCTGTGCACCACGGTCTGAGATGATATTTGGGGCACATACAGTGGTTCTGGATTGGTTGCAGGCGTTGCCGAGCTTGTGCCTCCGCTGTATGCAGGCCTGTCTGAAATGGTGCCCCAGGCCTTCTCAGACTGGCCCGTGGACACACACACGGACTGAGGTGGTCGCTGACAGACCCGCGTGCACAGGCTGGTTAAAACTGTCTTCTAGGCCCTCCTATTCTGAGGTGTTTCCGGCGGACTCAATTGGTGTGCACCTGCGGAATGCCGGCCAGTAGAAGCAGAACTGCCTGTGGACACACCCACACCCACAGACTGAGGTGGTCGCTGGCGGGCCTGGGCAGTGTGCGCCCAGCAGTGTGCAGGCCAGTCAAAACGGTCTCCTAGGCCCTCTCCATCTGGTTCGTGTACCCACATGTGCACACAGGGACTGAGGTGGTTTCCGGTGGGAGCGATTGGTGTGTGCCTGCTGTATGCACACCAGATCTTTTACTGACTGGCCGGTGGACTCACACACGGACTGAGGTGGTTATTGGCGGACCCGCAGTGTGCAGGTCAGTCAAAACGGAATGCGGTTCCTCCTCCGTCTGGCCCAGAGGCTGTGAGACCCAGTCTGGTATTGCGGCTGCGGGTGCCCAGCGCGGCTGCTCCTTCAGATCAGAGCTGTGCGGGAAATTTTTCCAGGTAATAACTGGGTGTCCCTAGGGTTTTCCCACTTGATTTTCTCACCGTAGGAGTTCCGCTCACCTGGCAATCACAAATGCTGGCGTTTTAGGTCCCAGAGTTCAGTCTCCTGGTCGCTGCGTTGTTTCTGCTGTCCTACTCCTCAGACACGTTGTCCTCTCCTGGCAGCCACCTTGGATTCCCCCCCTGCCCCCCCAAGCAGTCCTGATGAGAGGTAACAATCTATGGGCAGATGGCAATAGTGGAGAACTCCCCCTTTCAGTGGACTAGAGGAAAGAGAGATGGGGAAAGTGGGAGGGAGGATGGGATTGGGGGAGTTGAGGGAGGGGGATTCAATTGGGATATACAATTAATAAATTGTGAAAAAAAAGAAAAAAAAAGAAAAAATCCATTCATTATTTTCAAATTGCCTATGAAATAAATACATATTTTCTACTCTGTAGTTTTGAAATGGTACCAAATACTGTGCACTTCCCTGCATATTGTTCTAGCCATTTCTGAGTATGAAAAAAAAAGCTATTAAAAATTCTAACTTGAAACCAAATCTCTCCTAATACAACTTGATCTCCAGTTTTCTGTTTAATAATCTTCTCTTACATAAAATGTTCAATTTTGTTGATTTCTACTTCCAGCTGTGTAATAATGGTATCCAGGAGAGCCGGTCTCTATGTCATTCCATTCAAATCAGAAGGAGCTAAGACCAGAATGAAGTTCAGACAAGATCAATTCTCATAGTAAGCCACAAAATTTGCCACAAATGAGTGTGGCTGTTTCCTGTGATTGTTAGATAATAAGTCAAAATTCTCCAATAAGGTTTAAATAGTTTAAGTTACACTTTGAGGGTGGCAAACCAAAATTTTTACTTCGTATAATGTTACTGATAAGTTGTCCTTACTTAGTGCACTTTAAATTTTTTTTGTTTTATCCCCTGCTGACATCATTGATTTTCTGTGGTGAAGATGGTATACTATATAGGTATCCTGAATTTTGTTAAAAAATCAGGTGTGTTACTTTTTACAATGGATTTGCAGTCAGAACACAGGTGTTGTGAAAAACCACCACTAATTCAAAGTCAAAATGGGGAAGGAAAAGACTCATGTCAACATCATCGTCACCGGACAGGTAGATTCAGTACAACCAATGGGCCACATGATCTACAAATGTGGTGGAATTGCAAACGGAACCATCAAAAAGTTTAAAAAGGAGGCTGCTGAGATGGGAAATGGCTCCTTCAAGTCCCGAGTCTTGACAAACTAAAAGCTGAGCATGAAGGTGGTATCACTACTGACTTCCTCCTGTGGCAATTTGAGACCAGCAAATGCTGTGTGACTGTCATTGATGTCCCAGGACACAGAGACATCATCAAAAACATGATTACAGGCACATCTCAGACTGACTGTGCTGTCCTGATTGCTGCTGCTATTGGTGAATTTGAAGCTGGTATCTCCAAGAATGGGCAGACCCGTGAGCATGTGCTTCTGGCGTACACCCTGGGTGTGAAACCGCTGATTGTCAGTGTCAACAAAATGGATTCCACTGAACCACCCTACGGCCAGAAGAGATAAGAGTAAATCGTTAAGAAAGTCAGCACCTCTCATAAGAACATTGACTACAACCCTGATACTGTAGCATTTATGACAATTTCTGTTCGGAATGGTGACAAGTGCTAATATGCCTTGGTTCAAGGTATGGACAGTCACCTGCAAAGATGGCAGCACCAGTGGCCACACACAGCTGGAAGCTTTGGATTGTATCTGCCACCAACTCGTCCAACTGAGAACTGCCCCACCAGGATGTCTATAAAATTGATGGCATTGGTACTGCCCTTGTGGACCAAGCTGAAACTGGTATTCTTGAACCTGGCACGGTGGTTACCTTTGTTCTAGTCAGTTTTACAACAGAAACTGGGTTTGTTGAATGGCATGGTGAAGCCCTGAGTGAAGCTCTTCATGGGGACAAACAATGTGAGCTTCTATGTAAAAAGTGTGTCTGTCAAAGATGTTAGATGAGGCAGTGTTGCTGGTGACCACAAAAAATGACCCAGCAATGGAAGCAGCTGGCTTCTCTGCTCAGGTCATTATCGTGAACCGTCCTGCCTAAATTAGCATCGTCTAGGCCCCTCTACTGGACTGTCACACAGATCACATAGCATGCAATTTTCCTGAGCTTAAGGAAGAGATTGATGGTCATTCTGGTAAGAAGCTTAAAGATGGTCCTAAATTCTTGAAGTCTGGTGATGCAGCCACTGCTGATATGACTCTGGCAAGCTCATGTGTGTTGAGAGCTTCTCTGACTATCCTCCTGTGGGTCATTTTGCTGTTCATGACTTGAAGCAGACAGTTGCTGTGGGTGTCATCAAAGCTATGGACAAGAAGCCTTCATGGAGCTGGCAAAGTCAAGTCTGCCCAGAAAGTTCTGAAAGCTAAGTGAATTTTAGCCCTAGTGACTGCCACCCTGATCTCATTCAGTGGTGGAAGAACAGTATCAGAATTGTTTGTGTCAACTGGCCATTTTAGTTTAATAGTATAATATTGGTTAATGATAACTTCATCATGAAACCTTCAGAAAGAAAGGAAAATACTTTGTGAATCACTTGAGTGTGTGTGTGTAGTTTTAAGTGATTAGTTTTCAAAATCAGTACTTTTAATTTTTTTAATTTATTTTATTTTTATTTATTACAGTTTATTCACTTTGTATCCTGGTTGTAGCCCCTTCCCTCATCTCCTCCCAGTCCTCCCTCCCTCTGTCTTCTCTCCCTATGCCCCTCCCCTAGTCCACTGATAGAGGAGGCCCTCCTCCCCTTCCCTCAGACCCTAGCCTATCAGGTTTCATCAGGACTGGCTGCATTGTCTTCCTCTGTGGCTTGGTAAGGCTGCACCCCCCCAGGGGGAGGTGATCAAGGCAACCACTGACTTCATGTCAGAGACAGCCTCTGTTCCCCTTACTAAGGAACCCACTTGCACACTGAGCTGCCATGGGCTACATCTGAGCAGGTCCATGCATGGTCCTTGGCTGATTCATCAGTCTCTCAGGCTCCCCTAGGCTGAGGCTTTTTGGCTCTGTTGCTCTCCTTATGGAGCTTCTGTCCCTTCCAGGTCTTTCTACCTCCCCCTTTTTTCATAAAATTTCATGAACTCTGCCCAAAGTTTGGGTATGGGTCTCAGCATCTGCTTATATACCCTGATCAGCACAGTCTTTCAGAGGTCCTCTGTGGTAGAGTCCTGTCCTGTTCCCTGTCTTCTCCTATTTCTGATGTCTATCCTGTTTGACCTTCTGAATGAGGATTGAGCATCTTCCCTAGAATCCTCCTTCCTGTTTATTTTCTTTAGGAGAACCGACAAAATCAGTACTTTTTAATGGAAAGAACTTGACCAAAAATCTGTCACAGATTTTGGAGACACATTAAAATAAGTTTAATGAGAGACAAAAGAAATCAGGCATGTTGACTTGACCTTCAGATGATGAAATTTAGGATTTCTTTAAAAATCCTAAATCTCCCATGCCTAAAGAACACCAAAAGCATAAACAAATGGAAAATTCTCATTTTTTATCCATTATGACAAAAGTCATAGTTGACTATTACATAGACACCATCTGATACATACATTCTGTGTTAGATTCGGTTTTCATCTGTTTGTGCTTCTATAACAGAATAGTTTAAGGTGCGTTGTATATAAACAATAGAAACACCTCTCACCTGTATGAAGTCCAGGATGTCTGAGATGGAGACATCTGCAATCACTATCCAGCACAGGGGTGGCCCTGTTCTGTTTCTTACTGTGCTATTACATGCTGGAGGGGACAGTCCAGTTATTGAGGCCTTTTTGTTTCTATAAGGATTCTAATTACCTCCTAAAGGCACCAGCCTTTAATAGTATGCTAGTTGGGCATTAGAACATATTAATGTGTGGAGTCACTAACAGGGAGAGCTGGACAGACTTGCAGACAAGTCACACTGGTTCTTAAAATCAAGCATGTTGTTGCCTATAGGAGTACTAAAATATTTGCTTAAAAATTTCTCAAAAGTTTATTTTTATCTTTTAATTAAAATACTAAAAGAAATATGAAGCACACAGGTTCAGGTCAGATAGTGTTCCAGGACTAAGAGGGAGAAGTGGATACATATTTCTACCCTTAACAAGAACATATCTGTAATCAATACCTGTTGGTGAAGGATAAATCAGTTTTCTCCAATGGAGTCTCTCTGGGTATATCAACCACAATTCAAGGTAGGTCCCTTGCCCAGGATTAGAGAGCCAACAGAGGAAATCAGTAGCAGTTTTGAAGACTTCCTGTTTCAGTTTCCCCCCACTCTCTCTGTCTGTCTGTCTCTCTCTGTGTCTTTTGTTTACATATTTTGATTTCCGTTTTTGTGGTTTGGGTTTTTTAGGGGGGGGGAGTTTCTTTGGTAATTAGAAAGAGAGAGAATAAGAAAGAACATAAAAAATGAGTGATTTGGTTGAAATTAGAGGAGGGGAAAATATGATCAAAATACATTGTATGAAAACATTTTTATTCCATTATAAAAGGGAAAAACATGATAGAGCATACTTCTCACACTGTATGTCTATTACCTAGGCAAATTATTTATTGTTACCCCTTTAGTTGATTTCTGCTGTCCTTCTCCTTGGGTCAGTCTGTTCCGGGCTTTCATAGGTTTTTCTCAGGAACATTAGCCCCCATCCCCACCCCCAAAGTCTTATCACTTCTCTGGAAGCTCAGGGGCTGTTGGCTCATTGATGTTGGTGACAGTCCCAAACCATGCTGTGAACATTTCATGGGGCATTTTATAGCGGTGAAAGGAGACGTAGACTCACATTACTGTGTTTCTTAGCTAGTTTGTTTAGGTTTCATGCAGTTATTGACCCAGGGTCAAAAAGAGATTTGCAAGAATAGTGCCTTTTTAAAACTTGTCTGTGACTTGGTTTGGTTATGCTGGTCATCCCTAACCTGGAAGGTTTAGGCCATTTTACTACCTCCATGAATGACTAGAACAAAGCACTGCCACTGATTGCTGAATGGGCATGGAGGCACCCACATAAGGCCATCTACTACTACTACTACATTTTTTATGCTCATCTCTGCGGTCCACTTGCAGCCACCTCCTCTCAGAGCATACACTGATTTCACCAAGTAAGGTGCTCCAAATCGGTGTGCTAGTATTTTATAAATACCCGACAAATTTTCCTCTGTAGTTATCTTGCTGTGTGACTCAGGAACAAGGCCGGCTCCCTACTGATCTAGAATCCATGGTCCTCTTCCTTTCTGACCCGAACTCTTAATTTCCATATTGTGTGCAAAATTTTGGAAATCTTAAGTATGAAAGTCTGTTGGCGACTCCTCCTTTCTAAATTGCCATCTGAGCATAATAGCTCAGGCGTGCATTTCTAATACATGGCAGGCATAGGCAGCAGCAGTATTTTCCATGGGTATGAGACAAGCCTAAACTCCTTAATAAGTACCAGACCACCCACAGCTCCACAGGGAGATCCTATCTAAAAAACAACAATAAAACCCCACAACAAACTAAGTTCCAGGATTCCCTACTGGCACAAAGAGAAAACAGAAAGCAAGAAAAAAAAATCTCTATTAAAATAAAACATAACCCACCTCAGACAAAACATTTTGGTTATTCTGTATTGAGCAGTATGCTGGTAACAAAGATAACACTACAGCTCTGAAAAGCTTACTCTAGCTGCTGAGGTAGCTCTCACAAATAAGTTTTACCAGACAACCTTTTCTAGAGATTTTCCTCAGCGCCTGAACCCCATATGGCTAGAGCCTATAGTCTTTCTTTGCAGCCATCCTTTGTGGCCAAATCAGATTCTTCCTATTTATTCCAACTAAGGACAACTTTGAAGGTGAACCTAGCTTTAAAATGTTCCACTGAGGCTGAAATAATAATCCAGTATCTGCTTCCTCATCATTCTCTTCCCTCCAAATTTCACAGGAATATTGATCCTATACCCATTCTTCATTAAACTTCTCACTTTTCATTAAGGATCCTGACCTTCCTTGAGTTGATTCCTTTGCATACTGGTCCACTTTTTTCTCTACAGTTCCCAGGCAGGGAATATCACAACACACCAAACTTGATAAAATAAATGCAGGTATTAGAATATTTATTACACACAGGTCATATGCAAACCCAAGATGACTCTGGTGGGGAATCTATTGGTAAGAGGATGCTGAGACATCTGGACAGTAAGAAATATCTTAGGAAGAAAGGAGGCAGCAAGAGAAAGAAGAACAAGGGAATGCATATAGGTAATAAAGTTGGTACTGGTGGGATTCTGTTTTTGTTTTTGCCTTAACTGAAGAAACAAAAAGTTTTGGCTGGTCAGTTCTTGTCAGAAAATATCAATGGACAGGGCAGGTTATCTTACAAGCAAGGTTGATGACCTAGTTATGGGGTAAGTACAGCAAAAGAGAGTAGGAAAGGATCTCTGCACTAGAGGAGATTAATGTAGCATATGCTACATTGTTCACATGATTTATAATGTTCAGCTTGATTTCTTTACACAACTTGGTCTCTTTCCATTCATGTGCTTCTCATAACCGTTCAGAATATTTTGTGATCAGTAGTGACCTTCATATTGACTCAATTTTTAATTCTAATTATTCTGATAAACCAAAATCATTATTTTTATATTTATGTTATGAAATTTTACTTATTATCTAATCTCTCTCCTTTACATATTTACACAGCTAACATCTTTTGGATTCTGTCCATGAAAACTTAGAAGTGGCAATTTTTTTTTATTGTAAATTTGCCATCGTAACAGACTGTACCAGCAGTCTGTGCACCTGCCCACTAACACACAGGAGGTGAGAAAAGAGAAGGTTTTATGAGGATGGGCTTAGCCATTGAAACTGGTTATACAGATATAAGCAGGATGACAATGTGTGTGGACACGTGCCATTCTCCTTGGAATGGGTTTACCAAGAAAAAAAAAACATAACATAATAAATAAAATCCATGTGGAAAATTTAGATGAAAAGAAAAAAAAAAGATGATAAAGTCAGACTCTCAAAGGCACAGGTCACTGTTGAAAAGCTGTGTGGTATGTCTGCTATATTACCAGAAGAACCAAGGCAATACAAGAGCCCTCTTAAGAGCAGCAAAGTACCTACATAAAAACGTGACCCTTATTTAAAGCACTGCTGACCAAGAGATGTCAGCCAGGCTTAGTCTGGGAATTACAACACCACCTGAGTTCAGTAGGGAGGTTATAGAACTTTCCCAGCTACTTAGCGGCAGAGTAAAAAGTCTAACTCTTAAATCTGTTTTATATAAAAATCTATGTTCCTACTCTTGTTTTAAATTAATTTCATTTTTGTGTTTGCTTTAGCAGCTTATTTATTTTGAGTCACTGTCTCATGTTGCCCAAGCTGGCCTCAAACTCAATATGCAGCTGAGGCACAATGGCCTTGCCTTGAGGAGGCCCCTGCTACAAACTCCCAAGAGCTTGCATTATACGCACACACCCCAATTCTAAAAACAATCTGTTTCTCTTATCCCTTTTCTAGGCCACTTGCCTGGTGCAAAGCATGTGATTACATATGATTGCAAAGTTCCCCATTTGCTGTAAAGTGTTGTCAAATTCAAATGCCGTAGCTCCGTTACTTTCTCACACATACCTTCCTCCACCAGGCAGGGAAAGTTTACAGCCTCACACTGGGAGTATCACCCCTTCTCAGCATCTCATTGCCTGGACAATGTTTACTCCTCCTGCTCTTTTTGGAGACATTTCCTTCCCAAACCCTCAGTAGATACTCTAAAATTTTGAACGTTGACATACTGCTACCATGGCTTCATGATTTCCTACTTAAGATAGCTAGCAAGTTTGTTCAAAACATATTTCCCCTCCAATGCTTTAAATGTCTCTATTATGGGGGGAAAATTGAATGAGACATCCTGATCTGGTGATTTTTAAGTATAAGCAGATATGGGACTCTACTGCATTATTTGTCAACAAAATGTCAACAGTGTAAAACCAAGACAGACAGACAGACAGACAGACAGACAGACAGAGGTTTGAGTTCCTTAAGAAATAAGAAATTTGAAAGTTTGTCTTTCTAAAATAGTTCCAAAGAATAATGACAAAATCAAGGAATGAATTCTGTTTAATTGATTTTCAAGGTCCTTTAACTGGAGAAATATGTAGGCATAGGGCTTCCTCATATCACTTCATTTGAAACGGAACTCTCACGGGCATAGGGCAGACTGATAAGCTTCCTATCAGCCCTAATCTTTATTGGTTTCTTAATTCAACACCTGCCATTTCATACAGAGTGAGCAAAATAATTTATAGTCACTGTTATTTTCTGTTCTTTGAGCCTTACCCTGATATTCTCCTAGATTAATTTTAAAATAATTTGATCAAATTCCAAAAAGAATTACTACTGATGCATTCAAATTAATTGCTGTACGAAAAGCAAGATACATCTTGCAATCAAGCATATTAAGGAGGAGAAAGAGGCGGTAGAACTCTGAGACATCTCCATTAGGAATGGAAAAAGTAGAAAATACAGATGAGTAATGTTCTAAATTTAGAAAAGCATGATTTTTTTTGAGCAAATTAGTATGATAATTCACTGCACTGCCTTTAACTGCAAAGTTTCGCAAGATACCTATGGGATCTTTATAGCTTATTTGGGGTGATAACTTCAATTATGCATGCTCCTTAAACCTTTGATTCTATATGGTATTTGTGGTGGTGTGTGCAGTAGACATCTGGGGTGTTGTGGAGACTAGGGTAGACATTTTGCAGAACACTATATACTGTTCAGTTTTTTTTCTTTTTTCTTTTCTTTTCAAATAAGCATTCTTGGATTTGCTGAGATGAAATAGACTATGCAGTACAACAGAAATAGAGGTAAGCTACTTGAAGAAGATGGATTTGAGTAGCATGAGAGAAATATGTTACAATTTGTGGGAAACAACACTTCTTTCTTTTCTATTAGTTCAGTCTATTCTGCTACCACAATTCACAGTTGCTTGCTATGTGTTTAGTGAGTCCCAGTGAATGCTGAAAGTCTAGGGGAAAAACCTGACTTGAGTGATGTGCTTGTAAGGACAGGGGTGTTAATGTTAGCTTTGACCCCCTTCTCCAGGAAAGCACTTAAGAAGATGCAGCCACTAAATGATTCAATTAGTCTAACCTTTCCTACCTGCCCTTCTTAGAAAAGAGAGTCCTCTGCCACAGCAGGAGCTCAAGACCATCCCCCTTTGTCTGCAGTGCACACAGCCTGCAGTTGTTTGTATAACCTGAAAGCTTTTATAGGGCGTCTTTAAAGGTACGAGAAAGAAATAAGGACTGCTCATGATCAGAGGCCAATGCGTTATGAAAAGACTCAAGACTGCTATACTATGTAACCCACACCATTAGTGTTAGAATAAAAGGGTCAGGGAAACAGAAACAAAAAAACCTAGAATCTGGTATCAGGGATTTGAGAGCTTTCATGGTAAGAAATGTTTTACAGAACATGTGTGGATTTCCAGCTCTTCTCACTGCACTAGGTCTTTAAAAACCGCTTCCAGCTTGCCCTCTCGTTTGAATCTACTGCTGAGTTTAAAAGCTTGTAAAGATCCTCCGTATTTATTAAAGAGTTTTTCTCATTTGAAGAATCGATACTAAATGCAAGCTTAGACAGACTGTATTTTATACTTGATATTTGGAACAAAGAGGACCTCCTTATTTACTGGCGTTTTGTTCAAGCAACAGACAATTGTAAGGCAAAAGGGACTTAAAAATTTCCAATTACAAAAAAAAAAAAATTCCGATTACAAAGCTTATGGTGTAGCAACACTCTAGAGAAATATTTCCAGAAGTTCCCATTGCAGGGAAGAATAACAATAGTGATTTACTTATTTTCTTATTTACTTATTTAATATTTGTTGCATGTTTTTGGAAGATCACTAGCTCATAGTCAATGGGATAAGCTCATAAAATGTTTCTATTTTTATATCTTCAATTCAAATAATATTTATCTATTTTTCCATAATCTGTCATTCTGCAAGGCACTGTGAACACATGGTCTCATTAAATTACTCCATTCATAATGTTTTCTCTGAAGACACATTGCATAGATTTCCAGCTACGTAGTTTGAATAAAGAATAAAAGGACAGAATAGCAAAACACTGAACTTGGAAATGTCCTCCTATAGTTTCTATTTTAAATTCGGATTTATCTATCAGATGACAATCTGTATATATATTAGGAGAACCAGGTAGTTTGAGGTGCTTTTTTCCAAAACCCAAATCTTGGACCAGAAGATGTTTTATCACTCTGTCACCCAAGACATCCAAGGGCTTTAGAATATGAGCACCAGAAAGTGGAAATGAAGACTGAGGGCACGTTTATCCTCATATACCTAGCAAGATGGCCTTATCTTCTATGTAATATGAATAATTTCTCTCAGCATCATATTTTTAATTGATTGGAATTGTTCCTCAACAACTTTATACGTGTGTATAGTGCATTGTTTACAGCCACCCACTCCTTTGTTTCTTTTCACACTTGTCATCTCCCCTCCTTCCTAACAGTCCCTTCCCCACAAGTGTGCCTTTTTGCTTTGTGACTCACTGATTTCAGCCAGGACTGTCTATGTGACCATGGGTTTGCCACTGGCCACTAGAGTTTGATGTGCTTATGCTTTGATACAAAACCAAACATGAGGACTGTCTTCCAGGATCCATCAATAATTAATAAGTCAACATGGCAGGCTACACTCTCTGGTCCCTGATTAACTGTTGACAGGATGGGTGTTGTTCAGGCCCAGCACAGGCAAGTGCAGCTTTTGGGAGTTCATGATCGTACTGGCTATGTTGCATCCGAAGGTAGTCTTTTTTTTTTTTTTTCAGCCCTTCTTCTTACCTTTGGCCATTATATTTTTTCTACTTCTTCTGCAATATCCACTGAGTTTTAGAGAAGGTGGTTTAAAAATTCTGTTTAGGGCTGAATGGAATTTCAACTTTTGCTTATTTGAAGCACCTTGATATGGCATGATTTGCTGTATTCAACTGCCTTTCATGGAAAAGAGACATTTCTCCGATTAAGCTGTGTTTGTTTATAGGTACAAGTATAAATATTTACCATGCAATTTGGTGTCATGCCAGTTTCCTTTAGGGCACATGACCTGTCTAGCCACAAAAAATATCATATTTAAGAAGATAGAAACCAGTTTATTTTAATTGTAGTCTAGTCATTTAACATCCTAAATGTTGAGAGGAGTAAAAATTACTGTAGCTGCTATACATTTGAATTCTCTGTGTTCTCTTCATAGTGCCTTACCTGGCCCACTTCAGTGGGTCCTCACAGCAGTCCTACATAGAAATACTATGGAACCTTCAGTTGATAATATGTAAATGTACCTGAGCTTGAGAATTGGAAGAACTTTTTTTAGGAACAAGAAATTTAACTGCCTTCTTTCTCTTTCCTTCTGTGTATGTGTGCGTGTGTGCATATGTACATGTATGCACACACATAATTTATCATGTATATATAATATGAAAATTAACAAAAGATTCTTAAAATGATTATTTTAATTTCTCTGTGGGTGTCTGTGTTTTGCAGCACTCTTTCAGTATAGTCTGATGCATATTTAGGCACCAGAGATAATTCTTACTAGGCCTCTCTTGACTACAAGAACTTTGCCCCACCTCTTAGCAAAATGTATAGTTATAACTCAACTAAACTTGTAGAATGATTTTGACACGGTGATTTTTGTGAAGGTTAAATGTTACTTTTATTTGAAAAGAAGTATAATATAAATGTGTTCTTAATGTCATAGAAAGTGGAAAAGTGAAATGTTATCTATAATTTATATTTTTACCCTGTATTTTCCTGGAGTTTCATTGCATTATGAAGAATCTACAATGTTTCATTTGATATTGCATCTAAACTTCTAGTTAATTACCAACCTTTTTTATTTTTCTATAAGTAGTTTCTGGGTCTGGTTGTTTTTCACCTCTCCAGCCACCATCCTTATTCAAGTACTAGCTTCCCTTACTTAGATTGCCTGTGTTTCCTGCAATTCACATTTTGGTTTATCTCTACTCTGTACTCACAATGTCAAATTTTGAAAATGTTAACCTACTCATTTTACCATCATGAAAAGCTTTCCAAAATTTTCTTTTGATCTTAAGATGAATGCCAATCTTCTCACACCCTCAGCTTTGGATTTCCAAGAAGCCATAAGTTGAAAGTCTATATCACAGGGCTGTGCTCTCTCTGCATGTTGCATTGCAGAACCTGTCTGTATCTCCTCTTCTCTCATAAGCTCTATACATTTTATGCCTTGTGGTGGTAAAGCAATCTCTTCCCAATGCCCTTGTATTCTGTGTATGTTTTTTCTTTACCTTTTTCTTTCCATCCTCTTTCTCTCTCTCTTTGTGTGTGTGTGGTGTGTATGTATTATGTGCGTGGTGTACATGTACATATCTGTGGGTACATGCACTTGTAGGTGTGTGAAAACTGAGGCCAAAGGAGGCAGTTCAGTTGGGTATCCTGCTCTATTACTCTCTATCTTAATCCTTTGAGATATCCTCCTGACTTCTCACTTGCATGCTGGGATCCAGACTCAGGTCTTCATGTCTATACAGCAGAGTCCTACCCACCAAGTCATCTCCAAACACAACATTATTTTTTTTTTCCTTTAAGGACAGCAGTCATTGTATTTGATGACCCTACCTAAACCTAGGATTCTTCATTCTATTTGAAACTTCCTTTTTAAAAATTTTTATACTTTATTCACTTTATATCTTGATTGATATCTCCTCCTAGTCCCACTCTTCATCCCCCTCCCCCCATTGCCTTGCCCTAGACCACAGAAAGTAGGAGTCCTCCATCCCTACCATCTTACTCTAGCCTATCAAGTCTCATTAGGACTGACTGGGACCTCTTCTCTGTGACCTGACAAGACCACTCCTCCAGGAGGAAGTGATCCCAGAGCAGGTAACAGAGTCCATGTCAGAGATAGCCCCTGCTTCCCTTACTAGGCCACCCACATGAAGACCGAGCTACCTACCAGCTACATCTGAGCAGGGGGTCTTGGTCCTGTCCATGCATCTTCCTGGTTAGTGCTTCAGTCTCTGCAAGGCCCCCCTGAAACTTCTTAAACAACCAATAACACATCCAAAGATTCAATCTCACTCTGAAATTCTAGGTACATATGGATTTTGGGGATATTATTATAGTTACTTTGAGTACCTTGCTGTATTATCACATATTGAGTTTCTATATGTAGTTGAGTTTATCCATAGAGTTTTGACATATTTTACAATTGTCAACCTCTTTTGTAGCTTCATAAAATAGTAATGCATTCCAGAAAATTGTTTTAATATCCAATAGAACTAGCTCTAAACATTACTTTTTTTTAAAGCCCATTTTCTCTGATGGTTTTATTTTAGTATATTTTTTCATGTCACCTTTAAAATAAACTTGTGTATTTACAGAAACTAATCCTGCTGTCATTTGTAGGAAGATTATCTTAAATGTATAAATTACTATAGAGCAATTAGACATCCTTTTTCTTATGCTATGAATGCATCTATTATCAATGCTTCAAATACATTAACATATTGAAGGCAAAGCAAGCTACTATTTTTAAATTTCATGTATTTTAATTGCTGTTTTCCACCTGCAAATTGCTGTTTACCTTTTTAAATAATTTATTTTTATTACCTTTTCAAAACTCTGTGTTTGTACATAGAAGATAGACTCATGCAATCCTATGGAGATTAATGCACTGGCTGTCCTGAGCCACCTAGTGTGGGTGCTGGGAAGCAAACTCGGTTCCTCTGCAAGAGCAACACATGCTCTTACCCTTTGAGTCATCCACCTAGCCCCATGTTTTCCTCTGTTTGGTAGGTTTCCTCTTGTTTTTTTTTTTTTACTGAACCCCAATGTTTATTTGTATTATGTTTGCCTTATTGAAAGAAAAAATTTTAAATTCAAGTTAATTAGCTGTTAGGTTGATATTATTAATTTTATTTCTTATATACTTTTTATGTTTTATAAACTTATTGTTTTATAAAATTTTGAAGTTTAGGTTTGAATTTTCGTTTTTGGATTTAAGTTTCCTAAGGTTATTGAGATAAATGTACACTTTTACTGTGTTAAGCATTATAAATTTAGGGAAGATTACACAGATATCATGATGAATTCTGTGTTGAATATACTACATTACAAACTAGCCAGTGAGAATGAAAACAAAGTAACCTTAAAGGGAGGCTGCAGGCGCAGATATAGACAGCCAACACAAAAGGAGCTCAAATGGTAACTCTGGAGGTTCCTTGTCTCATAATGTTGTATCAGGGCATTTCGGTTTTTTTAATCATTTAATTTTTAATTTTAAATTTATTATATATTTTTTCTTTATTTTTACCTTATAGGTCCATTATGCATATATTATGGCTTCCAGTTTAGTGTTTTCATGGAATTGCTCAGTGTGCAAATGACTATATCTCCGTTTCTTATGCTTTCTCGTGGGCTCATTTTCTTCTGTTAGTATGTTTAACTCAACTCCAATATCTTAGTTTGCGTTTTATCATTATTTTATATTTCCTTAGAAGCCTGTTTTGCTCTTATTCTAACTTTTAATTGATTATTTGTGAATTTCACATCATGCACTTCTCTCCCTGTCCCTTTTTACCCACCCCTTACCCTTGCAACCTCTTCCTCAAAAGAAAAAAAAAACGTTGTCGTGGAAGCTGCAGTGTAGGAGAGCGTATCCTGCAGTATATCCTTTTGTCCATGCTTCTTTACTTGCAGTTATTCTTTGCAATGAGGCATTGGTCTGGTTGTAGGCCTCTGGCTTCTGCTGCACCATCAATATTAGATCCTCACCTGAACTATTCTGGAATATCCTATTGTGGCCCTGTGTCATAGAGATCCTGCAGCTTTGGGTCTGTAGGCCCTGCCTCTTCATGCTTTCCAGCAGATCATTGATGGGGTGGATGTTGGGGTGGGCCAACTCAAAGCCCTGGCTTTGGGCCTGGGTAGTAGTAGAGCTGGTTAATCTACCAGCTCTCTCTCACCCACACAACCAGAACCAGCTATCCAGCACTGCCTCGGGTAACTCACCCAATGCTGCAGCTGGCAAGGGGCAGAGTCAGTTCTCCTGCTCTTGTGCCCTTGGATCTGGCCTACCTTCTCCCTTGCCAGCAGGGCCAAGTCTATTTTGCTGTCCTGGCAGGTGCATGGCTCACTCTCCCAAGTGCTGTAGTCTTTGAGGGTCTACAGGCTGGGCCTGCTCTCCTCCTCTCAAACACTAGGGGCTGGCTCATCCACAACCCTGAAATTTGGGCCAGATCTACTGTGCTGCCTAGGTCAGTTGTGGAGGCCTATTCTCTTCAGTGTTGCAGCTAGTGAGGGGCAGGGCCAGATCTCCTCTCTCAGGACTTCGGAGCTGGAGGTGGGGCAGCTTTCTTGCCTGCTGCAACTGGGAAAGGGTGAAGGGGGAGGCAACTCTCCCTTACCCATGACACCACATGACAGACAAGTTGCAGAGCCAGCTCTCTCATGGTGTCCCTACTCTTGGGGCTGGCTTCCCCACATCCTCACCACCAGGGTCAGCTCTTCTGTGCTGCAAGGGTGAGGTGCAGGGTCCTTTCACCAGAGTCCTGCAGCCTGGAAGGGGCAGGACCAGCTCTCCCGCTCTCATGACCTTGTGACCCGCTCTCCTGCCCATTGTAGGTTGGCAAGGGGCAAGGGAAAGGGCATTTCTCCCTCACCCACACCACTGCATGGCATATAAGTGACAGGACCAACTCTCCCATGTTCACAACCCTGAGTCCAGTCACGCCCAACCTCCACAATCAGGGCCAGCTCCACCGTGCTTCCTGAGTGAGGTGGAAAGCCTGCTCTCCCAAGTACTGCACTGCTTAGGGGTGAGGACAGTTCTCCTGCTCTGACCCCTTTGGAGGGCTAGCTCTCCCAAGATTCACAGTCGAAGGGTGAGACCAACTCTGCACAGCCGTCAGACTTGAAGACTGACCCAGACCACGGATGTCCTCCTGGTCTTTGGTGGTAACAGACTCACAGTGCTGCAGGGCCACAGATCCGAACATGGCCCTCTGCGGATGCAGGGACCACACTATGGCTCCAGGTGGCTTCATCAGCCATTCAACATGAGGCTGTTTCTCACCACCTCCCGTCTCCAGTTCTGCCTTCGTTATGCCTCTCCATTTCTCTACCACTTACTTGCTCATCTTTGTGGTACCCAGGGGGGGAGGAGGTCTCTGGGTGTCTGGGGTCATCTCGGGAGTGCCATGTCCAGTGCCCCTGCAGTGTGGCACCCAGCAGGGATCATCTCAGGCTTGGCCTGCCCACCCAGGCCCTGTGGCACTCTATCTCAGGATTGCTCTCACCTGTGTGTTTTCTGATAAGAGATAGAATGGGAGTGGATCCAGATGGGAGGGAAGAAGTTGAGGAACTGAGAGGAGTACAGGAAGGGGGAAACTGATCAGGATATATTATAAAATAAAAATACAAATTAGTCAGTGAGAAAACCTGATTTAATAGGGGGAAAAACTCCTGAAATATATAGAGGAAAGAAAAACTGAAATAAATTACTACTAAAGAAATAAAGTTTCAATACTGCAGAATGATTTCAGTTAAAACTCCTGTAGGGAGAGGATTTGTATATCCACTGAATTTTGTAATTTACACAAGGTACAAAATACTTGGATGATAATTGGCAGTAACTGATTGTCTGACAGCATCAGAAAATCCCAAAGAACATATAATGGTCATTGCATTTATTGTCATTACCATATGACATTTTCACAATTAGAATATCTGAAAGTTTTAAACAGTTTATTTGTTGTTGTAATACAGCACTTCACATAAATAAAGTAAACAACCTCAGAAATCTACGATTGACTTATTTTTTGTTCTTATTGGTCACATTTTATACAATGTAAATACATAATGCTGCAAGCTTTCCCCTGAAGCTGTAATCCCATATATCTTGCTTATTATGTTTTCATTATTATGATTTCCACAAATTTAACAACAATGTGATATACTGAAAATGAAATGTAAATAGAATGTTTCCTTTTTGGCTAGATAATAATATCCAAATTTCTACTGAATTTTTATATATTCCTTCTTGAAACAAAGCCATGCTTTGAACTGATGTAAAATTTATATTTGAGGGAAAGTTTTGCTGGATATAAAATTTTGGCTCATTTTATTTCCTTGAAAATGAAGTTTTATATTTTTAGAGAATTCCATTTTTAAAATTCTTATACTTTTAGAACTCTGATGCAAATCCAACACTGTTTTTCTTATAAAAGGCTTGAAAATTTTCCACGCATTTAAGCGATATTTTATTATTCTACAATTCACCAGTTTTACTTAGTTTGATCCTAGAATTTGTCATTTGATATTTATTCTGAAAGGTATACAATGTGCCTTTTCTGCATATATTTTTTTCATTTTAAGTTTAGGTTCAGGAAAGTCGTCTTAAACATGAACAGAAACTTTCATTATTATCTACCAACATTAAACTATTTGGAGGCCCCACACATGTCACACCACTAGAAAAATCAGTTTATTACCCATTCTAAATTTAAGTACTAGCCCTGCTGTTTTATTGCTTATACAATTGTAGGCAAATATCTTAGACTCTCAGTAGCTCTGTTTCAGTTTTATCATCTATAAAATAAAGACAATCCAGCATGCCTCCTAATGATTTTGTGAAACTAAATGAAGTTATGTAAATATGACACTTAAACTTTATCGAAATACAGTTCTAAAAGTATATATTTTTCCTCTCTGGATCCTTCCATCCTTCCCCCAACTCTTCTACAAGGCTCCTTATGCTCGGCCCAATTTTTGATTGTGTGTCTCAGTATCTGTTTCAATCCTTTGCTGGATGGAGCTTCTCAGAAGATATCTAGACTCTTGTCTGCAAGCTAGTAGATATCGTTAGTGTCAGGGGTTGGCTTTCTCACAGGGTGGCCCTCAGGTTGGGCCAGCGATTAGTTTGACATTTCATCAATATCTGCTCTATTTTTATCTCTGCATTTACCAGGGTAAATTTTGCGTTGAAGTTTCTGTGGGTGGGTTGGTATCAACAGAGCCAACTAACCTGGGTTCAGGGGGGCCTAGAGAGACTGAAGCACCAATCAAGGAAGATGAATGGACTGGATCTAGGCCCCTTACACATATATACTCAATGGGCAACTTGGTCTTCTTGTAAGTTGCTTAGTAAGGGGAATGAGGAGGCTGTTTCTGCCATGGACTCTCTTGCATGCTTTTTGATCACTTCCCCCTGGGGGGGCTGTCTTGTTAGGCCACCATGAAAGAGGTTGTGCTCCATCAATATTTGACATGAAGTGCTGGGGTAGATTAGTGGGAAGGACTCCTTTCCTGAGGGACAGGAGGGAAGGGAGGGAAGAGGGGAAGAGGTGGTCCAGGAGGAGTAGAGGAAACAGACTAAGACTGAGATGAAAGGTGTAAAAAAATAAAGTTAAATTTTTTAAGTACATAATTTTGGCTCTGTTGCTCTCCTTATGGAACTCCTGTTACTTCCAGGTCTTTCTATCTTCCTCTTCTTCCATAAGATTTCTTGCACTCTGCCCAAAGTTTGGCTATGAGTCTCAGCATCTCCTTTAATACCCTGATCAGTAGTCTTTCAGAGGCCCTCTGTGATAGACTCTTGTCTTGTACCCTCTCTTCTCCTATTTCCAATGTCTATCCTGTTTGTTCTTTTGAGTGAGGTTTCAGCCTCTTTCCTAGGGTCCTCCTTGTTGTTTAGAATCTTTAGGATTGTAGATTTTAATATGTTTACCCTGTATTATATGACTAATATCCACTTATGAGTATATACTATATGTGTCTTTCTGCTTCTGGGTTACTTCACTCAGGATGATCTTTTCTAGTTCCCACCATTTGCCTGCAAATTTCATGATTTCCTTTTTTTTAATTGCTGAGCCGTATTCCATTGTGTAAATGTACCACACTTTCTGTATCCATTCTTTAGCTGAGGGACATCTAGATTGTTTCCTATCTAGATTCTGGATATTGTGAATAAAACGGCTATGAACATAATTGAGCAAATGTCCTTATTGTGTGGCTGAGCATCTTTTGGATATATGCCCAGGAATAGTTATTTCAAAAGGAGGATGGTAGTGATGTGTTCAGGGCACTACAATCAAGATAACTGTTATCTTGGTTTTATTGTGTAGATAAAAAAAATCCCTTTGAATAATGGATATAATGCAAAAAATGTTAGAGAACACATGGGTTGAAATATAGTTCCTAATCTTGGGTTTATAATCAGGAATTTGTTAATGAATTTCATGTTGTAATATTTACAGAGCAATGAGCCAATGCTCAGTGGTATGCCACTTCCCTTGGAACTTTTCTCATTCTTTCTGTCTGGTCACCTTGTTCTTATCATTAGAAATTCAGGCTGTCTACTTCCTTCTTCAGCTGGCAAGATCTCCTCAGTGTGCAGGGGCTCCCAGAGCACTCTAATAACCTCTAGTTTAAAGCTAATTATATTCTATGAATATCTTCTGACTATATCTCTGTGCTCTCAGAAGACAGAGATGGTGTTTGAAAACTTGCTCTCAAGCCACCTGATGTTTATGGTCGAAAAATGTGTTTTTCTCATCAAACTTACATTTTCTTGAGAACGGTTATAAAGCTAGAGTAGAAAAATACAACTAAAATTTTCCTGGAAGCACATCAAGTTAAAGGGTTTAACAATTATAAATAATGGAACCCTGCTCCTGAGCAGTGGATTGAAATACTTCTGCCATTTAAAGTCTAAATAGGTTCACCACTGTAAATAGAGGAATCAAGGGCATCCACTTCATTTTAATACTCCTTTTCAAGCCAAACTGCGTCGCCTGTATGTCAAACAGCTTTCAAAGCTCCAGAGTTAGCTTTTGAGAGACAGGCGCATCTCTGCATGTTTGCTGATTATGTTTTTAAACCTTTGAGAAATAAACAATTGCTGTTCATTTTACCTTCCTTTGTGATTTATACGAATACTCACAAAGTCCACATCTAGTCTCTGAGCTCTCCCAGTAATGCCTACTTACAAACGCACTTGTAAATATCTCAGACCAGTTTTTTTAAAAATGCAACACCACCTCTTGTGTTAAAGCAGTGAGTCAACATCCCGTTAGTCACCTTATGCTTAAAGTAAAACAGAAAGACACAGAACACTGGCTAAGGTTGGCAAGCTGCACAAACGGAAAGTGACGCTGTTAGTGATGTGAAATCTGTCCCTCTCATTTTCCGCTTCTCATTCAGGTGTTTTACTTCTCTCCAATACATCTATAATCACCATGATTGTGGTTGTCTAGTAGACTGAATAAATAAGTGTGGTATCTTAGAGAACAATTAAAATAATGTTATGATATGACTTACATTTGCTCTCAGAAGGGCTCCCTTGCTCAATGAATTACTTATATAATAATAAAATGTTATTTATATATGTTGCGTATGTATCTTATTTTCCCAGTATAATTGTTTTATAAGACTCCAACAAGTCCTACTGCTATTAAATGCTTTTATTTATTTATTATTTTTATTTTATTTTTTGTTTTGATTTTTAAGACAGGGTTTCTCTGTGTAGCCATGGATGTCCTGGATTCACTTTGTAGACTAGGCCAGCCTCAAACTCATGGAACTCTACATGTCTTTGCCTCCCAGAGTGCTGGGATTACAGGGGTGTGCCACTGCAATTGGCTTACATGCTTTTCTTTTAGTACACAGTACTACAATTTTCCTTTTCAGTCTTGTATTTTTATATTTTACATCTGCATCTAACCATCCACCCATCCATCCACCCACCCATCCATCCCCCCACCCATCCATCCCCCCATTCATTGTTTCAAGAAACTCTATTCATCCCGATTCCCAGAGGTGAAGCACAGTACTTGGCACTGGGTATTCAACTAGCCAAGAAAAACAAAACATAACCAGTGACTGCTGATGTCATCCAGGCACACAGTGTAAGCAGTCAACAGAGGTAAGCTTCTCCTCCAGTTCTTTCTAAGCCATTTCATGTTACATTAGGTCTACACAAATTTTAATCTTTATTATTGGTCTTTCCTTCACTACCTCTTTTTTGTTAATTATAACAAGATTTCTGAGGTTATCATTAAAAAGAATTTTTTCTTGTTTCTTTGTGAGTTTTACATCATGTACCCATCCCACTTATCTCCATAACCTCTTGCATTGACCCTTCTGCTTGCAACCCCTACCCCAATAACACATACACACACATACCCCACAAACCAAAGCATAGAAAATATGTCATTGTGTAAGTTTTAGTATGTCGCAGTGTGTTCCACAGTATATCCCTTTATCTATACATATTCACTGGCAAATGCTCACTGCAATGAGTCATTGGTCTGGTTTGAGATCTCTGGCTTCAGTGACACCATGAATATTGGACCTTCATTGGGACTCCTCTAGGTCATCCTGTTGTTGTGCTGGGTCATGGAAACCCCGCAGCTTTGGGATATAGGTGTGGAGGCCTGGATTTAGAGGCGTGGATCTGGGCGTGGATCTAGCTAAGCTGTCAGTCCAGCAGCTCTCCCTTATCTGCACCACCAGACCACCCGGGCGAGATCTCCGTCACTGCTCTATCTAGGTCACCCAATGTTGCCGTAGGCAGGAGGCAGGGTCAGCTCTCCTGCTCTCATGCCTTCAGGGCAGGCTCACCTGGATCTACACCTTCAGAGCAACTTCCACTATGCTTCGCAGTCAGGTCCAGGTCCTGCTCTCCCAAGTGCTGCAGCCTAGGCCGGCTCTCCTGCTCTCACACCCTCAGGGCTGGATCACCCATGCCTTTGCCACCAGAGTCTTCTCCACTGTATTGCCCATGTGAGGTGCAGAGCCTGCTCTCCCAAGTTCTACAGCCAGTGAGGTTTTTCTGGTACATGACATCTTGACCTATTGGATGTCAATGACAAATAGAGAAAATAGACACTGTCAAGACTTGAAGAGTGAAGTGGAGATTTGGAGATAGCACTCTCAGTTACTAACTGATTCAGCTCCATGAGAGGTTTGTATAGATCTTTGGTGTTCTTCTAACGCATTCCTTAATTTTCTTAAAATTAAAGATACCTTAAAATTAAAATGCCTTGCTACCAAATGGTAAAATATATTCTGTGTTGAGACTGGAAGTGAAAGACCAGTGGAGAAATTTTCAGAACATTAATGCTTTAGTTGGTTTTTGTTGTTGTTGTTGGTGTGATAAAATATGTTGAGCCAAAGCAATTTGGGAGGAAGGGCTTATTTCAGTTTTCACTTCTAGGTAAGAGTCCACTAGTGAGAGAAGCCAGGGCAGGAACTCAAGGAAGAAACCTGGAACAAAAACTATAAGGGAAGTTGTTTACTGGCCTGTTCTCTGTTCTCTGGGTTTGTTCAGCAAACCTTCTTACACAGTCCAAAACACCTGCCTAAAGATGGTGCCACCTACAATGAGCCAAGCCTTCTAGCACCTAATCATCAATCAGAAAATCTATCAGAAATGTGTCCATAAGTCAATATGATCTCGGCAATTCCTTAAATGATGGTTCCTCTTCCTAAGTACTCCAGGTTGTGTCAAGTTGAAAATATAAATTAACTAGCTGTTCCATTCAAAGCAGAGGATGAGGTGACTTAGGGTATGTCTTGATAAATTTGATAAACGGATTCTTGCATTTTCTTAGCATAGGCTAATAGTGATTTGTAATAAAAAAGAAAAAGATAAAGAAAAAAATTAAAGGTATATAATCAGCCAGTTCAGTGGAGAATTGTGCAGCTTGACAAATGTGAACACACCCTGTGAGAGCTCTCACTGCCTTAAATTCTGAAACTAGTGAAATTCAGATCAAGAAATCAGACAAATTCTATGTTGAATTGCAGCTGTTAAAGACTCAGCCCTGTTACACATCTGTGACCAAATTACACAATTCAGCAAAACACAAATTCTGAGTTTAAGAATAACATGTAGATTGAAGGTGGTAGAGGAGCTTAATTCTGCCAGCCTTTTCCTCTTTCTGTTTTAGGCATTTAATGCTGAAACATTGATAAGGTTTTCTAAAATAATGCATCTTCAGTGATTGTCATTTGGTATGTGTCTTACAGGATGTGGCATCACCCTCAAATTATGAGAACAAATTCTAGAGGAGCTCATTACTTCTCTGTCTCTGTTCATTGTCTTATACATCCATTTATTCATTAGCTCTTTTATTCATCGATCTTCTTTTGAACATGTAATGAGCTATTGGCACTCTTCTAGGCATAAAAGAGGCAATAGTGAATCAAAAGAACATTTTCTCCACAAAGCTCATACATTGACCCAATCTTTAAAAGAAATAAAATAAAGGGATGAAACAGGAACAATTGTAGAGGTGGTAGAAAAGATACAACATTTGGGTAATTGGGGTGTTTTTACTTGCAGCAGGATAACTGAGCTTAGATAGAAATAATAGCAGATTAACAGGGGAAAACAAGAGTGAAGGAATGCTAAGAAGAAGAAAATAATGTAAGGGCTCCAAAATTGTAAATAGGATATTTAAAGAATGAATACATATACAAATGTATATTTATAGAATGAATCCTGATTAGAAAGTATAAACACATATCTTCATATACTCTCATATATATTCTAACTATAATGACTGACAGTCTGAAAAAAGTTGCTGTTTCTGGAAATGTTGGAATTATGGTGAAGACCTAGGAATGAGGATCTGGAGCAGTACTGACCAACAGACAAGATGTGAGCCACATATGTGTAATGTGGAAGTTTCCAGTTGCTACATAAAGTCATACAAGGAAACAGGTGAAATGGATTTCAATAATAAAGTTAATCAAACAGATTATAATCAAACTATTATTATTTTAACATGTATTATAGTATTATTTAGTTGTTTTTCATTATATTACCATATTAAGTCTTTGGATATGATGCACACATGTCATAGTGACAGCACCTATTAGCTGTAGTTAGTCACAAAGATTTAGCATGAGAGAAATATATGGACATAGTGTCCCTGTAATATAAGGCTTTTTTATTTTTCACATGGCAACACATATTTTAAAGGTTGTATGAAGAAAGGCCGGATATTTCACAAGAAGAGGAAAAGAGAGTGGAGCGCTGTGAGACAGCAGTTTTGGAAGTTGCAAGTGAGTCCTTCACCACTGTAATTTTCACAACATTGGAAATGACTAAAGTCCAGCATTTGCTCAGCTAGATAGTCCTAGGAATGGAAATACACCATTTTATAGCGGAGGTGTTCTGTGCAGCAGAACATGATGCATTTTTTGCATCTGAGCATACTGCCATAGAAATTGAAAGTCTAAATATGTCAGAGACCAGCAACCAACACTAGAATTCAAATCATTCCCCTCCTCCCCTCTTTCCTTCCTCCCCTCCTCTATTCTACCCTCCTCCACTCCTCCGCTCTTCCTATGAGTCAACTATTAAAATCAATTGGAAACAACTGAAATCAGTGCTCTATGAGAAGGGAAAGCATTGAATAACCTTTGAGTGGAGCATTTATAGAAAGAGGCAGACAACCAAGTTAATGGGGTCACACCCAGGATACAAAGTGGATAATAATAATAATAATGAAAAAAAAAGACAAAAAGAAGAGGCAGAGATGAAACCAATAAAATCAGACTGAGCCAAGTGTTCCTTCTGGTTACGAGTTCCCATTCTTTTTCAGGCCCAGTGCTTCCTTGAATTTGGATTCTTAGTCAGTGCTGTTATCTGCTGCTGAGGAAGTCCCTCTCCTTTCATTAGCCTGCTTTAGTAATTTCTATGTGTAAACTCTCCATTTCTCTTAGTGGGATACACAATGAGGTTCTGGTCTGAGCAGGATTTCTGTGACTTACAGGTCAGTGTGTCACAAGGAATTGACCAAAGTCAAAGACCAAATATGTAACCATGCAGCAGAGCAAACCCATAATTGCCAATTAATAATCTTATTTTAAAATATGCCTATTTATTTCCTGATTTTTGTATCTCTATTTCAAAAAATAAGAACATATTAAGTGTAAAATAAAGATTAAATATCTATGACTCCAGGAAACAGAACTGATTGCTCTGTTTTTTTTTCATTGCATCACTCATTGACTTGAATAGAAATTGATCTTTGGTCATGAAATCACTTTTCTCTTTTGCAAATATTGGAGAAAAGTCTCAATTATTGTAGAAATCTATCTCCATAATTAATTTTCCTTGTTTTCTTTATCTCATTTTCAAACAGAATTTTTATTCTGTCTTTATTCCCTCAATATTTCCTTACTGTGGCTCTTCAGAATACCAGGAATTCTGGCAGGCTCTTGAATTCTCAGTGTGCAATTCCACTCAGGCTCTCACAATAGCTGTCTTGTACAGAGACAGAGCTATTGCTGTCCAGGAGATTTCCAGAGTAATCACATTTTTAATTTCTATAGCACTGAGCAATGCTTCCTCGGGAGCTCTTCTAATGCCTCAGCTTAGAGATGGCCTCTGGAACTTGAGACCAGCTCAACATAGCTGTCACTGTAATAGCAACAACCTCAGTGGAATCTTGGAAAGAAAGAAATCAAAAGCTTTCCAGCATTTACACAGGGTTTCTGCAAAGGCTCTTCTGAGGAAAATAATTAGTCTGGAGCATTATCTGTTGACAAAACAGCATCCCAAGGAGATAGAGTTAAATGCCAGGGACTTCAGAAAACAGAAGGAAGAGAATCCTCAATTTCAAGGTCCTTACTCTTGGCAGCTCCCATAGCTGTGCGACAAGAGGAAAACAGTTCTCTAAGCTTATCATGGCAATGAGCATAGGTTCTGAGATCCCTTTTGAAATAAGTCAAATTTCTGCTTACTCCCCAGCCCAGAAAAAAGTTTAATTTATTATTATTATTATCTTCTTCATCATCATCATCAAACAGAAACTTCCCTGGACACTCACAGTACGTTCATGGTGGGGGAAGAAAGCGGCAACACAGCATGCATCTGCTTCTTCAATTTAGGAGATCTTGTTGAATTTGTAATGAAGCAGCTCTGGGGTTGTTAAACAAGCCATGGACATAAGAGGAAGCTAGGTACATTCTGCTTGTCTACCTCTTTCTTATGCTCTTAAACTTGTCTGGACACCTGCAAATTATCCATACTTTTTTCATTTAGCTGCAAATCATTTATTTACCTGCAGGTAGTAGTTGCTGTGTACACACAGGATTTTGTTTAATTGTATCCCGAGTGCATATTTTTATGTATTCAACACAAAAATATGAGTTTCAATTTATTTAACATCTCAATAATTATTATGTTGTCTACTAATGATTTCTATATTTGTTACATTGTTTATCAGATTGGTCTCTTTCTATATATATTAGAGTGCTTCATGAGGTCAAGGCCTGGACTGTCAATATTGTCACAAGCATTAACAATTGCCTTACAGATGATGTCCAAATTCTGTAATGGATGAGCAAATCATTTCATTTTACTTATTACAACATTCATTAATATCATTTTCTTCATTGTAAAAGAGAAAACTAAGATTCAGAACAGTGGTAACTACCCAAAGTCATAAAATGAATAAAGAAACAGCTAGCTTCAAGTCCAAGCTTGTTTACTTCTATCACCCTTCCATTCCATCCATCTCCAAACATTATGTTAATGTGCAAATCTCCTATTCTGCTGACATATTTTCATTGTTAATTGTTTGCCTTACAGCCTTCAAGGGAGCCAAGCAGCCTATCTGGGCAGTCAGAAATTAGACAGCATGAAGCACTTACAGATTTTGTGCGGTTTGCTTCCTAAGATGTACAAAAGCAGTCTTATGTTAATGTGTTTACCGATTTGTCTTGGCTTAGGTTTGCTTTGGTCAGACTTAATGGGCCATCTATTTCTTCAATAAGCCATCCTGCTCCTTTCTTCACCACATCCTGCTCCGTAGGTGCATCTTTTAGGTGACTTTGACTTCAGTAAGTTTCAATAATAGTACCAAAGTTTGGCCTACAGCATCTTACAGGAAAATGTCTGAAAAAGGTTCCTCCTTCTAGTAAAATTGGTCTAATTAAACTTCCATTCCCATCTTAATTTCATAAAATTGCCATAAAAGAGAGACACCAACACATAGCAACTGGGGCCTTTATGTCTATCTAGTTCTGCAGTGCCATTTTATCTGTTGGATATCACCCCACCACCCCAGTTAAGTCACATTTTCCTGATGTCACTTAGGTGCCATTGACATCTCACTTAAGTTTGTAAGTTGGTCATTTCTGTCACCCTGTTTCTCCTTCTTTTTTGTGATTTTCTTTTGATACATTTTTATTTCTTTTTTTTATACTGTACTTAACTTGATACTCAGAGAATATATTTGGCACTGAGAAATGCCTGCTGCCTCTTTCTTTACTTTTCTTGGAGCTGGTTGTCCAGCTCCAAGGTTCCTGATGATATGTTCTGATTTTACTCTACTTTCTCTGAAACTATGAGTTTTTGGCAAAGAAGTTACAAGGATGCTCAGAGCCTAAAGACTGGGAAAATTAAACAACTATTCTGTTTATTTGACGAGTGGAATAAATTTCTGCACTCCTCGTATTTGGCACCCTAGATCGTTTTGAATACTAATACAAATACATTCAGCTGTTGGGTATTAGATATATCTGCTCAGGAATATTGCCAACTGCAGGTTGTAGAGAAAAAAAATCACTGAAACTGGCACGCATCGTATTACTATGATGAAAAATCTACTAGACATGCATTGGCATGACTATTAGCAGGGATCCAAAGCCCTGCCATGATGAGACATCTGCAGCTTCAAACATCCCCTCTCCCTGTCCTCTGCTGCAGAGGACTATTCTGCCACAGATTCAGCCGCTTTCATTCCTAGCACCTCTGATTTACAAGTCACCATGTATCATCCACATTCTTTATTTGTATGTGCATTACAGACATAAATGTACCATCATGGAAACATACTATTACATACTACAGAGTACTACCATGTCTCCATAAGACGTTTGGTAATAATAGTTGTAACTTTTTAAAAATGATGATAGCTAACAAAATTCCTCCCTTTTTGAGCTTTATATTTATTTTGTTATTCTGATTTGTAAACTTTTCTCTCCCTTTCTTGTTACAGCTTTGGAGGGTATGAGCATTAATTCTAATTTTGTGGGACTCAAGGGAAAGATAGGGCATCTAAAGGTTGCTGCTCCTTGCAGTGTGCAGGACAATCTGACCCATGGTCTGAGTAGAAACAAGAAGAACACCAAGAGGAGGGGAGCAGCATTAGGGGAAATGATGATTAGATGCCTAAGCAAGGCAGCTGGCGCCATTATCATCCATGATTTTTGATGTAAGGCAAAATTATTTTGCCTCTTTATGACATTATTATCAACAGTTTTGAGAACCTATCAGTTTTAATTTTAAATATATATTGAATTTTCCCAAGAACTTTATATCCATAATCTATACGTTTGTTTAAGGCCTGCACATTAACATTTTTTTCTTTTGAGTCTTATGTCATTGTTTTATTTTTAATTATTTTTATTTTTTATATTAGTTATAGTTTATTTACTTTGTATCCTAGCTGTAGCTCTCTCCCTTATTCCCTCCCGATCCTACCCTCCCTCCCTCATCTCCTCCCTGCTCCTCTCTAAGTCCACTGATAGGGGAGGTCCTCCTCTCCTTCCATCTGACCCTAGTTTATCAGGTCTCTTCAGGACTGGCTGCAATATCCTCCTCTGTGGACTCTCAAGGCTGCCTCTCCCTCAGAGAGGTGGAGGATGTCAAAGAGCTAGCCACTTAGTTCATGTCAGAGATAGTCCCTGTTCCCCTTACTATGGTACCCACTTGGATACTGAGCTGCCATGGGCTATGTCTGAGCAGGGGTTCTACGTTACATCCATGCATGTTCCTTGGCTGGAGAAATAGTCTCAGAAAAGACCCCTGTGCCCAGATATATTTGGTTCTCATGGGGCTCCTATCTTCTCCCTGTCATGCTAACTCCCCCTTCTTTCATATGATTCCCTGCACTCTGCCGAGGGTTTGATTATGAGTCTCAGCATCTACACTGTTAGGTAGAGTCTTTCAGAGGCCCTTTGTGGTAGGCTTCTGTCCTGTTACTTGTTTTCTCCTACTTCCAAATCCATCCCATTTGTCTTTCTAAGTGAAAATTGATCATCTTACCCCGGGTCCTTTTTGTTGTTTATCTTATTTAGGTGTACAGATTTTAGTATGTTTATCCTATCTTATAGGTCTAGTATCCACTTATAAGTGAGTATATACCGTATGTGTCCCTCAACGGAGAAATGATACAGAAGTTGTTGTACTTTTACACAATGGAATACTACTCAGCAATTAAAAATAAGAAAATCATAAAATTTGCAGACAAATTGTGGGATCTAGAAAAGATCATCCTGAGTGAGGTATCCCAGAAGTAGAAAGACAGACACTGTATATACTCAATGCACACTAACTTTGGGAAATCCTGTAAAGGTCTCTTAATTTATTCATTTATTTGGGTTTTTTTCTTATTTTATTCAATAATTTTTGGCCATTTACTAAGAAAGACAACAATGAAGAAGAAGGCTATTTTCTTGTTTTTCAGGAAGCATCTGGTTTAGTGGGAGGACAAAAAACTGAAAAAAAAAAGTGTTGGTTACTGAAACATGAAGCAGGGGGCTGACATTTCGCCTACATGAGTTCCCTATGTTGTTTTCTAGAATAATTTCCTAATAATGGAAATATCCAGGTTATTATATATTGAAAAGCACTCCAGATGCTCAGGACTGAAATCTACATGCTGCCTTAGGAACCTGGGTTCTTTTTCATCTCTCCTGATCTTTCTTCTTTCTCTACTTCTTTTGCTTACCTTCTTTCTTTTAAGGCCATTTCTCACCCTTAGGCCTTTCCAAAAAAAAAAAATCTTATTTTCTTGAAAACATTCCCTCCACCATTCTTCAGTTCTTTTCTCTTGCAAAGTATAACTTGATATTCTGCTGCCACAGTAACCGACATTACACCATCCTTGTACTTAACATTCTACTGTCAAGCTTTGTTTTCTCTTTTGCCTCTCCTGTAGATGGTAAGTTCCATATCTGTTCAATTTAGTTGTATCCCCAGAGACTATTAAAATGTCTAAGCAAATTACAGGATAAGAAAATTGAATCAATCTCATTTGATACCATTGTTATATTTCTGTGTTGTTTTTGGAGTCTTTCATATTCATTCCTAGCTTTTATTCCTTTAACCTTTTCACGAAGGCTTCAGCAATCGCTGGAGTCTCCAGATTGCTCATTTTGGCTATAATATGGAGGGGTGTAATCATTCACACAGCCACGGTGATCTCATCAAAAGGCAAATATGATATTATCCCACCGTTTTAAGAGAGCACTGGAGAATTCTTCTTGCCTAGAATTATAAATTTAGAAGTTTCCAAGTGGCAGTAGGCTCTCTAGTTTTTCCCTGAAGTCTTCTGGTCTTTCAGTTTTATGCTACTTCATACTGTTTTACTTTTAGATATTTTGTTCCTTCTAACTGGAACACTTTCTGATCAGTCTACCTAAATGTCCCTTTGGGAAATTTCTCATCTCTGAGTGCTCTGACAACTCTGCCATCTCCTCTCAAGACCTTCTTCCAATCCCAAGGAAAAGCACTCATTCTCCTACCTGCTATGGTTTACATTTGCCATCTTCCTACTAAAGTGCTTTCTTCATCCTAATACATGAATACCCATGCAAGTGCAGTTATTTTCTCCTTTTACACTGGCATCTTTTAGTACTTTGCATTTTCTTGATTTGGAAAACATAATACCATGCAAACTGCTACAGTTATATAACATAGAGGTGAAGTATATTTTGCCAAATTATCTACAGATTAATTTTCCTGGTAACGATATGAAGAAACTGAACATTTAAATGCCTTAATTCTATTATCTATAAAAACGTGATATTCCTCATGACCATTTCTCCTCTTCATTCTTGGATTTTTGTCTGGCTTGAGCTTTCACTGGTCTGTGCTTCTTGTTAAAGTCACTGCAAGGTATTATGTACAACTGCCCTTTTGTTTCTGGAAAACAATGTTCCATGTCATCACTCAGTATCTCTGACTCTTACAGCCTTTCTGCCTTCTCTCCCACAGTGATCTCTCAACCAATGGAGCAGGGAGTATGGTAGAGACAGGCAAAGCATTAGACGTTAAAGGTTAAGCATTCTGTAGTCTCCTATTCTCTGCTCCTTAACCAGGCCTGTCTCTGTGTTAATCACTATCTACTGAAAAAGGAAGCTCCTAGCTGAGGAGCTATTTGCATGGAAATCTGCTGAGGGAGGGGGAATCCATTTCCTTTAACAATATAGCCTTTGGTAGACTGTTGCAGTGGATGCCTACACATAGAAGAGCATATGGGAAACAGAAGCTGGACATGATGGGTAGGAGGAAGAGGAGACACAAAGTTAGGCATGTAGAAAAGGAAGAGTGGATCTGGGAGGGATTGGAGAAGGGGGCTAAGTATGATTAAATACATTATAAGAAATTACAGAAGAACTAATTTAAAAGAATATTCTTAATGTATACCACTACCAAACACATGGTATCCTACTTATATGAATAATTGTTAAGTTTTTATGTATGAGACAGAAGTAAGTTTAAATAGTTGGCAATACTGTTTATGGTATGATTTTATCCTGCGAGCAGAGGTTTGCTAATAGTCACAAAACTTCAGTAAGCTCTTTCATAGTAGACTTTCATAAACTTCCTTCTAGCAGCAAAGGGGATCTGAGCAAACTCTTCTCCAGGGGTAGGAGTAATAATAGCTAGCTTACTAATTATGATTTGGTTCCATATAGTGCAAAAGGTCATAGCAAGGCCTAGTTCCTGATAATAATTATAAGCAAACACAAACATTAAAGCATGTACTTATATGAAATCAATGGCAAAGTAGGCATAGGTTTTAATTCTCTTGATTATTCGATCAATATTTCACCCTACTCACCTGTGTTATTGCTATGAGAAAACTTTACTAAGCACATTTTGTCAGGCTGATCCTTAGTAATATTTGTATAGGATTCATCACACAAGGACATGATTCTGTTTTCACATTCTTAGCAAAAATGCACTAACACTTCTATGAACAACCAGGAAACAGAACCCAAGACTGTTGGTATAATTTTTAAGAAACTTTAATGTCCATAACTTTCTCTTCATTTCTAGTAAAAGCGCAGTTTAAGTAATTTATGAAGCACTAGCCGGAAATTAAGTATGCAAAAGCTTCTACTACCGTAGACTCCACAGTAAGAAAATGGAGCACGCCTTGAAATATGTTTCCCAAACTGACGTTAAGGTCGAAGTGTATTTTTGAGACACATATGGCTTACAAAGAACGTGTATAAGAAAGTTGGACTGCTAAGTGATGTAGCCTGTTAGAAAGAGGATTTTGAGAGAGCTGGGGGGTACAAGCATTCAGCCGACTACACTAGAAACTACCCTGATTTTGTAATTGTTAGCCTGCTCATTCAATCGCCTTTGAAAGTTCAAAAGGTTTCTTTGAGTTCAACAATTACTGGAGAAATGTCAAGTCCCCACCTTGGAACAGTTAGTTACACAATCATTGAGGCTGTTCATGCTAGAAAAGAAATTTCCATTTCAAAGCACTTCTTTCATTTCTCATGTAAAGAAACATAAAGATCACATATTTTAAAGTCTCCTGTTCAGATGAGCAGGAAGATATGCAGAGAATTTTAAAACTGGTTAGTTTCAAGGCCTCAGCTAAAAAATTTAACCAGATTCCCTGGAAGAAAATGCTGTTTCTGCTCCTTCACATTAAAAAAAAATCATTAGTGAAGATTGAAGAATTTTGAATAATTTAGGTACTTGACTATACTTCAGCTTTTAGAGGAAGTTCTTTACAGAAACCTGCCATTCTCATCCACTAATTTTAGGTGAAAAGATAAATCCTCAAAATGTTTAAAATAAGAAAAAATATATGAAGTCTGAATTCAGCCATTTGAGTATAGTATTTAACTATATTCTAAACTTTCAGTTATTGTACAATAAAAATACAGCTATAATTTTAATTGTCTGTTTCAGGTTATTAGCAAAACCTCTAACATCATAATTTTTCCTTATAGGAAACATTTCACTTTATTTACATTTAAAAAAACATCTTTTGTCCACGGGTTTTCAAATATTTTATAAGCATTGCTGGTCTTATTAAAGTTTTGTTAAGAGGGCAAGTTGGCATACTCAAATTTGGGTGTGTTGTGTTTTTTTTCCACTTTGGATCTTCCTTTCTCAGTAGGAACATCTCACTAATCTCTTTTAGCACCAAAATCAAATTTAGTACACCTTCATGTAGAATCTTATATACAGTCTTTTAGAGAGAAACATGTCTTTATGGAAAGAGATTCTTTTCCAAGAGGCAAATAATCTGTAAAACAATAAATCATAAGCTGAAAGTAGGAATCAAACCATATTAGTGGCACCAAAACCCTATAGAACAAGGCAATAGTGTGTAAATCAGTCATTGATAGATCAGAGGTGACTTTATGGAGCAAAAGGCTTTGGGTTTGGAGGATGACTAGGTAAGGGACACAAAACTGACAGCATGTCTGACTTAGTCAAAAGTGATGAAAGTTAGAAAAATATGTGGTGTGACTAGCAGGTCCTTATTGGAAAAAGAAAGTGAAATGAATCAGCTTTTTCACTCCACACATAAAACCTAAGAGCATTGTTCTTCTACAGTAGCTTAAGTTATTCTCTCTCAGAATGGTGCCCAGTGCTTCCTGTTTGTCCTGTCTCTCTGTAGTTAGAAAAGATCTATTAAACCACACAGGGAGCACAATCCTAACATTGCATAACCAAGTTTCTCACTCAACAGTAGTTTTTTAACAAAAGTAGGTAGCTCCAGATCACTACACAGTAATACTCCTGAGAGGATCCTTGGCACCATTTCCAACTGTTCCAAAGGATCCTGCAAAAGATGTGAGAATAAGGGATTAAGAACTTTAAATGGCAACATTATACTTGCTGTAACACCTGCTTTCTTAGCCTTCTGTTCCCTCTGCAAGGTGGAGGTATCATCAATCACATTTGGAGGATGCAACAAGATAATAATCTGGAAGCAAAGACAGGGCCCTTCTACACCAATCCTATGTTTATTGTAATTATGGACTTTTAAGCCTGTTGAATGTTGATAAATTTCTATCACTTAATATGTTAAGTAGTATCAGACATGTTGCTATAGATGGACAAAAACATTGACCCAGCAACTAACCCCACGCTGGTGGATTTGGTTTTTTGAATAGAGTATAAACAGTTGAAATGTTGAATTTCTGTGCTAGGACATATGTAACACCAGTATTTGCTCATGCCCACCACTTATGTAAGCTTTGTCACAGCAAAGAATCAGAGAATGACATCATTTGTTTCCTTTAGTGAGTGGTTATTTTATTCTTGCTCTAAATTATTTTCCAGTTGTTTTTCCCCTTTTTTTCCCTTTTCCTTTTAATTTTCATTAATTACACTTTATTCACTTTGTATCCCCCATAAGCCCCTCTCTCCTCCCTCCCAACCTCCCTCTCCCTCCCCCTTCTCCACGCATTCTCCTCCCCAAGTCCACTGATAGGAGAGCTCTTCCTCTCCTTCCTTCTGATCCTAGTCTATCAGCTCTCATCAGGAGTGGGTGCATTGTCTTCCTCTGTGGCCTGGTAAGGTTGCTCCCCCATCAGGTTGAGGTGATCAAAGAGCAGGCCAATCAGTTCATGTCAGAGACAGTGCCTGTTCCCATTACTATGGAACCACTGAACTGCCATGGGCTACATCTATGCAGGGGTTCTAGGTTATCTCCATCAATGGTCCTTGGTTGGAGTATCAGTCTCAGAAAAGACCGCTGTGCTCAGATTTTTGGGTTCTGTTGCTCTCCTTGTGGAGCTCCAGTACTTACTATTTCCTACTTCTTTCATAAAATTCCCTGCACTCTTCCCAAAGGTTATCCATAAGTCTCAGCATATGCTTTGATACCCCACAGGGTAGAGCCTTTCAGAGGCCCTCTGTGACAGGCTCTTGTCCTGTTCCCTGTTTTCTCCGTCTTCTGACGTCCATCCTCTTTGCCTTTCTGAATAGGGATTGAGCATTTTAGCCAAAGTCCACTCTGGAACAACCACTCTGGAAATCAATCTGGTGCTTTCTCAGACAATTAGGAATGGCACTTCCTCAAGATCCAGCTATACCACTCCTAGGCATATATCCAAAAGTTGATCAAGTACACAATAAGGACATTTGTTCAACCATGTTTTGAGCAGCCTTATTTGTAATAGCCAGAACCTGGAAACAACCCAGATGCCCTTGAACTGAGGAATGGATACAGAAATTGTGGTACATTTACACAATGGAATATTACTCAGCAATAAAAAAACAAGGAAATCATGAAATTTGCAGGTCAATGGTGGGATCTAGAAAAGATCATCCTGAGTGAGGTATTCCAGAAGCAGAAAGACACACAGGGGATATACTCACTCATAAGTGAATATTAGACATATAATACAGGATAAGCTTACTATTTTCCAGTTGTAAAGATGTATGTTTCATTTGTATTCACTTTTCCAACCACTTAATTTCTGCTTGTTTTATCCTATCCTTGAAAATGATGAGTCACATGCTCCTGTCATGTTTGACAGTTCAGCAATTTCATAATAACTTCAATGGTTATTCAGCACTTATTTTATTTTCTGCACTGTTTCAAAGACTTGCAGGTGCCCATTTATTACATATCAGGGTCCAATAAAGAAAACAGTAACCACAGAGGCAATTTAATGCAGAGAATTGCCTACATAGATTTAAGAGGCTAAAGTAAAAATAAATGCCTGGAGATGTCACCACACAAAGCTGCTGTGTATTCTCTACCTTCCAGTGTGACCAGAGAACATTAGAGATTTGTGTCTAGAATTTGGTAGATCAGAGGAGGATGCCCAGATATTTGAAGAGAGGTTTTATTTGGGCTGCAGCTGATATCCTACAAATCTGATGAGAAGTCTAAAAGAGCTATGGCTTCATTTTCTAAGAAAGTAAGTAGATGGCTAAATATATCTTTAAGGGTACAGTGTTTTAAAAATAAGCTGGAAATTCAAATAGAACTTACAAAAGAGCAAGAAACAGAAGGAAGTCCTTCTTTCCTCCTCCTCCCCTCAAGTTGCCTTCTTTTTCTCTTACTAGAAGATCCTATCATGATTATTACTGGCAAAGATCTGAAAATGTCATTTATAGAGTCATTCTCCAATATCATTGACCAGCACTGAATGGCAGATTTGGGCTGAAAGTCAATGTACAAATACCAAGAACAGTCACGTCACCTCCTATACTTCTCAGGTAGATTCTACTTTCATCTCTACTTTAAAATAAATGAACTAAATGCAAGATAATTTAGAGAGGGTGGTTTTTCAAGGTCACCCAGTAGGAAGAGTGGGTATGGACTCTAGAATTTCAACTTGCAGCCAATACAACATATGCATTTACACATCTCTCTCTCTCTGTCAATTCTTTTAAAGATTATTCAAAAGTTTTATATTTCTGTTGTGTATTAAATGAATCTGTATATATATATAATTAAATGTATACTCATGCATTGCTTAGTGATGAGCATATATTCTGAGAAATGCATCATTAGGCAATTTTGTCGTTCAAACATAATAGCCTGTTCTTGTGCAAGCTAAGATGGCTATGACATCACTTGGCAAGAGTCTGATGGCACTATCATTGTGTATAAACTTAGTCAGTAACAGATATATCATTACTATGTGTGTATTGGAGTGTTGTGTGATAAGGCATTGTATTGGTAGGACTGGTTCTTTCATTTATATGATATATATTTGAGCTGGATATTCATTTCATTTTTCATAGAAGATGTTTAAATAGCAACAAACTAGTTACATAGAAGTTCTAACTTTTGTGGCCTTTACATTTAGCTGGTTCAACAAGGTGGAATGATAATTTAGTAAAAATGCAACCCAGTGAATTTCAGTGTATTAGTGGCCTCATTTTCACTATCATTATTTTCTCAATTGAGTAATTGTACCAACTGTAAATGCTTCTCAAAGATATACATCTCATTCCTTCTGGTTTTACCCCCTAATCAAGAGAAACTTAAAAAAGGACAGGAAGTGACTATTTCTTCTAGGCTTTCTATGTTAAGAATATTTGTGTGTTGAGAGATGGTTACAGGCGGTCTCATGAGAAAGGCTCAAAACAAAAAGCACTACGAAAATTTCGTTTGTCAATGGATACAAAGCTAGAGATTTTTTTAGGGACTCTGTTTCTTTGCCAGTGAAAAAAGCTCTCCAAGTTTAAGATAAGAGAGCAGGTGCTTATGGAATCTACAGGTGTTTCACAGTTAACCAGAGGTTTTTCTGTGGAGTCTACAAATATTGGGGGAATGACTTTAACAACAATCAGACATATGTAATCACCAGCATTCAATTTGTATCTGAAATTTTGGTATTACTGCTGTAAAATTTTTTGTTATTCTGTTTTTTTCCCCCCAGAGGATTTTTTTAAAAATTTATTTATTTTTATCTCAATCACAGGTTAGGTACTTTGAATCCCAGGTGTAGCCCCCTCCCTCATTCCCTCCTACCCTCCCATTCCCTCCCTCATCTCCCTCCTCCCCACCTCCTCCAAGTCCACCAACAGGGGAGGACCTCCCCCCAGAGGATTTTTACCTAGGAAACTTATTTTCACATTTCACAAGGCTTATAGTATTAAATTTATCTAAGATTTTTAGTTTTAGATTTTTTTGAGGAATGCTGGAGCTATAGTTTAGTTGGTACAGTGCTTGTCCAGCAGGCACGTAGCTCTGGGCTTAATCTCTAACACCACAGGCATTGTCTTGATTACACACATCTCTAATCACAGAACGAGAGTTGGAGCAGAGAGGATGAGATGTTCAAGGTCAGTGGTTCTTATAATGATACCAGACTGAGCTACAGGAGTCCCTGTAACAGAAAAATGAATAAATAAGTACAAAAGTGTATTGAATCAAAAGTTTAGACTAAAGAGAAATCCTATGAGAAGTTTAAATCAAAAGCTGAAGTCTATCAAGAGTAAAAGAATTGGAGACAGTCAAAACCCTGCTCCCCAGAGACCAAAAAAAAAAAAAAAAAAAAAAAAGTAAAAGAGTGAAGCCAGGAATTGGAGAATCAAAGTGATTGGAGTAGATGGAATTGCACCTTGTAGGCATGAATCCATGCCTGTGCTGTCCAGTCCCTGAGTAAAGTACAATCTGGCCTTATCATCTTAGAGGATGACACACTCTCATCTTTACCTCCATACTTTGTGGAATCCACTGTTTTCTTTCTTACATTCCTTAATTTTCCCCAACTATAGCCTTGCATCCCCTTTCTTCTGTCTCAACTCTAAATTTAAAGATGATTGTTGATTTTCTTGGAAATTGGTTTTTATTTTGTCTACTTCACATCTTTCCTGTAGTATGGTGGCCCAATGGAATATTACTCAGCAATAAAAAAACAAGGATATCATGAAATTTGTAGGTAAATGGTGGGAACTAGAAAATATCATCCTGAGTGAGGTATTCCAGAAGCAGAAAGACACACATGGTATATAATCACTCATATAGACATATAAAATAGGATAAACCTACTAAAATCTGTACACCTAAAGAAACTAATCAAGAGGGAGGACTCTGGCTAAAATGCTCAATCCCCAACCAGAAAGGCAAAGCAGATTGACATCAGAAGAAGAAAACAGGAAACAAGCTAGGAGCCTGTCACAGAGGGCCCCTGAAACGCTCTGCCCTGCAGAATATCAAAGCAGATGCTGAGACTTATGGCCAACTGTTGGGCAGAGTGCATGGAACCTTACAAAAGATGTGGGAAATAATAAGATAGGGAGAGGACAGGAGCTCCACAAGAAGAGCAACAGAACCCAAAAATCTGAGCACAGGGGTCTTTCCTGAGACTGATTCTCCAACCAAGTACCATACATGGAGAAAACCTAGAACCCCTGCACAGAAGTAGCCCATGGCAGTTCAGTATCCAAGTGGGTTCCATAATAATGGGAACAGGGCTGCCTCTGACATGAACTGATTGGCCTGCTCTTTGATCACCTCAACCTGATGGGGGAGCAGCCTTACCAGGCCACAGAGAAAGACAATGCACCCACTCCTGATGAGAGCTGATAGACTAGGATCAGAAGGAAGGAAAGGAAGACCTCCCCTATCAGTGGACTGCTGGAGGGGCATGTGTGGAGAAGGGGGAGGGAAGGTGAGATTGGGAGGGGAGGAGGGAAGGGCTTATAGGGGGATACAAAGTGAATAAAGTGTAATTAATAAAAAATACACAGTAAAATTAAAAAAAATTCAACCTTCAGTAAGGTTTGTTAGCTCAACTTTGGTACTTATTCTGTGCAGATATTGTCCTTCATAACAACCCCGTTAGTGCCCTGACGCCAAGTGAGACAACTATTCTCCAGACTTTATCTGCTTTGTATGTGAAAGAAATGCTTAGTATTGCTTCCCAGTAGAATAATATTTGCTTGTAACTGATACATACTTTTTTATGATTATAAACTTTGACATTTTAAGCCACTTTGAATTTTTAAAATTTCAACATCTTTGTGCAAGCTTTCTTGCTTTTATAGGCAAAGCATAATGAGCAACATTTAAGCATTTCTTGATGACTCATTTTAATTTTGAAAATTAACTACTCTAGCACAATATAAAAGGAAGTATAAAGTGACACTATATGGCCTCAAATGCTGCTATATATTTTGCATCTTAGATAATAATTATTGCCTTTTAAGTTGTTAAGCTATGAAATTAGCTGTTTTCTAAGATCTCCCTGACTTTTTAATCATAGGATATTTTGAACTTGAAAACCAGATAATCAAACTGGCTAGATTGGTGTGCAATAAAGTAGATCAACTTTGAGTGATGGCTGATTAACTTCTCTGTTAGGAAAACATGGTGTTGGACCCCTAAACATTGACATTGACTGGGGTTCTCTCGGAGCCTTTTTTAAAAAGCCTTTTTTGTAGTTTAGAGATCAAACTCAAGGCTCTGTGCATGGTAGACAAGCACTCTACCATTGAGCTGTACCACCAACACTTTCATTCACTTTCTAATTTATATTTGGGTTCTAGAAACTCTATGGCTCCCAACTCTCTGAAAGTGGTGTTATTTACTAACATGGCATGTCATAAACAGCAGGAAGCCATCACAGTATAGTAGGTCTAGGTAATCATTGGTTTGAATCTTGCTTTGTCCATTACTAACTTGTGTGGGACTCTGAGCACTTTGGAGTCTTGCCAGCTTGATATATGTAATGTTGATAATTGATTGGTTTCTAGGATCCTGAGATAGATAAATCAAATATTTGAATTGAATATTTGAATTCTTCGTTCAAACAGAGTCTTAAAACATGTTAGTTATTTCAATAACTAGAGGGATTAACTCTTCTCATATGTCCAAAATACAGGTCTAATACATAGTTTAATGAAAAAATTTCATAAAGCATATGGAGTAAAAATTGATTAGTTCTCAGAAAGGAGCAATTTAGCTTTGAAAAACCAAAGCATATTGTTTGCCATATGCAAACCCATATGCAAATGCCACATGTATCAACTATTTTTTATTGCTATAATTTTCATAATAAAAATTTCTATCTGCCCTTAAGAGCATTACTGTAGTGATGACCAAATGGCCAGGAGCCCAGACGCTGGTTTGGGCTGTTTTCAGTGTCCTCTGTTCTACTTAGCTTTCTTAGCCCTTATCCTTTACAAAAGAAAATTTTAATGACACATAGCAAATTGAAAGCCAATGAGAATTAACTAAACCAAAATACAGGGAGAGCTGTGCAGGCCAAACAGAATTCAGAATGTAAGTGGAAGTGGTAATGCTTAGAAAGCAACATTGGTGCTTCAAGCTTTGAGAGATGGGACACATTGGGATGAAGCTCCAGGGTGCAGAAATAGCCAAAGTCTAGGCCTCCACTTTCTATGGAGTACATTCTTTGGGGCAGTACCTAAGAATTTCGGAACTCAAGAATCTTGTCTTCTTTGCTGGAGGACATTCCATGCCTAGCCCAACCCAAGGGTACCTCTCATCCCCTGAAATGTGTTTAATCTCTTCTGTTTCAAGGCTGTGTATGTTATGTGTGTGTTGGGGGGTGTCTACAAACCATACTGTATTTAGTTTGCAAAGTTTTACAAGGTGATGATGGCTGCTACATTTTAAAATAATTGATAAAATACTAAGAGGACAAGATTTCATAACATATAAAATTATTTTAAAAATCAACAACTAATTCTGGGAAATAAAATTTACAGGGACTATTTCTGACATGAACTCAATGGTGGGCTCTTTGACCTCCCCACCCCCTAAGAGAGGAGCAGCCCTGCCAGGCCACAGAGGAGGACATTGCAGCCAGTCCTGAAGATACCTGATAAAACAGGGTCAGATGAAAGGGGAGGAGGTCCTCCCCTATCAATGGACTTGGAACGGGGCAGGGAGGAGATGAGGGAGGGTGGGATTGGGAAGGAATGAGGGAGCAGGCTACAGCTGGGATAGAGAGTTAATAAAATGTAACTAATAATAAAAATTTAAAAATTAAAAAAATTAATTGTGTCAAGCATAGTGTCAGTATTTTGTGTGGTATGGGATGTGTTTTACACAGTAGACTTGAGTGTTGGTGAAAAGACTATTACACCAAGCCAAGAATATTCATTGTCCAGACTTCTGCAAAACTCTTGCTGATCACATCCCAAGGATATTGCTTAGTTCTGTTACCACAACCAGTGACACCAACCTGCTTTTCATTTTTTGATAAATAAGAACTTGGGTACAAGCAACAGATTAATATTTATATGCTTTAAATAGGGCATTTAATAGAAGATATTAAAACCCTTTGCAGACATGGCTATAGCACTCAGGCACAGTATTAATCCTGCAGTGCTGAATTCCCTAATTTTCAATGACAGCATAGAGTTTAATCATAGTCATATTCGCAGGGTGAGTTCACACTGCTCCTGACTATGCCACAACCCTGAAGGCCGAACGGTGAATTTATTTAGTCCTCAATCTCTTGGGAAAAGTCAGTAATATACCTGAGCTAATATTTGCTATGGCTCCATTCATTTTCTTACCTTTATCCTCAGGAGAGAGAGAGAGAGTGGTTTTGTGAAGACAACTCTGCCCCCATTCTCAGAGACTGCCAGGAAGGGGGCGGGGCAGGGCAGGGCAGGGAAACCTGTAATCATTCATTTTTTCTTGTGTGAGGCAGGAATGGAGGAATAAGTAAGAAGTAAATTTACCAACTTCCCATAGGTGTAGAGTATCCATCCTTAATTTAGCTAAATTAACACATACTTAAAAGGCAAAGCTATTATTCTGTTGGAGCCTGGATCTCCAATCATAACATGAAGGTCAGACAAATTGTATTTTTAAATAGAAAATAAAAAACTCAGTTCTACCATGGTCCAGATGTCCCTATTTTTATTTGTTCCTCATCTTTGCTTTCTTAAACTTAAGGTTCTAGAAAACTACAAGGATGTAGAACATTTGTCTCACCTTGAAATCATATCACTCACTCCACATCTTTACTTAGAAATCCTACAAGCCACGTCTTTTTAAGACAAAATCTGTACCATCTCAAAAACTCAAAAAATTCTTACCTTTTAAATGTACTTCTCTTAAGTATTATAAATATCCATCTTTTAATTTCATAGTATAATTTCAGCTATTGACTTTGCTCTTATACATCCAGTTTGTATTTTAAGTGTAGTGTTTGTGACTATTCTACCCCAATGACTGAACTGAATATAAACTTTGAAACCAGTTAAGGGCTCCAGTTTTATACACACTCTCTCTGTTCTCTCTCCCCTCCCCCTCCCTACACACACAAATACACAGAGTAGAAGAAATACAAACATGATTGATCTTCACTATTCAGAAATTCCACATTTGTGAATTCACCTATTTCCCAAATTTATTTGTAATCCTAAATCATCACTTACCACGTTTTTACTCATTTGTGCACATACACAGATTCAAGTTTCCCAACCAACATTTTCTATATTCTGTTTAAGTTTCCATTCTGTAAACAAATACCCTTTGATGGCTTTCTTAGCATTTTGTTGTTGTCGCTGCTGCTTTAGATATTATTCTTGGATGAGGTGATGTTTAAAATATTCCAGAACATCGTGTGCTCAGTGAAGACTGACAGTTCTGTTTAGGACCACTAAGATGTGCTAGGCAACACATCTGTTTAGGCTTGGACTGTGTACTGAGCCCTGGCTATGCATAAAGTGTTAATGAATGGTCAATGCTAGTGGAATATAATGCACCAAACACAGCCACATATAAACCATAGTTATTTGTTGGTTGGTTGACAGAGAAGTCTGTGAGCAGATGCTCAAGTGAGCCTTCCCTAGCATTTCTTCCAGAAGCAAGTGTTCAACTATCACTAATTTAATGTTCATAATGAGTTTACAGAACATAACTACTGTCAATGGTGAGAACCAAATGAATGTATGCCGGCTAGCGTGTGTACACACACACACACCTGCTCAGAAAAGCTAAGGCTAGTGCTAGTGCTATTACAAAGATCCCTTCGACATTGGGTTAACACACAGAGAAACTGCTCACAAGATCAAAGCAGAATGACCTTTGGATTTGGAGGGGAAGCTACCTATTATTAAATCATACTTTCTCTCCATTTCAGCACTAATCAGAATCTTGATTTTTATGTCAGTATCAGTGTCAGTGTATGGGAAAGGGGAAAAAAATCAGAAATTGCAGCTATATAACCTCCTTACTATCTCTCTTGTCTTGCTCAAGCGACATTTGGTAATTGTTCCTGGTACTCCTGTTGCACCCTGTTGAGATTATGGAGCAGTCTCCAACATAGTGCTAGAGGAGGTGACTAATAACAGATCATAGTGCAGATGTGGAATGAAATGTTCCCAATAACCATAAGCAAAATGTGTTCTCCTCTTCTCTGATGGACTCTAAATTCTATGCACAGTGTGGCTTCTGTATTATTCAATAAAAAGCTTAAAGGAAGTAGTCCTGAATGGATTGTATATTACCAGGTCATCGCGAAACATGGCATAAACACGCATTGGCTCCTACTGGTTAGGCAAGGCAGCCTTCACAGTGTGCAGAGGGAATGTACCCGTAATAATGAATACTACTAGACAGTGTTTCCAAGAATCAAGTTTATCCTACTGTGTTTGATTGCCGAGCACAGCAAAGTAAGAGCACATCAAAACTTAATTGCCAGCTCCTATTTGTCCTCTCTCATTCCTCTCTGCCAAAGCTGATTTCCATCACTGGCTGTACACATGGTGTCTCCATTTAAATGGAAGCTCAAGATATACGTATTAATGCATTACTTTAATACATTATAGAACTGAATTTAAAATTGACCCAAAACTTTTTATAAGTGCTTGCAGACAGTGCTGAGAGTGCCATGGATATTTTGCATAAATGAGCAAGGGATGTTTTGAAAACATGCATACTTTGCTGGGGTGTGCTTCTGAGTATATTTACTTTAATGTCTTGTATTTAATGAATATAATCGGGGAACTTATTTTACTTCACTAGAGCCTTTAACAAATTACACTGTATCTCCCTTCCAGATCTACTAAGGGTATCTTGGGCAAGTGCCATAAAGTTTGTGGTATGAGGACATTACACTGTTCAGGCATAAACACTCCAAGTCTCTAAAATAAGCAAAATAAAATTCTTTGTTTCTGAGGACCCAGGGTAAGATGATCAATCCTCACTTTGATAGACAAATGGGATGGACATTGAATGTAGGAGAAAACAAGCAACAGGACAGGAGCCTACTACAGAGGGCCTCTGAAAGACTCTAACTAACAATGTATCAAAGCAGATAATAAGACTCACAACCAAGCCTTCAGCAGAGTGCAGGGAATAATATGAAAGAAGTGGGAGTTAGTAAGACTTGGTGAGGACAAGAGCTCCACAAAGACCAAATAGATCAGGGCACAGGGGTCTTTTATGAGACTGTTTCTCCAACCAAGGACCATGACGGATATAACCTAGAACCCCTGCTCAGATATAACCTATGGTAGCTCAGTATCCAACTGGGTACCCTAGTAAGGGGAACAGGGACTATTTCTGACATGAACTCAATGGCTGACTCTTCGAACCCCTCTCCCGTGAGGGAGGAGCAGCCTTGCTAGATCACAGAAGAGGACATTGCAGCCAGCCCTGAAGAGATCTGATAAGCCAGGGTCAGATGGAAGGGGAGGAGGTCCTCCCCTGTCAGTGGACTTGGAAAGAGGCAGGGAGGAGATGAGGGAGGGATGGGGGGAGTGGGAGGGAATGAGGGGCGGGGCTATGGCTGGTATACAAAGTAATAAAATAAAATAACAAAAAAATTCTTTGTTTCTTTTTGTTTAAAGTTCTACATCTCTCAGATCAGGGCCAACCCAGGACCTCCTATACCAACAGTGGAGAAGAGTGATGTCCACTCCTTTAGTATTCTCTGCTTCGTTTCATCCCTCCTTGCTCTTTGCTTCAGACTCCTCTGGATAAGAGAAAGGGCAATCCAAAGGAAAACACAAACTTTACTGGCCTCTGTCAGACAGTTCTCTCTTACGAAGAGTAAGCTTTTGAGGCCAGCCGAAGGCTGCAGCTTTTACTCCCTTCGTAGACTCTGTCTCTGGCATCCCTGTCAAGACTTCTGCCCTGAAAATTATAGTTCTTCCTACATTCCTCCTCTGGGGTTCTCTGGATCCTCTCGTTATCCAGAAAGCCTTGAAGGGGACATCATTACAGAAAGCTCTAGCCCTGTTTTCTCAGGAACCATTTTCTTGGGTTTTAGGGAAACGTGCTATTTTTGCAAATTAAAAACTGTGAAATGAATTCATTCTTTCTTGTTGTTTTCAGACAAAGTCATGGTCACCCCGGATCCAAAGGACTTATGTCACATTTCCTAAAGAACCACTGAACTGCATGAAACCTTGTTGTGTGATGACATCCGACTCATAGCCTCAAGTTGGGGGAAGTGACTAAATAAGAATTCAGTAGAGAAAAAGGTGAAGCTTGGGGTTCTGGAGAAGATGCTCCTCTCTCCCTGCCATCAAAGGAGGAAGAAAGCCATAGTTGTTTTTACTAATTAACTTCCACTATTCTCCCTCTGTGATAACTATTGTCTGAGTTTCCTATCTGATGTAGAAGGAAGGGGTAGACCATGGTCCAGAGGTTACAGGAGAAATTTTTGCTGAGTTCTTCTATGATCTCTCAGAGATAATGGGTTGGATGCACCTGTCGCCTTCATCTGCCTCAGCTTTGCCCAGCATCAGAAAAGCAGAAATCCATTGTAGTATCCACAGTAAATTAGGTAATCACCCCAAGCCTTCCACCGGGTGAGCTAATTTGTATTAAACTTATAAACTCACAGAGGCAAGAGCCATCAGTGTCCATTAATTCATTCACATGGTTAAGTTTCCTCTGCTGCATCAGGTTGGAACCTTATTCAGTCTCAACACCTCCAGTCATCGCAACAACTCATTGTTTCCGGATACAGCTTTAGTTAGAAATCTGTCCAAGTGTCAAGCTGAAAATCTGCTCTGTAATTTTTACCCAACTTGCCTCTTTATTCTGTTCTTTGAAGCTAAACTGGACAAGCTGTTCTGTCCTGAAAAATCTTTTATGTGAGAATCTTGAAATATCCAAGGATAGCAGAGATGTTTTTTCTATTTCTTGAAAACTCAGGGTTCACATTGATTTCAGATGTACCTTAATGAGAGTGATTCAGATACTGTCAGTACAGGGGCTGTTTGGATACAATTCATTTGCCAGATGGTGCATCACCTACACCAAGTAGAGTGGATATTTCAGGATACATCATTTAAAAAACCACCCTTGCTGCCCTGGAGCCTGTTTCCCTTGCAGAGTCCTACTCATTCTTTGGAATATAAACATCTTGCTTTGCATCACTCTCTTTCTGTTTCTGTGGCACAAAGTGTCACTTTATTATCCACACTGTTTTTTCAGCCAATAGCTTATACAATGGTGAATTTCTAAATGCTAAGATCTTGGAATAGAGATAATGTACCATTAGTCTCTGTCTCCCTGTATAGTTAGCACATGCTAGAGATTTGATAAGCATTGTTAACTGAATAGGCAATTGACCATAACCGAGGATTCCCATCAGCCTTCTTAGTGTCATAGCATATGGTTATACTGTGCTGCACAGCTGGTGGTCACTGTACATTTCTGGGTCTCTTTTGCTTTTGTTCATCTAAACCAGGCCTGTGCCATTATGCTTGCGGAGGTGGCTTTATTTCTGGCTATAACGTGACCACATCTGGAAGTAACTAAAATACAAAAATGGAGGAGCACACCTGTATGGAATTTTTGCTTAATTTGAAGCAGAAGGACACCTTTAATCCAGTTCTTTGGAGGTGGGAAGACACACCTTACTCTGGACTATATAGAAGCCTGTGTAAAGACATGGAAGAAGGAAGATTTTGCTCTTTGCCTGTTTGTTCTAACCTCAACAGCTAGTTCATTCTTTTACTTCCCTACTTCTTTGGGGTTTGGGCATGTACTGAAGGCCAGTTAAGACACAGCCTTGTGGACTAAACAACTCCTTGGACTTCTCATAGGCAGCTATTGTTATATTAGCTGGACCACAGCTTCTAAGTCATTCTTTCTCACTTTCTTTCTATCTCTCCCAAGAGTCATTCTATAAGTTGTTACTCTAAAGAACCATGATTAATGCACTTATACTTCTGTGTATTTTTAATGATATTCCTGTATTTAAAAATCAAAATCTAGAAAATGTATTTTAATGAAAATAATTATAACATATTTTAAGCTAATTTTTAGTTGTTGGTGCTGACTCAGTGCTGACTGTTGAACCCAGGGCCTCACACGTGCTCTTTAAGTACTCTACCAACAAGCTATATTCCTATTTCTAAGCTATTTATTAACACGGAGTACACCTTGTTTTGTTGGCTGTTTATCCATGACTTCCTAAAATGTCCCTAGTGCATATCTAGGAATCAACAAAAGAACAAAGTTAAGTACCTCCCTCTTATTTGGCTTTTGTTTTTGGATGATAGCAGAGGGGACTGTGGGAGAAGAAAGAGCTTCTCATTCTTATTCCCAAACTATGTGTTTCGTGTTTCGAAAGACTGGATCCCTTTGTTGATTTCTGTCTACAACTCTTCAAACAGGTTCTTTTGCTGTATTTCTCTGTCTCCTCTTCCCCAAAGACCATCACAGCTTGTTCATTTTTGAAAGCAATCATTTAGCGTTAAAGCCATACCTAACAACCTCTGAACAATGAAAGCAAGTTCTCAGGCATTGAACACCGGGCAAATAGAGCAGAAACCTCCTCCTCCTGGGACAGTTTTATCCCTTGCTTTTTCAAGCAGTATGTAAATAGAAGCACATAACAGTACTCTTGAGCTGGGCATGGTGGTGCATGCCTGTAATCTCAGCTCTTGTGAGGCAGAAGTAGGAAGATCAGGAGATCTGGTCCATATTCTCCTGCATATTAGGTTCAAGACTAGCCTGAGATCCATGTGACCCTGTCATAGAAAAAAAGAAATGTATTTTTAACAAATTCCATTTACAGTGTCTAAGTGCACTGGCTGTTGAAAGAGTTTATTGTGTCCAGTCATAATTTTAAGTGTAGGAAATGTAGCTTACAGCTCTACTGTGATTTTTAATCCTATAAATGCCTTTTCATTTATCAAGACATTGTTTATTGTATGCTTGTTTCTCTCTGGAGCCTTGTTTCATTACTGGGGAAGAAGCAACTCTAGTTGTCTACTATATTTATGAAGAAAGTGCAGATGAGGTTAAATGTAAACTTATCAGACTTGGCTGTTTAGAATTTGGCAGTAGAAGTGGCTAAACACATAGAAGGAGAAATAAACATGAGTGATTGGGGACAGACAAATGGAATGAGGCTGGAACAGCTTTGCCTATGGCCTGAACTACTGCTTTGAAGTATTTAGAGTTCTTGCGAAAGGGCTGTTGTTATCACCAAAGCTGGCTTTTCATAGCCTTGTTATGTCCACTAGAAGAATTGTGTTTCATCCAAAAGTTTGACTTCTATTTGTCATCACCATTGTAAACAGTGGCTGTGTTTTTCTTAATCCCTGTACACACTCCAGACCCACCAGCGTGCTTCTTTTAAGCACTGAGCATTGTTGGTGCTCAATAAATGTTTAGCAGTTAGGATACTTATGTTTAACAGCTGCAACACTGACTCCAAGGACAGCTGCGTTTTAATGGTGTGTGAAGTGATTTATGTGTAAGCTGCTAAAACTCATAACTAAAGTACTTAGCACTTTAGGCCCCTCTGGGACAAAAGGTGATAGATTAAGGTAAAATGGTTTTATTATTTAATTCGGAAAGAAGTAAATTACCCCGGCCAAATGCTCTTTGGTGCTCCTGGTGAACTCCTGCGGTCTGAAGCCCTGCTGCCATCAGGAAGCTTGGTCCAGTGGTGGGAACTGTGGCCAGGGAGGCAGGAGTCCTGGGTACTATTTCTGGTTAACGCACGACTTCCTGGGTGACCTTGGACAGCTCACTTAACCTCTTCCTTCCTCAGTCTTCTGCCTTAACAGTTGAACATGCTCTGCTTTTCAAGGTTCTTCTCTGAGAGGACATTTTAAGGGTAAGCTTTCAAATGCTTTATTTGGTGATAACATTTTTTTTTTTTTGTAGGAATGGGTGATTTGTTTTTCTCCCAGCTGCATTGTTGGCTGTTAGAAAGGCAGTATATATTAATGTGTCCTTAGGCCAAATATACAAAGCACATTCTCAGCTGTGGGCACAAGTGTCCCTGTGTAGAATATCTACAATGCCAGAGACCCCTGATTCCAGGCGTACTTTTCCATGCATACTTATTTTGAGTCTCTTCCCATCATGTTTAAATGGTTTGGGGGAATCTAAAAGAGCATTTCCTAAACTCTTGGTATAAATATCTGGATTGTGAATTGCCTCTGGCAGATAGAGAAAAAACAGGTCACATGTTTGGAAAAATAACTAATCTCTAAATTCAAGGCTCCTGTGGATGCTGCAGACAAGCAAGATGTAGAAGACAACAGAAGGATTCTTACTCTTCTTTTTTCAGCCTGGTGAGCCACTGCAACTGGAAGAGATGGAATTTGACTCTGCAGAAACCAGACCTTGAGTTTTAACTTCTTTGCTTACAGTAAATTCCAGGAATGGCCTCTCAGGCTGTACCATTCTGATGTTGCCTGGGTGAACATATAGCAGTACCAATGGGTCCATGTAAATCTTTTGAGAAAATGGTAGGTAGGCATGAGGTGTGGGGTGCAAGGAGGAAAAAGAATGTATTAAGGGAGACTTTTGAATAAAATGTATTTATTTTTCTTGTGATTATGCATTAGCAATATCCCAGTGAAATATGGACCGTGAGTTTTTATCATTCATCAAAATGGGCTGGGCTTTTTGTGGGTTGTGAAATGTATCCCTGACTCTGTTCCTCATTTTAGCTATCCATAGGAAGATAGTAATTAGTACATACTAAAACAGTTCAATAGTTCCTGTAACAGGGGAATTGAATTGACCTTGAATGAGGAAAAAGATTATACGGGCAGCATAAATACACTCAGCTATGTTTTTGTTGATGGTGGTTGAGCTCTTATCATACCTCTTATTATGGATGGATGCTGTCTATAAACTGCATAATGATTGATCACTATTTCAGAATTTTTAATACTGTTTTCAGTTTTTGCTGTGGGTATTTTGAGAATAAGTCACCAACATGGAAAAGATTCTCACCCGTGTCTACTGAAGGGCAAAAAAATAATTTCTTAGTCATTCATTTATTTTTATTTTTTGCTCTAATCCATCAATTAATGATTCTTAGTTTTCAATGCAAACAACCACCAAACATGAAAAACAATTTTCTGTATATAAATTTTATAGGAAAAATATTATGGTACAAAATTCTGGTAACATCACAGTAGTGACTCAGGATACGTATCCAATGAAACTGATGCTTTTATGGGAGTTGTTTTGAGTAATCTGAAGTTCCTTAGAAATATCACTTTTAGATTTCAGCAGTAAAGAGAACATAAACTAAATACCAACAAACCCTCACCTGCTTGTAAATGAATCAAGTGAGAGACAAAAATCAAAGGTTCTAACTATTGAAAAAATTCAGTGTTTGTTTCACTGCCTTGATCATTCTGCAGGGAGGTAACATATTGGTTCCTATTCCTGAAGGTGAGTATTAAACCAAGAAACAGGTGGTAAGGAGAATTTCTTATAATTAAAGCACTAAGGTAGGCTTACCCTACATATAATCTACCTGAAATCTTTGGAACTCATTGAAATCACATAAAAACTGAATTATTGAGTTATCTGATTGCTTATTTTTTTTATTCTTGAGAATTTCATACCATATATTTTTATCTCATTCTTTCCTATTCCCTCAAATCCTTCTAGATTTTCTGACAGATATGGCTTCATGTTTTTTTCCTCTCTCTCTAAAAAAAAAGGAAGGAAAAAAGAGAAAAGAAAAGAAAAGAAAAGAAAAATCCACTAAAAAACAGGGAGTCCAATGTGTGTTGGACTCCTGAGCATGTGGTCTGTTATGGGGTGTATTTGATATACTCAGTTTTACTTCATTGAAGAAAATGGATTTTTCATCCCCTAGCAGCTATCATTTGTGGAAAACTTCTTGGTTAGGGGTGGGACTTTGAGCCAACTTCACTTCTTCTAGGCTGGGATTTTTTTTCTAAATTTAACTTAGGCTGGTCTTGTGTATACAGCCACAGTCTCTGTGAGTTTGTATGTGGGTGTGTCTATTGTGTCTGGGAAATGCTGTTTCCTTAAAATCATCTTCCACTTCTGATTTTCTGTTCCCTCTTCCACTAAGATCCCTGAATCTTGAAGGGAAGAGTAGAATAAAAACATCACATTTAGGGATGAACATTCAAATTCTTTCATTCTCTGCACCTTTTCCAGTTGTGGGTCTCTTCTTCAAGCTTCTATGATGAGGGTTGAACAAAATACTGATCTATGGGTAATGTTATGTTATTAAGAGTCAGTTTACTTCTTTATTCAGTTAGTGGAATAATACTAGTAGGTTTTCCCCTAGGATTCAAGACATCAAGTTTCAGGTCTTAGGCTCAATAACAGTGTCAAGAACTCTATCTCATGAAGCAGACCTTGATTAAATTCAGTCAAAAAGTGGTGGGTTACTCCCTTAATATTTATGCCACTATCACACTAGAGGGCATATTTTGCCAGGCAAATCATTATTATAGTCTGTAGGATCTTAACTCTATGAGGTTAATCATTACTTTCCTGTATCATGTATATAGCACCTTCCAGCACTGTGAACGCTAGCTTGTAGAGATGAAATTTCCATTTGAATATCAACTAAGTTTCTCCATGTTCTATGCCAAAACTATGAATTGTCTTCAGCAATAAGGTCTACTATCAAGTTGTAGAAGTTAGCCAAAAGAATTGTCACTAGCCTTTAATGTTTGCAGAGACCTATGGAACCCTAACAACTCAAAAATGGAACCTATTATTTGTACTGGGGGATTTATTTGGTAGCCTATGCTTCCTCGTGAGATATTGTCTCCTGCATTATATAATGACTCTATTTAAATTCCTTTTTATAAGCATATGTATTTTAAGAGACTTTCTACAATAGTTGGCTTCTGTATGACTTTTCAAATGTCCTCTAATGTTAGTTACTCTTCCATGCATTTCTTCCTCTACAATGGTTTCCTATTTGTTGCCCATACCTAATCCTCCTCATCCCTCTATTCCTTCATGTCATTTTATTCTTGAGCCCCTTCCTTGAAACATATCCTCCTTCCCTCCGCTCCCTGACTAGCAGGATATGGCTCCAGGTGAACACCACTTTTAAAGTCAGCATATAGCAATGTGAACAAGCCAGAAGGTGATCTTTCTTCTTATCTTTATTATACTTAACACTAAGACTATCTGCTCGTTATACAGAAAGTAAAACTCCTTACAGCAGTAGTTCTCAACTGTTCTAATGCTATGATCCATTAATACGTTCTTCATGATGTAGTGGGCTCCAACCTTAAAATCATTTTCACTGTTACTTCATAACTGCAGTTTTGCTATAGTTATAAATTTTAATGTAAACATCTGTAATTTTCTGATGGTCTTAGGTGGCCCCTGTGAAAGGGTCATTTGACCCACCCCAAAGGGTTTGTAACCCATAGCTTGAGAACCACTGATTTATGCCTTCTCAGACTTTTGTGATGCAGAATACCTTGAAAGGAAAGTTCTGAAAAGAAAATTTGGGTTAAAATCTATTAGTAGTTCTACTGAAGGATGAGACAGTATATAAACAAGAGGCTCATGAATGATTGTCTCCCAACAGTATCATTGTCTGTGGTTTACCCTATTGCAGCAGACTTACAGAAATTGTACAAGATTAATATCGTAGATCTTATATGTGTTTCAATGTATAGATTTTGCTACTTGCAAAGTGTGTTGACTCAATAAGATTAGCCGGGGTTCCTAAATTGGGATTTTAGTTAGTGAGATATTTAGGTGTTCAAAGTTAATATCAAATATACAAATTGAAGTTTCATGGAATTCATTATTATAAAAGGAAGAATTAAATTAAACAATAATTCTCTTGTATTCTTTATAGTCTTTGTTTATAAGGAGTTACTTGATGAGAGATAATGTAATATAAGGTATGTGCTGTCAGTCTTTGGCCACTGAAGGAAACGTGTACATGAAGATAATTCCCTTTTTTACTGAATTCTTATTTAATATAAAGGGATGATCCAAACTGATACCCAGCTGTGATGACTTGAATGAGATACTCCCCATGGCCTCAGGCATGCTCTTAATAATTGGTCTCCAATTGGTGGTTCTCTCCAGGGAGACTTAGAAATTGTGACCTTGTTAGAGAAAATATGGGCTGGAGGTAGGGCTTTGATGGTTTAAAAACTTGATGCCATTCCTAGTTTGTTCTTTCTGCTTCTGGTTTGAGATTCGAGCCTCCGGGGTTTAGCTTTTAGCTGTAGTTGTCATGTCTGCTGTCTGCTGCCTGCTGCCACACTGTTCTAGCCATCATGGACCCTAGCTCTCTGGAGCCATATCCCCAATAAACCTTTTCTTCTGTAAGTTGCCTTGGTCATGGTGTTTTATCATATCATTAAAAACCAACTCATACAAATACATAGGAATATACCAACTATGATAAACAATGTAAATTTGTACTACAATACCATTCTAGCATGAAGTATAATGTTTTGTAGTGTGTAAGCTAGAGTGTGCCCAAGTAACTCTCTCTCTCTCTGTCTGTCTCTCTGTGGGTATGTGTGTATGTGTCTGTGTCTGTGTGTGTTGTATGCCTGTGTGTGAGAGAGAGAAGAAAAGGGGAGAGAAACAAAGGAGGAGGGAGGTAAAATGAGTTGTACGTATGTTAATGTGGGTACAAATATATGGGCATGAGTGTGCCCACTTATGAATGAAGTCATGTTTTCCTCTATCAGTCCTTTTTATTTATATATATATTTAAAATGTATTAAATTTTATTTATTTATGGTGTATGTCTATGGACCCACATGGTACAGCACCTATGTGGAAGTTAAAAGAAGACACCTTGTAGGGGATACTTCTTTTCATAAACCATGTAGGCCAAGGGAATTGAACTCAGAGTGTCAGCCTTGTTGGAAAACATGCATGCACACTGAGCTATCTTGCCTAAGCCTCTACTTTATTTTCAGCAAACAGCCTCTCAGTGTACCTGGGTGTCACTAGCTCAGCAGCAATAGCTGGTTGGCAAACTCTAGGGATTTTCCTGTTTCTGCCTCTCTTTGGCTAGGCTTACAGATGCATGCCATCATACTCCACTGGTTTGTTTGTTTGTTTGTTTTATAACATTTGTATTTATACTTTTTATATTTATGGATATTTTGCCTATGTACCCCCTGTGCTTGCAGGAAGAGGTTGTCCGAGGCCCTGTAACTGGAGTTACGGGTGGTGGTGAGCCGTCATATGAGTGCTTGAAAATGAGTCTGAGCCCTCTGCAAGAGCAGCAAGGTGCTCTTAACCCCTGAGCCATGCCTCCAGGCCCCACCTTTTGCATAAGTGCTAGAAATATGAGCTGAAGTCTCATGCATGCATGGGAAAGGCTTTACAGATTGAGCCCTCTCAGCAAATAATGCTTTTTAAAAACCAAATAAACTTAACATTCGCCAAATGTAGCTTACTTCAGGAATTTCACAGTACTTCCCTTTACTATCACAAAGTGCCTCTAGTTTCTTTTTAAAACTGATTAGACTTTAACGCACCTTGATGAATAAAATTAAGCCATAGAAAACTTCCTTCCCAGTGTTAATTAGCAAAGAAGAGGCATTAATATGTTCTAGCTATTCAGAGCCGTATGATGATTGGGGCTGAGGTGGCTCATGGTTGTATCACTGATACTATATGCAATAATGAACTTAAAAAACAGGACTCTGGGAACTGAATGTGAAACATAAAGGACAGTGAATACAGTCTATTACTAACTTTCTCTTTGCTACGAGGTTATTGTAGCACTAAATGAGATTGTCTAACATTTCAAGAAGCCCTTCTACTTTTTTATTGGTGACTGACATAAGTTGAAAAATGGCTACAATTGTACAACATCCAATATATATTTGTAGTGACTTCTGGAAGATTTTGCTCTATCATTCAGATGAATAGGTTGTCCTAAATACAGATTACTCAACCCACCACATCTCTGTGTCAGCTGAATAACTTAGCATTGTTCAATGATGACAGATCAGGAGAACATTTTTATCAAAAGCCAAAATCCCAATAAGAGGAGTTGGTGATGTACTCAAGGTGATAATTGGGTCTTTCAGACTTTGGCTTTCCCGGCAAGAGGGGCCTGTCCATAAGAGGCAGATTTTCTTCTTAAGTACATTTTTTTTATTTCTTCGTTCACCTACAGATGATCTCAGAGCTAATAACAGTCAGGTAATGGTATACATTTGTATGGGCTTCTAATCAATGCATGGTTATTAGTTGGGAGTATATTTGAGTGCCTAGGTTTTCAAATTTCATTTACCTACTGCTTTTAGCTCAGAGATAGATATCCCCGAGCAAATCTGAATTCAGTAGGAAAGGTCAATTGAGAATTTAATTTCACATCTAAAATATTACTTTTTATTAATCATTCTTTTTCTCATGTTTACGTCAATACCTGAATTATCACAGTAACAAAAACAATAACATAAATATTTTTCTCACCACTTCTGTCAGTTGAAGCAAATTCATCAGACATTTTCTTGACTAGTTATTGTATTTGTTTGGAGGAAGACAGGCTTAGCAAATATAACACACTTGACCAAAAACTAAAACCTCAAATCAACAATTATTTTAATTCTGTTTACATATAGGCATGCTCTATGTAAGACACGAGGGTCACTTGCAGTGAAACAATTATTAGCTGTCTATCTGGTGCTTAAAGCCTAACTGGAGAACCCTAACTTTATTTTTATTTTGACATAAATATGGAATCTCTGGGGTGAGAGGGGAAGTCAAAAATTGAAAAGAGGGCGGTGTCCACCAAAGTCTCAAGCAGGTAAGGTGAGGTTTTCACTGTTTCTCACACAGTATGGAGGCCACCGACAATGACGGAAGTCATTAGCGCTCAGCACAGCCCTCTCTTGGGATAACATAAATTTCATTTTCTCTATTAGAAAAAAAAAAAAAAATCGTCTCTTGGCGACTTCTTGCGGGTCCCACGCATATGCGGCCACTAGATGGCAGTATGAGCACATCATTCCCCACCCCCTTCCTTTCCCACATTTCAGTAGCCAATTTTCTGTACCTTGTCTGTCCTTTTCCTCTTTACAGGTTTTGCTTGTCACTTTTCCTTCCCCTCTTTGTTTGCTATTTTTACTTTTATTCAAATGAGAGGACAACCAGCTGGTTGAGAATGTCATGCAGTGTTCACAGGACGGCTGCAATTGAGAAACCGAGCTAGTTGGTTGTCTTGGCTGCGGTATCCGGTTACTAGGCACCAAAGGCAATATGCTTGATTGGATGTTGTGAGATTTGATCCTCTTGGCTCAAGTGTGGTCCACCTGAGATGGAGATGCAGCTGTAGAGAGGTGTCAAGAGAGGAACACACATTTCAGGCGAGTTCTCCCACAGAGGGAGATTGGCATTTTATGTTTTCAGGGGCTGTGGTGTGTTCTCTGTCAGGATATGAATGTTATTTTCACCCATCAAAACAAAATGCGTTAAATTGCAAAACTCTGCACAGTGACATATTGGGAATTGAACCCAAATCTGTACTTAATATTCTCCGAAGCTCTTTATGTTCTATGTCTTTGATTTTTTTTTTTTTTTTGACGGAGTTTAACTCTATCACAGGCTTTCCTAGAACTTACAATATAGCACATGCTGGCCTTGAACTCACATCTGTCTTCTTGCCTCAAACTCTTCACTGCTGGGAGTACAGTCAGCCACCGTTCTCCAGCTCCGATCTTGAGTTTGTAGTCAGATTCTTTAAAGTTTTAATGTCAACAAGGAGAAGTGAAACTTGAACCTTTTGTTAAAACATACACGTACTTTGTTAAAAGACAGACTGCCGTATAATTTTTATTCCAGAGGAAGAGACGCAAGGAGGAAATTGTGAAGAATATGAGTGAAATGACTTGAGGTCCTGTCTCATCCTTAACCTATCTTGCTTGTGAGAGCAGAGACTCAACTCCTCCTCCGTATTCCCTGTCTAGTCTGCTGGACCACACGTGTTTTCTGTGCTGCCCAGATGTCGCGGTGCTGTTAATGCAGACTGCTTCCCTCTCCTCAAAGCCCACACCGGAGGTAGTTCCAGACATGCAATCTGCCTCACCTGGGTTTTCCAAACCACACAGTAAATACTACAGGTTCTCTGCTCACTCCATTGGTCTTTGCTGTGGACCTCAAACGGTGTGACCGTTTGCTCACTTTCAAACTGTTTTCAATTTTTCCTGGAGTAGAGAGGGCTGAAAGCCATGGTGCTACCACCAGAATCTCCCATACTGTGTCCACCTCCCGACTGTGTCAAGAAGCCAATTCTATCTTGGGAACAAACAGCAAAGTATAAGTACCTCTCCCACACCCCGAAGGAATAATTCTGCTTGGTAATTATCTGTAAATTATTTTCTCTGAATTGTAAATGGTTATCCTTAAACGAGATTTAACATTAAACAAAAAAATTGTTTTAAATGGACAATTTGCCTTGTAACTTCTTATATTGTATGATGAATGATTTAGAATATTCATTCGACTTTGCATTTGTAATTAATTTATTTCACTTGCACGTATATTAGCCATTTATTTGATAAATATTTATCTTCTATGTGCCAGCTATCCTGTTAAAAGCTATAGCGACAAAAGAAAACAAAAAGATCCTAATGGGCATGGTCCTAAACTTTATGGGATTTCTTGGTACGTGTGATGGTTCATAGTAAGGGCATTTATAGATCCTTATAGATCAAGAAGGGATTATAAAGTCAGATGTGGTGTGAAACATTAGAAACAAACCAAGAAGCTAGTATCAATAAATATCACCTGTTAAGTAGACACACTTTTTTTTTTTACTTTAGTATAATATTTCAGATCAGGAAAGCACAGATATAAATGTCTACCTCTTTTAAATGATCATTTAAAATTTTATACTGTAGGAAAATGTCAGTATATTTTTTAATTGTAAACTCCCTCTAAATGCTTACTCAAAACAAAGTTATGAAAACAATGTTCAGTTCCAGATGTGTCCTATGTACAACGGATAGAGTAGTAAATACAAAGAATAATATTCCTGCTATTGTAGAGACTGTGTTTGAGTAGATGTAACAATTATCAAACAGTACTATGAACTTTACTACTTTAGTAGTCAATATAGTAAGAGACAGATAATCTTTCTCATTGGAACAAAGGATTCTTTATTTTATTCTATGATATAATGACCCATGTGAGCAGCTCAGGGAGAGGAGGGATGCTGACCTGGGCCTAAGATAACAGCTATCTCTGACTATACATAGGTTGCAAAGGACGTGCTGTGAGTCTTATCCCAATGATCAAGTTTGTTTTCTTCATTCCATGTTAATTTATAATGAACATATAAAATATATTTGGTAAGATATCGATGTTCTCATTTCCTTCTGTTGTGTTTTATAGTCTGTTTTCCTATTTATATGACCATTTATTGTCTAAATATAGAAGATGATTACTAAGAGTACCAAACTTTTTTTTTCCTGGTATCTGAGAGTTACAAAGCACACATTGTGTAATTTTAAATGATGACAAACAGTTTTTACAAAGGCGATGACATAAATCTTCTTTTTTTAAAACCCAGATAAATTGCTGATGGACAGTTTTCTCTATATGCAAAGCACTATGGGAATGATGTTTTTTTTTATACATTTGGAAACTGTGTTGAGTTGTCTTTCTGGCGTAAAATGAACAGAAGTTACATTATGACATACATACTTCTGCCTGGATATTTTTAATTTTACTTGCCCTTACTAAAAATGAAATGGTTGTGCAGATAGTAGGAACACAAGTGCACTCCAAATTCACATGTTCATTCTTCAGAAGTATATGCCTTTTCTGAGACCACTTTTAAAAATTGATTTAATCATCTTCTTTTATTGCATGGGTTTTAATTTTCAAACAATGCTATCATATTATAAGATGTTTTAAAATACAGCCAGTTTAGCACACTTTTTATTTCTCCCCTTTATTTACTTCCTTAATCTTGACTTCCACAAAGAGATAGTAGTAATGATAAAATAAGTTACCTTGTTTCTATTAATATTTAGACATTTGTTATTTGCATTAAATTATGATGTCATGTCTTGAATCATATAGGAGCTAGAGTATAAAATGGCATCTTGGCCTTTCAAGTACTTCTGTACTTTCAAAGACAAAGCTGTAGGCACTGTCCAGTAATTAGCCCCTTTGACAGTCCAATATACTCCAGAAATTTATTTTTCTAACTTTGGTTTAGGGAAACAACATGATTCTCAACTAGCCTTTGTATCTGGTTAAATAGAATATTTTGAGAGCCACAAAATATTTTACAAACATGTGCTCTGAATCTTCTTATTCTGATTCTAGTCTTGTCTACTGTACATTTGAGGACTTTCTATGACACCTAGATCTTATAAGAGAGTTAGGTCTAAAATTCAAAATTCAAGTGTAATAATTAGATTTGTCAATTTTGTTTGAGATCATAGTCTACCGTGTCTAGACAACTTCACTGAGCTCAGTGAAGAATGGAAGACTCCCTTTCTCAGCAGGGGGTATCTTTCTTTTCGCATGAATTCATCTGGAGAGTGCCTCTAAGCATGAACCTCACCGGTAAGGAAGGTCATGTAATCCATGGCCAAAATGCAGGTACCTTAAGCCTCAGCCAATAGTATACACCTACCGTAGGATCCCCTCACATACCACCAAGAACTATACAACCCTTGGTCACACAGAATAAAGCTGAGTTGTATTACTGAAGTTGCTCCTGAAGTCATTCAGTCATACTAGTGGGCCATCCAATCCAAAATGATTTTCCCATTATGACAGAATGTTTCATATGTCCATGAGACTTATTTCTTTTTTATAAAATCTCTTTTGTTAGGCATTTTGTCACAGAAATAAGATGAGCATCTAGTACAAAAAATTGATACCACGAGTGGGACTGTTACTGTGATAAATCTATCTCTAGTCCTTTGGAAATGGTTTCTTGGAGGATTATAGAAGAATTTGGAACTTCAGCCAAAAAACATTGAATACTATATGTAGAGCTAAGTGGGTCATTCTGCTGGGAGCCTATAAGGAAAGAGTGTTGATAGATACACAAACTATAGACACATGGCTAATGAGGTTTCAGAGGTAAAGGAGGACTTTATTAGCAACTGAGAGATACGTCACTCTTGCTATAATTTAGCAAAGACCCTATATTCTGCCTAAGTCTTGAAAATGTGAATGATGCTGAATACAGAATTAATGGACTAATTATTTGGCAGTCACCCTTTCAAAAGAGAACAACATTTGGGCTGTGTCATGTTGCTGCTGACTGCTTTCATCTACATCTACAGTGAGAGTGAGAGAAAAAAACTGAAGCGGAAAGATATTATTAGAATATGCAGTTTGGGAAGGCAAAGAATGATATCCAGTTTAACTTTACAGACAAACTGACTGGGTTTGAAAGCTTCTTTAAGGAGGAAGTTGGTGACAAACAGGAAACTGGGGCACAGGAAATGTGTTCTGAGGGCAAAGCCTGATTCACCAAAAGCTCCATCTTATGAAAACACAAATTCATTTAAGGAGAGAGCCTAAACTGAAAACACATGAAAGGGGTTTCCTGCTCCTTGAAAGCAGGTGTTTTTAGGGAATGTTTCTCCAGGGTCAGCACACAGAATCTGATTCAATCCTAGTCTAAGAAAGCTGGCTTTCATGACAAATAGAACTTGCCAGCATTGTCTCTATAATACTGGTTTGGTTGGCATGAAAGATGAAGGATTTTGTGGAATCCTGCATTGTAACTCCAGAGTGCTGCTGAGGCCAGACAATGTGTGGAGCTCCTTCACAGAGACCGTTGTGTAAGTTGTGAAAATGATTGCCTATGATTGCCAGGGTGTTGTAGATGCCAAAATGATGGGGTGTCCACTGAAAAGCACTGAAAGCTACAAGCAAAAAATTCCATTCCAACAGAAAGACTGTGCGTGCAGCAGGGCTGGAGGAGGGTGGCTACCTAAGGCCAGGGAGCCTGGATGAACCCACTTAGGAGCCTCAGGTGTTCAACATGAAGTTCAGAATTTGGTGTTTTCCTTGCAGGATTTAGGACTTGCTTTGGTCTAATCTTTCTTTTCTTTGTCCCCATCTCTTCGTTTTTGAATTGGCATGTTGTGGTTTGTGCAAATTATTTTTATTTCACTGACACTTAAAAGATTGTTTTGAACGTCAGGAGAAATTTTAGAATTTTAAATAGTATTGAAACTGTTTTAAAACTATAGGAACTTTTAAAGGCTAGAGACAGATTAAATGAATTTTATATTATGAGATGACTGTGAGCCTGTGATGACAAAAGAAGCATTTATTTATTTATTTATCTATCTATCTATCTATCTATCTATCTATCTATTTATTTTGCTTTGTTTTGTTTTTAAGTGATGTGTTTGGGTGTCATACTGACAAGGAGGTAGAACTGTGATACTTACCTTTTTCTTGTTTTCATCTTTTGTTTGTTTTTTACTTTTTTTTGAGACCCTGTATTTTCCTAAACTTGCTGTCTAAACCTGGCTGGCCTTGAATGAAAAAAAGATCTGCCTGTCTCTGCCTCCTGAGTTCTGGTACTAAAGGCATGTGCCACTACATCAGATGTGATGACTGATATTAATTATCTAAGTGGTAGGATTTAGAATCTGGGTGGAAAGTGGCCTCTGGGTACGTCTTTGAGAGATACTGTAGATTATAGTGAATCCGGAAGCGACATCCAACTGTGGGCAGTAAAGGGCTAATACTCAAAAGCCTAACGAGGGAGGGAGAGAGAGAGAGAGAGAGAGAGAGAGAGAGAGAGAGAGAGAGAGAGAGAGAGAGAGAGAGAGAGAGAGAGAGAGAGAATAACAGACATTCATTAGTATCTGCTTCTTGACTATAGATATAGTGTGACCAGCTGGCTTAAGCTTCTGACATGGGTGTTTCCTCACCATGACGGATTGTACCCTTGTATTCTTTCCTTGAGTTGCCTTTGCCAGTTATTTTGTCTCAGCAACAAGACGATTAACTAATTCAGCCATTAAAAGACAGTATTAATGGTCACAGATCTTTTTATATTGTTTTTAGAATAGAACTAGATTCTCAGGATGTGTTTCTGTGAAAATTTCTCATAGCTAAATTATAGTCATGAGTACTTCCTGGAACCATGAGCACATAGGGACAAACTATAACTACCTCTTATACTTTTAGGTCTTAATTAGCAATGGTCTCTCAACTTCTTCCTGTTTTACATGTTGGATTAGTCATTCTGTATTCCTAGTTAGAAAACAGAATTACACGGACATGAGAACCACAATAGCAAATCTAGCTCCTAACTAGAGAAAAAGTTTCCTTTTAAAAGGTTGTTGCATGTATCTCAGAAATAGCTCCTTTATAAAAGTTATGTTACACATAATGGTTGAATTCCTGGGTGAGAATGTAGCTCTGGAGATCAATTGGACATATATTGAATGTATGCAAATATACAAACACACATACATACACATACATAACCCCCCATGTATTTGCAGTCCAAAGGGAAAATATATTCAGAATTTCATCACAAAGTACCATATGAACAACATGTTGTATTTTAAGAAAGAAAAAAAAACTATCTGTTGTGGATATAAACATGTTTTTGTTTTAATCCCAGGTGTGGGATATGGAACTAATTTAGATAGTTCACTAAAGAAAATTATGTGCCCTGTGTGGACTCTGAGAGGAACTCTTTGCCAGCTACAGATAGTTTGAATCTGAGGACTCTGGGGAGAGCGGGGAGAGCATTGAGGAGCTCCAAGAAAGTAAAAGGCTGTTGGTGCTCCCCACTGTGGCTCCTGGTTGCTGCTGATACAGTTGGATGAGGAGAATTTGATAATCTCCTGAAGGGAAGATTAGACTGGCTCCAAGGAACCCTGTGACCCTAAGCAGCAGCAAGCAGCTAAGAGAACTGTGCCCCCTCTCCCACTAACCCTTTATCTCTCCTGCCTGATAATGAGGCCTTAGAAGGGGTTGGGGTGGAGTAGGGAGGAAGAGATATAAGAAATATAAATGAAAGACTTATTTAAAAAGTATGCCAACAACTCTCTTCAGCCTTTTTGAGTTCTTGGCTAAAACAGAGCGCAGTAATAAAACACAGGTTAATACTAGAAACACATAGTTGGGAGTAGCGGGTGTAAACGTGTTGAAGGAGGAAAAGAAGAATCATTGAGCCCAGCCTGAGCTACACAGCATTCTGTCCCAACAAAACAACAACAATAAAAATGAGTAGTGGAAAACCAAACACATTTTAAATGTATGCAATGTACATCACAAGAGAGAAACCACTAAGGAAATGACTCCACATGGTAGCTTAAAACTCTACTTATACATAATTTTCACGAAATAATGATGAATTCATAGAGAAATTACAGGATGAATGATATCAGTTTAGAATTTCCTAGGAAATGAAAAGGAGTCAGGCTTCCTTGAGGATTTCTGTGGTGATGTCTCTGGGCTGATATGATTCTGTGTTGTCTTCCAGAAGCTGACAGTTCATACTATAGGTCCAAGAGGAGGGTAGGGATAGGGAACCAGGGAAAGAGAGTTTTATTCTGCTTCCTGCATTCTACTTTCATTTAATGAAAAATCAATTTTTGTGCTAAGGAAAAATGTTATGGTGGCATTCTATCTTTCAAGAAAAAATGAAGTACACTATATTCATTAATATATTTTGAGTTATTGAACTTTACTCTCCACTCTAATTGTTTCTTATAACTCTTCCCTGGGGATTTTTTTCAAGTTCCTGGGCTTTTGTCTTGCTTCCAACACATTTAGAACAAGGGGTAGAAAGAGCAGGGGAAGGTATGGGGTTTTGATTGTGATAGTAGAAAAGGCTACTTTACAAATGTTTTAAGGTAACAGACAAGAAATTTTGCCCAGTTTTGATATGCTATGCTTATACATTTTGGAGGGCTTTTAAAAGAGTAAATATCTGTGTTTGCTCACAAAATCAGACACAAAATAAATATTTACTCAAAATGAGAAAAACATACACCGAATTATGGATTTTAAAAGCCGTGGTATGCCATAAGCATTATAAAACAAAGATACAGAAAATGTAATTATTATTGTAATTAATTGTATTATTGTAATTAATAAATGTAATTAATTATTTCACACAGCTTTATAGCTTCCTACATTTGCATTTTGGTTGAGTGTTTTTGGTACTTTATAAGAAAATCATTTTAACACATTTTATGATGAATATTTTAATAATTCTTTTTTCATGGTTCTATCATGTATTAACTTTCTAATACTGGTTTTAGGGATTCATAGGCATGTGTAATCAGATATAGATGGGCTTGTATTTTATGTTGCCATGTCTGTGACCTCAAACACATGGATTCAATGCTCTCTGTTTATGGGACTCCCATAAGTACATGCTGTGCTTTGTATCTACATGTTATGCATTATTAATTAAGCTCTAACAGAATGGGGCTTTCCTTTCAAGTAGATATTGAGGAAATATAAATCATTTGCTAATAGTTGCATCTCTAATACTGGAAGAGTTTTCCATCAGTTGGCTTCTAAGATAATGCCTCTCAAATATGTTTTCCCTCATACTTATCACTTGTTTTCAGTGCGCTGCATGGAGGAAAATTCACATTACATTGGGTCAATGAGTTAAGGATGGCTAAAATATGTTAGTTTTCAAAGTTTGCAGCAAAATCCCACTATATGATAGAATATAAGTAAGGATTCTGAGAATTTGAAAGTTTTATGGTGAATCTTTCACTGGAATCCATATATTTTTCATTTGTTATTATGCTTTAGACCTTGAGCCCTGACTTTTGGGAGGTGACCTTCCTAGGTAACCTTCCTCTCATTAATTAAACTGGAAGGTCAATCCAGTCAGGAATGGATCCAATAACACCTTCATGAACACTGTGAATGGAAGCAGCATAGTTCATCATCAACTTAGCATAGTAAGCTGACAAAATGTATTTAATGGAAGTTGGAATCAATTCCTATCTCTTTGCTAGGAATTAGAAAATTGTTAGCATTATGTGTTTAATAAATTTTAAAACCCTATTTAATAGGAGCACATTTTTATTTTACTTTTATTTCCTTTCCCCTCTAATTTTATTGAATCTGGAACAATCCCTGAAGACCTACGTATGGAAAACTGGTCCAAATGCAGCTCCTTTGGGATCCGGTGGGAATGTGCAGGAGTGGTTCTCCTTAAGGTTTGAGGATGGAAGAACGGACCTAAGGGAGTGGGTGGGCCCTGATCTCTTTCTTTTGTGCTCTTTCACATTCTCACCAATAAGTGAAAATCTTTTTTTCCCTCTATGGTCCTTGCTACAGATGCTAAATGATGCTGGTTGGAAACCTCAAAACAATGAGTACAAAGCTGGTGAAATGGTTTGGGGAGTAAAGGCACTTGCCACCAAACCTGAGGGCATGATTTCAATTCCCCAGACCTGTGTGGGGCAAAGAGAAAAATCATCTCCCACATACAAGTTGTCCTTTGACTTCCACAAGTGAACCATGACTTGAAAGTTCCCACATCCCTTACACACATATACAATTTAACAACAACAACAACAACAAATGAACCCTTTCTATATGTTGATTGTCCCAGGCATTTGTTGCAGAGATTGGAAAGCTGACATTTCCTCCCTTTCTCCTTCTTTCCCTCTTTTCTCCTCTCTCACCTCTATCTTCCCAATCTTCTTCTTTTTCTTTCTTACCATTTTTTAATGTAAAGATTTTAGAACTATACAATGCATTTAACAATTATCTTTAGTTTATTATACAGTTTCTTTCTCTCTCTCTTTCTCTCTCTCTGTCTCTCTGTGAATTTGTGTGGTTTACGGAAATGCTTATGTGAACATGTGCATACATGACGAGGCCAGATGTCAATATCCAGATACATTACTATGGTTTTTTTTCAACATAACATTTTTTATTGATTCTCTGGGAAGTTTTCATCATGTACCCCAATTATTCTCATTCTCCAGTCCTTTCATTTTTGAGCCTCCAACATGGTGACATCTTCCCACCAGAAAAGTAAAACTAAAAGGAAAAAAAGTAGAAAAATAATTAAAAACAAAACAAACAAACAAGTAAATAAGCAAAACAAGTCTAATTTGTCTTATCTATGTACTCATTGGACCAAGGTCAAACTTTCAGGGACCTGCCCCTAAAATAGAACTGAGTCTTTTCCCTTTCCACAGTGCTGCCAGAAGCCATCAGTTGTAGAAGATGGGTTTTGAGCATCCCCATGACCCTTTGTAAGAGTTCTCTTCAGTGGCTTCCTGTCTAGGCTGTTACATCTGTGTGGGGAGGAGTGGCTGGAGGACATAGAGGTGGCCATGAAGCCTTCCATGACATTCCTTCTCAACTGTGCGTCTCAGTACTACAGCAAAAGTAGCCTGTAAGTAGGAGCATGGACCATGGATCATGGGCCTCTACAAGGTTTTTGGTGATAGCATAGACCATGAACTGAGCCCCTGGTTGTTTAGGACCAAGGACCCAGACAAGACCTTAAGAGGCATCCTGGACCATGGACACTGACATGGCCTCAAGTGGCAGCAAAGGGCATTCAAATCAGCATGGGTTTGGCAGCAGCAAGGTCCACAGGCATCATCAGGGGGTAGTATACAAACATTCACATGGCCTTAGGTGGTGACCTAAGCCACACACATCAACAGGGCCACCCAACATGGCTGGTTTTCTTAACTCCAACCTCTATGTTGTTGTTTTTGTTTTTATTTTATTTGTTTGTTTATGGTTTTGGTTTGTCAAGACAGAGTGTCCTTGTGTAATCTTGGCTGTCCATGACTGGATTTATAGACCAGGCTGGCCTCCAACTCCCAGAGATCTGCCATTCTCTGCCTCCCAGAGTGCTGGGATTACAGGCATGAACCACCATGCTCGGCTTGTTTTTATCAATTTCGAATAACATTCAACTGAATAAAACCCAGAATTACTAAAACAATCTTGTACAACAATAGATCTCAAGCTGTACTACAGAGTAATAGTAATAAAATATACATGGTACTGGCATAGAAACAGAGGTGGGTCAACAGAATTGAATAGAAGACCCAGAAATAAACCCACACATCCATGGATACCTTTTATTTTGACAAAGAAGCCAAAATTATACAATATAAAAAAGACAACATCTTCAAAAAATGGTACTGGTCTAACTGTCTGAATGTAGATAAATGCAAATAGATCCATATTTATCACCCTGTACAAAACTAAAGTCCAAGTGGATCAAAGATCAACATAAAACCAGACACACTAAATCTATTAGAAGAAAAACTGGGGAAGAGCTTTGAACTCATTGGCACAGGAGAAAACTTCCTGAACAGAATACCAACAGCACAGGCTCTAAGAGCAACAATCAATAAATGGGAACTCATGAAACTGAAAAGCTTCTGTAAAACAAAGGACCCTGTCATCAGAACAAAAAGTGAGCCTACAGACTGGGAAAGGATTTTCACCAATCCTATATCTGACAGAGGGCTGATATCCAGGATAAATAAAGAATTTAACAAACCAAGTAATCCAATTTTTAAAAATAGGGTACAGAGTTAAACAGAGAATTCTCAATAGAGGAATATCGAATGGCAGAGAAACACT
>CM053753.1:71591533-71641635 GCA_028658305.1 Pachyuromys duprasi | reverse complement strand
ATACTCCAATCAAGTACCATGCATGGAGAAAACCTAGAACCCCTGCACAGAAGTAGCCCATGGCAGTTCAGTATCCAAGTGGGTTCCATAATAATGGGAACAGGGCTGCCTCTGACATGAACTGATTGGCCTGCTCTTTGATCACCTCACCCTGATGGGGGAGCAGCCTTACCAGGCCACAGAGGAAGACAATGCACCCACTCCCGATGAGAGCTGATAGAGTAGGATCAGAAGGAAGGAAAGGAAGACCTCCCCTATCAGTGGACTTGGAGAAGGGCATGTGTGGAGAAGGGGAAGGAAAGGTGGGATTGGGAGGGGAGGAGGGAGGGGTTTATAGGGGGATACAAAGTGAATAAAGTAAAATTAATTTTAAAAAGGTACTTATAAAGTAGCAAGTACAAGAAAAGGCTTTCTCTGACTCACCTTACCTTCCGAAGAAAGAACCATTAAAAAAGTCCATTAAAAAAAGGATTCAGTTGTCATGAATCCTGTCCTTGAGTTTCATCATCTGGAAATCCTGCCTTACCACAGGAGAGGAGCTTTGAATTTGGCATTAGATACTGATCAACTGTGTCATTAATTATCACCTGCTCACCTGCTCTAAAAGGACCCACTTACTTTCCTAAAGCATAACTTACTTTTTTCTAATTGTACTGCACTCTTCTCTTTCTCTTGTTAGGAACATGACAAGGCTTTCACCTTGAGATTTGAAGAATTGGGGTTAGCAGGACTTCACTATCTCTTTCTCCTCACCATTTGCTCTGAAGCAAGTGATAGGATGCTCACTGGAGAAGTCCCTCCGAATAGACAGAGGGCCAAGGATACAAAGACATCAAGATGGATCTGAAAGATAGTTCTCATTGTGTCCTTAGTTATTTCTACTTGGTCATATTCTTTTTCTTCAATAATATTTCTCCATCAGTGTTGATGGATCAAATGTAAGCATCCAGACATACAGATTTATCTCTTCTTTTGATCTTCACTTTTGAAGGTTCATTTGTCCCACAAATAAATTTATGTACTTTTCACTTGTTATTTGTCTTTCAATTTAGGGCTGAGCAGGAAAGATGTTTTTCTTTGCAATAGTATTCAAGCATGAATTTAAAGCTAATTTTTGAATTTAAACTTTTTCTAAGTTTTTCTATAATTATATTGAGATACACATATTAATATGCCTTTGCCTTTGTCTGTGTTTTATTGATAATCTGTCATTTTTCAAGGAAGGCAGTTGTGAAAAATTTAAAGGTTATTTCCTCCCCCCTTGGAGCTAATTCAGAAATCAATCTGACAATTATTAACATTTTTTTTTCATCTCATGAAACAGCAATCCACCCATCACTGACTTTCATTCTGGTGTGGGATAGATAGGCTTTCAGTTTCATTGTACTGCCACGATGAAAGCATGTCTTCAGGTTCCAGCTGTCAAATCATTCCTTTCTCCTGTCCTGTCCAGTGACTTCCCTGACCTCATACTTGACAATGAAATGTTTCTGACGATGGAGTTGACTCACAGACATTGCATTTTTCTTATAACAGTTTGACTATTCTTGTACCAAATCATTTTCACGTAAGAATTTAAAGTGCATTACTATGAGACATCTGTGACCTGATTTAAACAATTGGGCACTGAGAGAAATTCCTTGGACATTCTGCTGTTGGTGTCTGTGTGTGCTTACTGATTACAGCTATGGTAGCTAGGGTTCTGTGGGGTGGTCAGTAAATTGTTAGCCTTTCTCTACTTTCCCTTTTTCTAACTTTTGTCAAATACTTTTCAGCTCCTGATACTTATAGTGGGTGAGGAAAAAAAGAACCACATTTCCCTTAACCTATGATGCTTTCTTATATCAGGTTCATTATTGTGTCTGGACTTCCACTAATTTCTGATTTTTAATAGCATTTTCATAATCATACAGCTACATTAATTGATGTCTCCTATATAGATTTAATAAATGGCTGCCTTTCTTACTTATTACTTCATATGAAATGTTCTTAAGCTGTCCTGTGCATCAGAATTACCAGAATGGTTTGTTGAACTAAAGATTGCTGAGTTCAACCCCCCCACCCCACCTCCTGGTATTTCTGATTCAGATAGACTTGGAATGAGCCCAAGGATCTACATTTCTACTGAGTTTCCTAGTGAGATCCCTGTTGCTGCTTTGCGGGCCTCACCAAGGGAGAGGACACTCACCTTGTCTTTACAGCTACTGGGAAATTTTGTCTTTGTTCCCACCCTTTCCATTGCTCAGTGTCTGCTCCTCCATGTACTTTGGAAATAAGGCCTATAAGATTTTGCTCCTTTGGGACGGTGGCGAATCAGCTGAAAATGATCTTCCTTGGAGAGATAAGTTAAATAATGCTTAAGAGAAGAAAAAAGAACCGACCTTTGTCTTTTGACCTTGCCATGTAACAGTATGTGGCACTATTTCTGTCTGCTGGTGCCCTTCAGTCCTTTTACATGCACTATTCTATAAAGCAGGTGAGAACTATTAGGGATGGGGGTCGTCAAGAAAGACACGCATGAATTCAGTCTGTATTCCCAAGGGGGAAAGAGGATAAGTAGAAATAGGGGACTACTCATTTATAAGGCAATTCCTCAAGATGGTTAAGACTGACTCAGAGATTAAAGGTACTGTGAAAAAAAATCCTGAAAAGATATTCCTGTCTGGCTCTGAACAAAAGACTACTAGAAGGAGTATGTGTGTGAAGAGATTGGAATTTCAGTACTGTGTATAGATTGGACATTTTCAGGTTCAGAGGCTACTTCCTTTCTTTTGGGCTAGTGTTAGCCCCTCCTTGCCTGCATCTGTATCTAAAATAATATGTTGTGATAATAAATAAAAAAACTCTTGGGAGCTATTAAATTAGCAGAATACTAGCTACTGCCAATTTAAGAGCCAAGAATGCCAGCAGACAGCATTTTAGGCCTGTAGAAAAACACGCCTCATCTCTGTCTCTCTAGTGTGCTCATCAATTCATTTTAGGCTTGCTCTCAATTATGACATTTTTCCTTTTTTATTTTTTTACAATTTATTCATTATGTATCCCAATTGTAGCCTTCTCCCTCCACTCCTCCTAGTCTTACCCTCCCTCCTTCTTCCCTCTTATCCCTTTCCCCTAGTCCACTGAAAGTTCTCCTCCTCTGCCATCTGCCCATAGCTTATCCAGTCTCATCAAGAGTGCCTTGATCCTCTTTCTCTGTGGCCAGACAAAGCCTCATCACCAGTGGCAAGTGATCAAAGCAGACCATCGAATTTGTTCTGCAAAACTGTAAAGCTTTTATGAAACTGCTTCTATGTTAGAGCACAGAATTTGGTGAAACCTAAATATGTTTCCCTTTTGTTAGTATTTAGTTAGCCTACATCTGGTTTGCCTAGTTACCTATGATGTCATCATGTGCTTCTGGTTTGCCTAGTAACCTATGATGTCATCATGTGTCGCCCTACTAGGTAGATGCTCCTGGCAGGCGCGGTTCAGCTGCGCAAGAGCTATAAATGGAAATCTACCTCTTACCTCTCTTGCTCTTCCTTGCTCTTGCTCTCTCTTGCTCTCTCCCTCTCTCCTACTCTCTTCTTTTTCTCAGTCAGGGTGCTCGCGCCTCTCCTCCCATCATCTCTCTGTCTCTCCATCTCCATCCAATAAACCTCTTTCATATAATATCTTTTGTGTGACTCATCATTTTACGTGGACTGTGGTCACTCATGATGGCTCCAAATAAACGCTCTTATTCTTTAAGATGAGAGCTGTGGTTTTTATGTCAATGGATTTTGGTGCTTGCAGCTTCCTTACCTTTTTAGCTATACCTATAATTTATTTGCTTAGATTTCCACAAAGGCTTGCTCTAACTGAATGTCATGACTAATAAAATCTTTCTCAAACTCAGTTAGCCCTGCAATTGTATTTGCCAGTGAAGGAAGGAGATTTTCACTCCCCAGGTGGAATTTCAGCTCCATGAAGGCCTAGTTAAATCTACTCTTTCAAACTCCAGTTAGTTGTACACAGAGGAAAACTAGTTTTTCTGGTAAACTCAGTTGCTCTGCTACAAAGGTACATAATAGAGACAGTTGTGTTAACAAAACTCTATTTTTTATCTGCAGAACAGAAATTAATAGAACTCTGTGTCTGGCCCTCTGTTAGGCAATAGCAATAGATTGATCCACGAGACTGATATACTCCCTTCTTGTGTTGATCTCAGAGTCTTTCAGTAAAGACAAGGAAGTAATATATGCCACTCTAACAGTCAACTGTACAGTAAGATGATGAGTATGTTCCAAGAGGGTGACATGATATCCCAAGGATGCTTTGTCTTGAGAAATGTGACAACATCCACACGTGAGGGAAGTAAGAGATGTCTCTGTTCTTAGATTTAAAGGCCGGTGTTGCTCAAAAGTGCCTAACTTGTACAATTCTTAAGTAGTCATGAGTTAGGTTTTTGCTCAGTCTCAAAAGGTTCAGGCAGCAGAGATACACATCCCTGAGTACAGTTAGGAGAAGAAACAGAAACAGGCTTATTTGTTTCTACCTGAGGAGGAGGAAATCAACAACCCTATAGAGAAAACTTTAGAGCAGTGGTTCTCAACCTTCCTAACTCTGTGACCCTTTAACACAGTTCCTCCTGTTATGGTGACCCCAGCCATAAAGTTGCTTCACTGCTTCTCCAGAGCTGTAACTTTGTCACTGCCATGAATTGTGTTTTTTAGTATTTATTTATTTATTTTTTAACTATTAGTTACAGTTTATGAACTTTGTATCTCAGCTGTAATGGATTGTAATGTAAATATCTGATGTGCAGGACATCTGAAATGCAGTCTTGAAGGGGTTGAGAACCACTCCTTTGGAGACTTACTGGCCCTTATAAAGTTCTGCAAGTGGCAAAACTTGCACAAGAGCAAGAAGATGTAAGGGCTATTCCCTTCTCCCCCACTTGCCAATTTGTAAAAACAAAATGTCTATAGCTTAGAATTCACAGCAGTGAACTACTGTGTAAACCAGAATAATAGCGTTCTTGGCTGTAATGCTTGCAAAAATAACAGGGGATGGCAGAAGGCCCATGGAGAGCACCCTAGGGGGCTGAAATGCAAGGCTTCCTGCACTTGTAAGATAATGGGATGAAATTCCCTTTGGCCACCTGTTGTGCTAAATGAAGCTCCCTAAAGGAGAAAATCCCACAGAGACTTGGCCCTCCTCCTTTACCAGCTTTGATATTCTCCCTTCTTCCCTTGCTTGTTTGCTTTATTTATTTTTCTTCACAAATAAAATGCAAATGACTTAAATAAGTCCTCTAATTATTAATGTGTTTCTATTTTTAAATGAACATCTGCAATCACAGGAAGTATTAATAAAACTTCAGGTTTTTTTTTTAATGCAGCAGTTTGTAATCTGGTACGTTAACCTTAAAATCCCTTAAAATTTTTTTGAATGACTGACACTGAGACAGTGAAATAGTGCTTTAGGAAAGGAAGAGAGAAAAATGTAAATCTCTCCTCTAACATGGCCACTCTGCATCAGGCTTGCAGACCTCTTACATCAGACTCTGTAACAAGGACTGGAGGGAGAGACATGTTAAGTGAAAAGAAATACCAGTAGAGGGATTAAATTTTGAGTTAGCCTTCAGCCAGTTTGAAGTATGGGAAGAGATGGGAATTAGACTGAGATCATACCTATTTCTTTGTATTTTAATATGTTTGGTGTGGAGAGTGCACTCTTAAAATGCCCGATGTTACTGTTGCTACCCTTGTTCTAAAAGCAATAGAATTTCAGGAATAAACATCAACTAGAGGTTATGGTTTGAGTTTCGCATGGTTCTCAAAGATTATAAAGGTGTGAGCTTCAGCTGCTGCTGCTGGAGAAATGGAACAATATATATTGTTGAATGAGGCCAGTAAGATAGCACGTCTTCTCCATACAGAGAAAAATAAGAGACCAGGAATGGGTAAGTGAGCTTTTATAGAAATACAAGGGAAAGCCACAACTTGCAGAGGTGTGTAGGCAAATGGAGAAGGGATCTACTGCCTTATCTCTCTACACTTTAGTTTCCTTACTCAAAGCTTCTATTGGAGCTTCTATTAGGTGTTGCATAAACTGGCCACATGACCACTCAATGGTGTGGCATATTTGGTGTGTGTGTGTGCCTAAGGGTGTACTCTTAAAACATCCAATGTTACTATTGCTAGACTAGCTCTAAAAGATAGATATGAGAGAGGAAAGCCACAGACATCTGGAAGACTCCAGAGCAGAGAGAGAAAGAAGTAGACTGAACCTGGCCAGCATACTGGACCTGGCTATAAGAGAAGCAGGAGCAGAGCCAAAAAGGAACATAGAAAGAAGGAGGGCATAAGGGAGACAGACAGACAGAGACAGACAGAGACAGACAGAGACAGACAGATAGAGACAGAGAAACAGAGAAAGAGAGACAGAGAAAGAAAGTTACAGAGAGGTAGAGAGACAAAACGACAGATGGAGCACATACTGAAAATAGCAGGGTTATAAGGAGAACGAGTAGCTGGGAGTAGAGAAGCCCACGAGCTAGAAGGAGTTTAGGTTAGGTGAGAAAGGCTAGGAGGCTAACATGGACTGTGAAACATGAAACAGGTACTTGTGATACTGTAGGAGCCTAGAGGCCAGCATTTATTTTGGTACACCATTAGGCACCAAACAGCAATAGCCATTTGTCCCTTCTGCATTTTGCAATTTGGGGTAATGGGGTTTCCTTTGGATTTGACAGGTTTGTCCAATGGATGTGAGTTTTGGGGCACAAAAACTGTACTGTGTGTTTTAGGCTGTTTCTGCTCAGCCTCCTGAGAGCTTCTCACAAAAACCAAAGCAGGTCAGATCTATGTGCTATGATATCTTTGAAGCAGAGCACATGTAGATACATTAGGCTATCCCTGTGTATGTAATATGGGATAGCTGCCATTTGTATCCAAGTGAGTGCTAGCAAGACAATGAGCACATGATTATATGACCCTTGTGATGTCCTAAAACTCTGGTTGTCCTAAAAGCCCCAGTTGTACCAGTTCCAAACTGTGAGGTTTGCCTTCTTACCTTAGTCTATCAATCAAGGTGAAGAGCATTGTTGAAAGGTAGACAAAAATGTATTCAATGTGGCTTCATTGGGAAGAAGAGGTGACTTCAAGCATGTCTCCAAGAGGCTGTGAGAAACATTGTGATTTTATATAAAAAGATGATAGCAGAGAGTGTTGGAGTTTTCATAGTTGACAGATCAGGTAACCCTGGGCAGGCTGATGGGTGGCTTCACCTTTATCTCATCTGGTGCAAAAGGAACCAAAGAGAGGTTGTTATCTCTGTGCTAGGAGGATCAGTGAAGCTGCCATGAGATGGTTAAGCCTGTTCCAGGATGTATCACACTGTCACTGCTAACCGCCCTTATTTAGGGGATGGTGTCATCATAGAGTAGACCCCTCTGTCAGGCTCACTGTTGCTTGGAAGAAGTTTCAGTCTTCTGTTGTAAAGATAATGATTGATCACACCTATCATTCCTGGGATCCTAGATAACTGCAGAAGGAAATGACTCAAAAGAGAAACATTAAAGAGACATTAACGGGCTGGTAGAAGGGAGGTAGAGGCAATTTAATAAATTGAGGAAATTTAATAAATTATATGCACAATTATAGAATTGTATTAGAGAGACCAAATAGGGTTAGTTAGTCCTGTAACCTACGGCCTTCTTCAGTATCATCTTGATGCATGACTAGTAATCATTGAACTACCTCATGCAAATACAATCAGTTTTAGATACAAAATATGAAAAGGTTGACATTTATATCTAGTTAGGGACTTAAACTTAAAAATGAGTATTTCACTTAATTACTTAAGGTAATTTTTTCATTATTTTATATGACTGCCCACTCATTGTTCTTATGGCATATGCCATGCGCAAATCCAATGTATCCCAATTTTCTGCAAATATTCTGGGCAATGTTAAGCTGTAAGTGCATTTAGTAAACCTACATTATTTTGTCTTGAAACTAAATGAATTGAACTATACAGTTGAGAACAACATTCCAAAGAGCCGTGGATCACTGCTTTGATTTTCTGACATTTTTTTCACCACATTTAAATTTTAAATTTCCTGATGGCTGGGAGTTTACTTAGCCAATCAAATTTTGCCACACCTAGTTTGGCACATACTGGTTGGTTTAATCACTTGGCAATTAGAGATACTGTCAAGATTTCTTCAAAGAGTTCATAGACAGCAATAGAAAAGCAAAGGTAGTATACAGCATGTCATGGGAAATCAACCCTGCCTGCAGAGATAAAGGGACATTTGTATTTGTCGGGCACTGGTTTTATAGAAGTAACTCAAAGTAATTTCAGTTGATGCAATCTGTTTGAAGGAGGTTACTTCTCTGTAAAGACATTAAGATATTGGCTCTCTGAGTTTGTAACTAACTAATAGTACCACTGGTATAAAAAGAGCTAGATGCATGAATAGGCACATATATGTATACATATATACATACACACACACATACATACATACACACACACACACACTCAGACACACAGACACACACACATCTACTTGAGAAACCAAGTAGATACCAGAGAGGAAACTCAGATTTGAAATCTCCTCCAGATGAACATATTATTGTCAAAGTGGTTCATATGGAGAAATAATGACCATAGGTGATTCAGTTCTTCATAAAATTCTAAAAATTGCAGGGCTCTTTCTGGTTACCAGGCCTCCTAGAGGATTAACATTCTGCACATGTGCATAATTCTAAACACGTAATACTAAAGTACTATAGGATTGGTTGAGGAAATTTAATAAATTTTATGTGCAAACTTCTGAAATAGAAGTTTTGGCTTCTTGAGAAACTCAGTTAGGTCATGTAAGTATGTTTTGTTTTAATCCCAAGTGTGGGATTTTAGTTTGAGCTTTAGCTGATAACTGCCTCCTGCTGGGTGTGGTCTTTGCCAGCTGGTAATGCCCTGCCTAGGGCAGCACAAAGAGGGGCGTGGTCTAGGACTCTGAAGAATATAAATACCAGAGCTCAAAGAAAGGGTGGCAGTTTGGGGAGACCAGAGAGAGACAAGAGAGATGCTTTGTGGGGAAGCAGCTTGGAGGAGATAGACAGAGGATGCTCCTTGCTGCGTTTGCTGTCAGCAGAGATTGGTATAGCCCCTCCCCACCAAAAATAACAAAACACCCTGGACCCTAAACAGCCAGGAGAAGTAAAGGGGTCTGTGCCCCCTCTCTCCACTAACCTTTTATCTCTTTCCTAGGGCTAAAGGTTTAGTGGAAGGGAGGGAGAGGCATCAATAGCCCAAATGAAATAGAGTTTAAAAATGAGCACAACATTGAGTTCATGTCAGAAATAATTCTTGTCCCCCTTACTAGGGAACTCATTGGATACTGAGCTACCATGGGCTACATCTGAGCAGGGGTTACAGGTTATATCCATGAGCTCCCCTCCCCAACCCCGAGGGAAGAGCAGCCTTGCTAGGCCACAGATAAGGACATTGCAGCTAGTCTTGAAAAGACCTGATGAACTAGGGTCAGATGGAAAGGGAGGAGGACTTCTCCTATCAGTGGACTTGGAAGGGGGCAGGGAGGAGATGAAGGAGAGAGGGAGGGTTTGGGAAGGAAGGATACAAGTGAATGACCTGTGATTAAAATTAAAAAAAAATGAGCACAACTAACTTCTTCATAATTTTTCACATATACCAACCTCAGTTATTTCACTGACACATAATGCTTGACAATGCAAGGGGAAAACAAAGAAAGGAAGAAAACATGTGCCTTTGACTTGCTTTCACTGTTTCTGTCTTCTAAACTATGTACTAGGTCTGAGTTACATTGGTTTAAGTCTTTTTTTTTTTTAAAGAAATGAAGAGTGTGAAGGTGTGTTGAACGTCTAAGATAATATGGCTGGAAGCAATTTCTATCTTTCCTGATGCTTAAAATAACTTGCCAATCATAATGACACAGACTGTCTTCTTCCTTTTTTTTGTCTTTTTGATTCTAAAATTTGCCAAAGGTGCCCAGAGGCTAATAAACAATGAGTGAATTTCATACATATAATAAATATGTAATAAGTAGCTAAATAAATAATAGATATATAGCTTTGCTATTGACTTTCATAAGAGATGTGTGTATAGGAAGAAGGGATACAGGTTGGCAGTTTTTAAAGTGCTTTATAAAAGGAGCCATTTACATATAATATATTGCTATTATTCTAGAGGCAAATACTTCCATATAAGTAAAGGGCCTGTCAGCATTTCCATGGGAAGCTTTCATTTTAAGGGTATCTAACTCAACCCTAAATTGTGCTGTCAGCTGAAATATGGTATATAAAGTTTCAGTGTCATTGTCATTTTTTTCAACATTTGCAATCACAAAACCTCATTTTTCCACATGTGGACATTAATATAATGCAGAAGTCAGTAAGTCAGTAATTGCTGGTGCTATCAAATCTTATTCCAACTGAATAAGATATTATTTCCTAAGAAATCAAGGTTGCTGACACCAAGGAGCATACGTAAATAGATCTTTGTGCCTCTGTTTTATGTCAGTGTTTTGGTCAAATGTAATGTGTAGGTGGATGCTGTAATGCTGGGTTCCAAGTCATTTGAAGGGAAATAATTATGCCTGGGGCACTGGAAAAATTTCAATTTTGAACTAGAGATGTGAGAGTATTAACAATCACGCCTACTGAGATGAACTATCTGCTGGTGACATTTAAAACTAGCCTATTCATTTCTATTCTTTATGGGCTAGATGTCTATTTCAGGGATTTATGGCAAACATCTGATCCAAAAGTAGTTATGTTCTTGACAACAAAAAGTGATAAAGAAGCTGTAGAGAGCAATGAAAATTGATGGAGATAGAGAGTGATAAACAGCAGAAGAGACCCATTAAGGACCAAATGATTGGTAAAGCCTGAGGAGAAGGGACTGAGAGCTAAATTGGAGTGCAGGGTGATCATTTCACAGGTGCAATCAGCCAGCCATTCCCCCACTGTGTCTGCTTTGTTCTGGCTTGAAATCTGAAGGTAAGTTATTAGAGGTTGGATCTGATGCTATTTTGAAGTTGTGAGAAGTATAAAAAGACCCTGACTTGTGTTTTCAGGGAACTTCATATACTGAAGTCTACAGCTCGAATGCACAAAGGATTTCTTTCTAGAATTGAACAAAATAAAAGTGAATGCAAATACAAAATTATGACGGTGTCTGTGATGTCTAATAAGCTCTGAGTTTTCCCGAGCCTAGGATGAGCTTGAATTTAAATATGGAGTCCGCTTTTGTTTTCAAGACCGACAACATAACATTTTGGTGTTTTAGATGTGACATTTAAGCCTGTGCTTTCCTTTCCTCTCAGCAAACAGCAAGAGAAGCATAGTCCTGTTTGCGTGTTATGTTCATCACCACAATGCAAATATAAACGGAGTGGGGGAGCCTTCTCTTCCCTACTCCCAAGCAGGTAGGGAGTGATGGGCATTTTGAATTTGTTCCTTTCAGAACTCACATGTCTATACAAAGAGGAAATGATTTCATCTTCTTGAGAATTAGCATTTTTTTCTCAGAAGGTTGACAGCAAGTTCACAGAATCAGAGCACTACTAGGATTTTGGGTTTCCAAGTACATATTCTTTATGCGAAAGCATATTATATCATGTTCTATTGGAAATGTCAACCCTGTGGGATTGATAGTTGTCCTCAGAATTAAAATATGTTGATATTTATTTTACTAGCTGGCCATTCATATCTACCAAGTAATAGAGCATTAAGATTTGTATGATCTGGTTTTGAAAATATCAAGTTTTCAAATATCAACACTTACAGCATTCTTCAGTTAGCAAATGAAGCTGTCGACAATTGCTTTAATCTAAAAGATTTTCAGCTTTTTTCTCATATGACACATCCTCTTCCTCCCCTGGCACACTGCTAGGCTTAAAACAGGTTCTCAAGAAGCTTTTGGAGGAGTTGAAATCTCTAGGAATGTGCAGAGAGTGATTGATGTGGGCGTACATCTTTTGCATCTAAAATGACAAGCCAGTGTTTTTCTGTTTCCTTTGCTGTAAGGTGCTTTTGCCACCCACAGTTACTACTAGTTCTTACAAGTCTGAGCAAATGTGTCTGTCCCGGTGGAAAGCTTAGAATTAGTTTCTCTTGAACACACAGGATCTGTATCAATGTGGACACAGATAGAACAAGGCCTTTGTCCAATAAGAACAGAGGAAGGGGTGTCGGCAGATGCAACTTCTTTTACCTAAGGATAAATTGGCATCAGAGCACATGCATAGCTAAGGGGACTCCTAGACAAGGAAGCACCTGCGTAGATGGACTTTATTCAAACTCTCTCTCAGCAAAGGTCATAGAAATAGGCATGCTGTCAGGGTGGTGCCATAAAAAGGTGGATGCCAAACACAGCAATTTAGAGCTGGTATCAGAGATCGAGTGAGTTTCGAGTGTTCCAACCGGGACTCCTTCTTCCTGGCATGTGTCCTCTCAATGGTATCCATCTGCCAAATATGATTTATTTCCTCCTCACATCAAGTCACAGGCGCAGAAATTAAATAATCTTTGACACTACTGATGTTCTGTTAATTACAAAGGCATGGTGGAAATCCAAATGTTTTTCTTATCAGCGTAGTGTTTTTTCTCAGATTGAATACATATTAAAAATGCTGTTCACCTACCAGGCAATGGTGGCTTGCTCCTTTGACCCCAGGGCTTGGGAGGCAGACACAGATTTTCATGAGTTTTGAGGACAGCCTAGTCTATAGAATGCATTCCAGGACAAGCAAGGCTTCCCAGAGAAATTGTCTCAAAAAACAGAAATCAATACCAACAAACAAACAAACAAAAAATGGTGTTCATCTAACTGTTTGTTCCATATTTCTGAAGGTGTAAATTGGTGCTAGTATTTGGCACTTAAATTCCCACTCTGAAAGCTTAGTTTTGCTTTTCTTTTCCAATATTGAAATAATGTAAGTAAAAATAATGTAAGGAAATATCCTATATGATTTAAAGATAGAATCCAGAAGTAAAAAGTTTTTGAATTGTCATATTTTATTCTGAAATAATGTTTAGATAGTTTCCAGGGGTTTTGGTCCATGTATATTAATTTGTGAATGCTGAGTATAGGAAGATAAAATTCCTGTGTCTGGACTACTGATTCCCACTTACCTATCATCTGGCTGTGTCGGCGTTACCAGAACTTGACTATATGAATGTGACCCTCATTAACTGTGATCAAGACCTGAAAATTTTACCTCAGGCTGAAAATGGAAATGGAAACTCTTCTTGTAAGATATGGTCAAATGGAGACTGGGTAGCCCTTTGCTTTCCTATTTTATTATTCATGTTGCTATACTGAAAAGTGCAATCAAAAAAGCAAAATTAATGATATGCAAATTTACATTATAATATGTAATGTGAAGAGTGACTTTTGGACTGAAAATTAATGTATTCTATATTTACTTTCAGGTAAGAGTTATTTTTCCCATCTCCTAGATTCTTATACTAAGTCTGTACTGGAGGCTTATGGATTTCATAATAGAAATGCTGAACTATACTCAACAGAGGTATCATGTGAGATTGTGGATATCATAACAGGCCTGAGAACTCTAGAATAAGGGACCAAGGCAATCTTCTGTGAGTAGTAGGGAAAGACTGATGTACATCAAAAAAAATGTGTGCAGATAAAAGAACAAACATATGTTTTCCTTATTGCAGCCAAACATTTGGAATTATTCAGGAGATGATCTGTGTGGCTGTCTTAACAATAAAGTTAAATTGGTTTCTTATTTTAGCCACCGCAGTGGTTCAGCCTCACTCCACTCCATTCTAAAAATGCACCAGTGTATCCGTCAGCTGCAGAACACTTGACTCAGTGTGCATGTCTGTGATGAGATTAGGGAACGTGTATCCGCAGAGCACAGATCTTGAGAGTTAACAGTGATCGCTGTTCTGGGAAGTGCTGCAAAGTGTAGCATGCATGTCCTGGTGCAGTGAGTCTCCCTACAATGACGTCCAAATTTTACTTTATATCATTTGTTCTTGTGCCTCTTGGCACATTCTAAGCTTTGGGTGTTTATCCATAACTATCTTATGCTTAAATTTCATTGTTGCAATTCTTTCTTATTAAACTATCAAACTCAGTAATGGTGCCTTAGCAGGGAAGACAATTAAAAATGGAGTATAATGAAACTGAAGAGAATCAAAACAATCTTCCTTCTTATTAACTTGCGCAACTGCACGTGTGTCAGCAATCACAGATTAAAGAAGCAATTAGTCCGAACAGGGAAAATGCGAGGCTGATACTTAATTATGTCAACAGACCCTGAGCCAGAGCCTTCACTTCTGATATGGCTGCTAGCAGTATTGCAGAAGCTGTTCCATCATAGCTCATCATTGTAATCAAATTGAAGAAACCAATACTGGTAAATTGCATCCCTATGTCATCAATTTACATTTTTAGAGATTTATGGACCCTCAAGCTCAGTGACATAATGATTTATATCATATGTGATTAAAAGCTGAATGGCTTTATTTGTCTTAATGTTGTTTACAAAGAATTAGTCTCCTACAACAACAAAATGTCAAGCAGAAGCATTTAGTACTGTTCTTCACAGATGACTTCTGTAGTGCTTAGGCACTTGTTTATAAGTAAGTGACACCGAGGAGAAAGGCATGAGTGATGATTCAGTTGTATTTACTGAAATATAGTTTCTAGGGATGTGTTATAAAACAAATACAGGAAGAAACTTAAGGCATTTTTCTTGCCAAGTCAACCAGTTTTTCCTTCTATTTTCACCTTTAATTCCTTTTTAATTGACTGACCCAAACTTTACACATTCATCGCATATACATACACACATAAACACAGAGAAAGAGAGAGACAGAGACAGACAGACGGACATACAGTCTCTCTCTTGCTTTTTCTCTCATATACATATATTTAAATACAATCTTTAACTTAGGAATTAGAAACCACGCTTTCCAGGTACTTCCTCTGTCCTTATGTTCAGTAGTAATCAATGGCTTCAAAAGATCTAATTGCTAAAACTGATTCTGTGCAGATAGATGCAACATCTTAATGAATGGGTGTAAATTACCCAGATGGAGTCTGTCTGTGATTCCTGAGTTCCAGGGAGCAAGGTTGTCAGTGCTCCTGAAGGGTCCTTTATGCTGACTGGTCATTTCACCTAAGAAGTATTATCATTTATAATATGTTGCTCTTTTATGCATTTGCACTGACTTTTCCCACCCTCAATAGACTCTTCTCTTTATATAAAAATTTATTTTGAAACTAGACAGAATGTTTTAAAATTAGGTGCAAATCAACCTGTCAAGAGCTAGCTACAACAATTGTGAAAAACAGAACTTTTTAAATTAATGATTAAAATGCACTCTAAAGATATAGAAGTTAAAATATAGCAATTTTATTTAAATATAAGGAAAATGAGCAAAATTAAATATCACAAGAATGGAAAATATGATAAGAATAATGTTTTCATTAGATAATAGCTGCTGGTTTATGAATCTAATTGTCAAGTGAAAAGATAATATGCCCAGTATTTACTTAATAGTAAAAAATATAAGAATGACTATATAACTTATTATATAGTTATATAAATATGGATAATGTACTGAATAGATCAAAGAAAAAACAAAGGAGAATTCAAATTGAAATTTTGAGAGAAAATGCTCAATAAATAGAAAAAAAAAACTGAGAAGAATGCCTCAGCCATGGACTGGATCAAGTAGAGGACAGAGTGTCATTGCTTCAAGATTTGTTGATGGTTTAGAACATTGAGACAATCACAGAGATGGTAAAATAAGAAAATATGAAGGAGCCTGGTACACTATGGGCCATCATTAGGTCAGGAGCTCCACAAGGACCAAATAAATCTGGGCAGAGGGGTCTTTTATGAGACTGATTATCCAACCAAGGACAATGTATGGATATAACCTAGAACCTCTGTTCAGATGTAGCCCATGGTAGCTCAGTATCCAAGTGGGTACCCTAGTAAGGGGAACAGGGACTATTTCTGACATGAACTCAATGGCGGGCTCTTTGAACTCCCCCCTCTGCCCCACCCCGAGGGAGGAGCAGTTCTGCCAGCCCACAGAGGAGGACTTTGCAGCCAGTCCTGAAGATACCTGATAAAACAGGGTCAGATGAAAGGGAAGGAGGTCCTCTGCTATCAGCAGACTTGGGAAGGGGCAGGGAGTAGATGATGGAGTGTGGGATTGGAAGAGAATGAGGGAGCTGGATATGGCTGAGATACAAAGTTAATAAAATGTAACTAATAATAAAAATTTAAAAAAAGATTTTACATTAGACCAAATACTTGGTAACAAGTCAATGAAATTGACATCATAATCTCTTTTTTACAGATGAGTAACTGAGGCATACACAGGTTTAAAAAAATTTAAAGTCTGTATTAACTGTTTTATATATATATATATATATATGTATATATATATATATAAAACCATGGTTATACATGTATATAGTTATATATATAACAATATATAAAAATGGTTATATATATAACTATATATAATATGTTATATATTATATAATTATAATACAATTATAATATATTATATATATATAATATATATAATATATATAATTCTAAGTAGTGTATTTCCTATTCAGTAGTCTTAAGTGAAACATTAAATTCATGTTTAAATAGCATTGAGTGTTCTGAATAGTGACAGAACACAGTGAATTCTCAAGATGCTGATTATTTATTATCTGATGAGGGAGATATAAATGGTGTTCATCAGCAGTTACCTTATTTTTATAAGCATTATTTTCATTTATTAGTTGAGTTCCTGGCAGGAAACAGATGGCAAACATGGGGTAATTAAAGATAATTTTTAAAACGTACTAATTAAAAAGTTGTGGGAAATGTGGAGGGAAAACAAGAAGAGATGATGTGCTACCTCTGCAATAAGGAGCGCTGATGCTATCCAAATATCACTACCAGGTCTGAAAGGAATTCACAGATAAAGACCCCAAAGAACTGAAGATGATGCTACAACTGCAAATGCCAAAGAAAATCTCTGGTTTTCCATTGAGCACCACTCTTATCCTCTGATGCCATTCCTGGTCTCTCTCTCCTTCCACTCTTTGATTTCTATGGCCTCTTCATGGACAAACTAAGCAGCTGGGTGAAATCTATAAAAAAAAAATCTATAGAAATCAAACTCATAGCATCCAGAGAGGGTTGAAAGAGTTCTAATGAAGATCTGTTGGTCCAGCAGGCATCCTGTGGACTTGCTTTTTGGAAAGTAGATCTATTACTTCATATTTCTGTATTGCTCTCAAGCTCTGTGGAGAGCTCCACAAGGAAACCAGGATGGCCACTGTGATCTCACTGCACCTGACTGTAGAAAGAGAGAAATGGTACCCATGTCTAGGGAGTGGCAAAGAGCAGGGTTTGACCTACATTGATTTAAAAATGTACTTGAAAATTGACCTTTACATCTGGAAACAGAAAAGAGATCAGAGTTGGTGTTGATAAAGTTCTAGATCTGTTCTTAGTCTCCGGAGGGACACGGTTCTTGATTCATTATCATTAAGGCCTGTGTTAGATATTAAGACATCTTGACAGTTCTTCAAGGTCACATGGAGGACAGATACTGTCAGAAATTGTCCATTTCCTGTTCACATTAAACCACCTCCCCAGCCTTCCTCCTTTCTTAGACCTAAGAACACTGTAAAGCAATCACATTCAGAGTGGTCATAGATGAAATACTGCACATGCCAGTCGGTGCTCTCGGAAGCACATATTAAGGATGGTGGTATTGATGATCTTAAATACTTACTGGCACTTGATCTCCAGGTAGCAAAGGCATTTTATAAATCAGCAGATATATCTTATATGGTAAGTCTAAAATTTAAGTTCATGTGTCATATATCACTGGTGCCATTTTACAGTCTATGCTTCCCTGCTTGGAAAGTAATTTGTTTTTATCAATATTAATGCAATTGCCATTTATTTTTGCAGATGAAGTATATGTGCCTATCCTATTTCTGACTTGAACAAGTTTCTCCTAGATCAATGGAAACATGCTGTTGTATTTCTTTTCTGTCCTTTTTTCCCTCTTTCTTTTCAAAAGACTCAAAGCTTATTGCTAAGTTTTTGCTATAAACTGTCACTAAGTAGTGTTCATTTCAGTTAGTTCTATGTTTTCACTAAGTATAACATTTAATCAATCAATAAAAGGGCTGTCATTTACTGAGAGAGCAATCAGCCACTTAGTAAAAAATGACAAAATGAACCAAATCCATACCTGAAGATCTTTGGATGACTTAACCTCACCATGCACAGTTCTGAGAGTAAATAATAGGCAGTGTCTTCTTCCCGTGCCATATTTGCTTTAATAACTAACAGTGGTATTTGATCAAAATATTAAAAGCTGAAAGGACTCTTAGAAAATGCTAAAGGAAAGCTGCCTTGTATTAATAAGAGTATGTGGAAATTCAATTTCATAACCCAGTTTAGCTGGCTTTTAAAATATTCCCCTGTTGCCAAGGGAGCTTAGTGCTAGTTGTAGAAATGAGCTCAAAGCAAATTCTGAGAACAAGCTTTTACACAACAGCAATTGCAGCATTTGTAAGTGGCAACCCTTTCCATATGGAAGACAGAGAGCTAGAAGTGAAAATACCATCATTCCTTCCACATCAGACACCTTAATTAACTGGTTTGTAATCACAGACTCTGCTCCAAATGAATAAAAGAGTGCTTTTTTCCTTCTGAATGAAATGGCACAGAAGGTATGTTACCGGTGCAATTCATCACCGGCAAGAATGTTCTGAAGGAAGAGCTGCTGAATTCATATTATGCTGAACTTCAACTTGCAAGAGCAGAAGTTGTAGAAAGACATTTGCAGTTTCCTTTGACAAACTTGGATTGTGTGAATTTTCTGTTCTCAGTATCAAAAAACAGTCTTAAGAGTATGGGAGACATTGTGAGGAACTTTATTTACATATTTATTTTAATGTTGAGATAAGTGGATACTGTTCGTTGTACTGTGTAAGTTATAGAGTTTTGTCATTGAAAAGAAGGTTCAATAAAGCTTGTATGAAGTAACGGAGACCGACCCAGCAACCACAAGGCCTGCACAGGTCTCTATCAAGTCCTCTGCATATGTATTATGGCTTCCAGCTTATTGTTTTTATGGGTCTTCTGAGTGTATGTATGAGTAAACCCCTCAAACTTGTGCTTTCTTTTGGGATATTTTACTTATGTTGGTTTTGATCTATCATACTTGTATGTGTTTGTTTTGTTTTATTTATTACATTTTATTGTTGTATATTTTAATATTATCTCTTTGGAGCCTGTTCCTCTCCAATGAGAGACAGAAAGGGAATAGGTCCAGATGGGAAGTGGGGAGAAACTGGGAGGAGCAGAGGGAAGGGGAGTTGTATTAAGGATATATGATGTGAGAGAAGAATCTATTTTCCAGAAAAGTTAAGTGAAGAAAAAGAAATAAAAACGAGTTCAGTTATGTTATATTGAAATCACACCTCTAATAACCTCCAAAAACGAGAAGTTCAGGATTTAAGTTGCTAATTGTGATATGTCACTCACCAATCTAAAACAGTTTAAGGATTTTTAAAAATATTAATTAGCATCCAAAGTTCCATAAATGTTTAAGAAGGGAGAGGATGTCGAAGGTCACTGAAATATGATCTTCAGGGTCTGAAGTGGTGATCTGGCCAATTAGGCAGCTCAAGGGTGGGCTGTAGGAGTCACCTGTCACCAACACTCCTCTTCCTTCTTCCTTTAGAGAAATCAGGAGAGAGGCGCAGGGTTCCTAGCAAGTGGGAAACTCAGTACAAGCTGCTGCTTTTCCCCAGGAATCTGGCAGAAGTGACTTCAGAAACTCAGGTAAGCCTGCCCAGGGGTTTCTCAGAAGATGGTATGGGAGAAATATTATAATTTTCTTGTTTCTTGTTGGTCTGAACATTCCTGTCCCTCCTGGTTCGTTTCTTCATTTTTCTCACTGAAATATGAAGACACCTCAGCAATGGCAAAAATTTGGGAAATCTGTTGCAAATGAAAAGATGTTGGCTAGTCTATGTATTCTTTGTTAAGGTGAGTTTTGTTACCGTCAAAGCTTGTTCATATTGACTATTGGAATGAAAGAGTACAGAAGTGATAAGGGGATGTTATTTGGTGCCAGGGGGAACACCACTGTCTCCCTGTTTAGACTGATCAGTCAGAATACAACTAATGTCCTTTCATTCACAGAATCAGACATTGTCCTGATAGCACAGGTGAGAAGAAATGTCAAAAGTAGGACAACCTTTAAAAGAAAAAGGTGACTAAATATTACATCATAGGAATAGAATTCTTAGAATAAGTAGACTAATACTTTAACATATGGTTAATTGAAATATAAAAGAAGTCATGAAACCATGAGGACTAGATAGGAATTGAATGTGAATTAAAATTCTTAGAGGTAAGTTGTAAATGGGTGGAACTGAACTTCAAAGGACTCAGTTTACAAGTTTCCTAGAATGTCAAATTGAATATCTGAAGAGAACAGAAGATGCTAAAACTTACCAACAAACTGAGAATGTAGAAATATAGAAATATATTTCTATATATATATATGTAGAAATATAACTGCTTACATTTAGTAGATATGCATCTTGGGAGAAACTGTGGACATTTAAATGTTGGGGTAGGGGCAAAATGACACCAGGTAAGGAAATCTGTTCATTCCCATGATTAATTTAAAAGAAAACACATCTCTTATTTGTGAAGCTTTCAGCCTGTGTACCATCACTAGATTCTTCTATTGTTACCTCATTGGATAACAATTTAGATTCTAGAGCATAACAAAATGGAAAATCTTTTAGAGGGACTTATACTCTACTTTTTAAGGAGAAGCATTTAGATCAAATTGAGGCTTCATAACACTAATTACCTATGAAAACCAAGAGTTTTGCATGGTAAATATGAGAATTTTTATTGCACAAAGACCAAAGTTGAAATATCTTTCAAAACTGCATTGACATACAAAGTGACATATGAGGTATTTTTGCCTCAAAGCTCAGAACATATTATGATCATTTGAAAAATGAGTATTATAAAAAATTCATTATTCAAATTCTGAATAGTAACAACATTATGTTGAAAGTTGGAGAGAAGAAGAGGAGACAAGAACTTGCAAGGTATACACATATTGTTATTTTTTAAAATTATAAAGGAAAAATAAAGGGGAAAAGCCATAAACATAGATCTTAAATTAGGAGCAACAACCAAAGAATGAAAAGAATCTTCATGTAGAGGAAGCATTATGATAGGTACTTGTCAAATTAGGTGTGTAAGTGCATTAAGGCTTGCATTATGGAAGAATTGTAAGAAAGGACGATGTGAGGATACGTGAGAAGATGCTCACTCATTTTGAAGTGTGTTAACGATGCTCATTGTGAGGAGAATAGATGAGTTAAGGTAATAGAATGACAGCAATAGCTATTTCAGCCGAAGGCCCTGAAGCATCGTATGACAGGATGTGCCATTTTTGTGCTTCATTGTGACATGTACAACCCCAGGCATGGGCTCTTTGTGAGTGTTTTGCTAGGTGAAGCCTGAACTGTAAGTGTTCTCAGAGATGGAGAGTGAAGGGTCTATGGGCTGTGAATGGAATACTGACAAGATTTAGAAGCTGTTCCTTGCTTAAATTGAAATCATGTGTCTGAAGCTGGAGATATTTCTTTTTAGTTTTTTTTTTCATTTTTTTAAGAAAAAGTAATTCAATTTACATTTAGATCATAGTCTCCTCTCTCCTTTCCTTCCAGTCCCACCTTCCCTCCCGCATTCCCCCTCCCCTATTCCTCAGAACATGGGAGCCCCTTTATGCAGACATCCCAGCTCATCTATTCACATGAGGACTGAGTTCATCTTCCTCCCTGTGACCTGGTAGGGAAGTCCATCAGGAGAAAGTGATCAAAATGCAGGCAACATAGTTCATGTCAGAGATATCCCCTCACTCCCTAACTAATGGGCCCACATGAAGCCTACGATGCCTACATATAAGTATAGGACCAAGTTCCAGACACAGGGGCCTACCATTGATAATTATGGATTGACAAAACTGCAAGGGAAGGGAATGAAAGAGTTAAAATAATTGGTTTTATCATTTAAAAAGTCAAAGCAATTGTTAAACCATTGAAGAGCTGTTAGATATGAATTGGAGTTGAAAACTAAGGTGATACTGTATGAAGCATCAAACTTGTATGAAGTTCATCAATCATTTTTCATCTATTTTCAAGCTATGTCACACATGTGTATTAGCTATGATTTACTACAATAAAATGCTTGATATGCTTAACTTACTTAGCCAAGAAGTTTTATGTAACACACAGTTTCAGAGACTCAAATACAACGACACAGAACAGGCTTGGTAAAAATAGTTCTTTGACTGCATTGCCTATAACAGGAACTGCAATGGTGGACAGCAAACATAACTGAACTAGAGTGGTGGGGTACTAAGGTGGATGAAGAGAGGAGGGGAAGGAGAAAGGCTGGGTGAGGAAGGGACAGAAAGAGACAGAAAAGACAGAAAATTGTCTTTTTCAAGGCTATGGTGACAGTCCTAGCTAACTGGATACATACCTCCCAACAATGCTATACTGGAAATCAGACCTTCACCACATGGACATTTAGGGAACACTTTTAGTATTTAAAGCATAATATAAGAAAAAATAATCCCAAGTCTTGTAATATCAGAGAACTAGTAGCCCCAAAAGCATAGCAGCTATCTAGTAGCAGACTGTGGGAGAGTGACTAAATGCTTGGCTCTAGGACAGCCCATGTGAACTCAAAGTTCAATTCTATTATGCACTATTTCATGTAATTATGTATTAAATGGATCTGGCATATACTAATTGTCAGACAAGTGTTTTCTATATTTTTTATATAACTGTTAACCCAATTGAAGTGGTAAATCTTCATTTATATTTTTATAAATCACATTTATGTGATTGTATCCAAATTGGGCAAGGCTAAAGTTTTGGCACAATCTGATTCTCATTGCTCAGTTGGGCTCAATTTAAAACCGAGTTGCATTAGTCTCTGGAGGAGAATTAGGTTGGTTAAACAGAAATTTAGCCACACACAAAATTCTGTGTGTGATGATTTCACATAGATAGACTTGGTCTAGTACTCCATGGTGGGCTCTGAAATTCTTGATTAATGAAAAGCTGTGCAAGTTATGCAAAGTTATTTTTGACATGACACAGTGTGTTCTCTTAGTCTTGAATTTTTTAAAAATTTATTATTATTATTATTTATTACAATTTATTCAATTTGTAGCCTGGCTGTGTTCTCCTCCTTCATCTCCTCCAATACCACTCTCCCTCCCTCTTCTCCACCTATGCCTCTCCACTAGTCCACTGATAGGTGAGGTCCTCCTCCCCTTCTATTTGATTCTAGCCTATAAAGTCTCATCAGGACTGGTTTCATTGTCTTCTTCTGTGGTCTGGCAAGACTGTACCCCTCAAGGGGAGGTGATCAGAGAGCCTGCTACTGAGTTCATACCAGAGGAAGCCCCTGCTCCCCTTATTAAGGAACCCATTTAGAGACTGAATCTATAGGCTACACCTGAGCTGAGGTTTTAGGTTATCCCGTCCTTTGTTGGGGTACTATTCGCTTCAAGGCCCCCAGGGCTCAGAATTTTTTTTGGCTCTGTTAGTCTTCATTTGGAATTTGGAGCTCCTGTCCTCTCCAGGTGTTTCTATCTTCCCCTTATTTCATAAGATTACCTGCCCAAAGCTTGGCTATGAGTCTCAGTCTTTCCTCAAACCCTCAAACAGTAAAGTCTTTTAGAGGCCTTAGTCTTGTTTCTTAATTTGTGATGTTATACCATTTGACTAAAGAGATAATTATTGTCATTTGTAGTTCTTAAATATATGAAAAGTAAAGTACACATCAGTCTTCAAAATTCAAAATTATTTTGAATTTGATACATATCCTTTCTGACATTTGAACTCTATCTGGGGATCTTTAGTACATTTGTTCTTTCCTTTAGTTTGCAAGAATAAAATTGGTATTGCTAGTTTAACAACAATCATAAGGTAGAAATTTAGAATGAGAACATTTCTGACAATAACTATATTTGTCAAAGCATATTTAAATATAAATTAATAATATTTATAATGACTTGGGTATTTATACTTACTTTCAGATCATTAAAATAGTACATGGAGGTCAAGTTGTTTAAAGAGTAGATGTTTTAAGTATGTGCAAATGAACAGACAGTAGAGGATTCTACCAAGGTTTTGTTTTAAAATTAGACTTTGTATGTGTGTGTGTGTGTGTGTGTGTGTGTGTGTATTCTACCAAGGTGTTGTGTGTGTGTGTGCAGGTATAGGTATGTGTGTGTGTGTGCATGTATGTGTGTGTGTATGAAATAAAGATAATCAAAAGGAATGAGGAATACCTAGAAAAAAAGGCCCTCTAAATCAACTGAATCAAAGCTCATCTGAACTCACAGGGATTGAAGCAGCAAGCACAGCACCTGCATGCCCTCTGTGTATGCATTATAACTTCCAGTTTAGTTTTTTTTATGGAATTTCTGAGTGGGCAAACAAGGGAGTCTCTGAGGCTCTTTTCCTTCAGTGGATTTGTCTTGTCCAACTTTGGTGTGATAGTTTTAATTTTGTCTTATTATAGTTATTTTATTTTTTCATTATAAAAATGAATAAATAATAACCTAGCCACTAGTGTGAAGGTTAACAACTGAACTGTCGCTTATACCTGCTGGGAGAGGGAAAATCATTTATATTCAACAGAGTGACACTGAATATATTAATCACTTTAGGAAAGGCCTTATGTTCAGGAGTAGCTGACTAACATAATGGACTCCACAGATTTTTGTGTGTGATTTTATTTGGTTACAGTTTGGTGGGTTTGTTTTTGTTTTTGTTTTTTCTTGTGGGGTGTGGTTGTATTTTGTTTTGTTTTGAGGTTGTAGTATATTTTGTTGTTAATTTTTTATTTTTGAGAAATAACTCAGCATTGGGTAGGTAGAGAGGGGAATTAGGATCTGGAAGGATATGGGAGAGGAGAAGAATATAATTTTTAAAAAGCTAAAATTAAAATCGTTTTAATTAATAAGAAATATATTAAAAAATAAAGATAAATTTAGGGAGAAATAATAGATTAGATTTTTATTGTTTAAACTTTGTTCAGCTTTGATGCGAAAATAAAGTTCCAATTCCTTTGGGACATTTTCCCTGATCCTCAGCTGGAAGCAATTCCTTTCTCCTCTCACTTTCCAGTGCCTCTTTTAAAGCGTTTAATATCTTGTAGTGATTTACAGACAGTCTCTGGGGTCTTATGGTATTGTAAGATTATAAACTAATTGAGTGGAAGATTTATGTCTGATTCTGCTTCTGTCTGGAAGGCTCTCCTTAAAATAGACAAGAATGGAATCTGGAGTCAGCGAGAACACAGTTTCAAGCCAAGCTAACTTGTTAGCTATTGCAAGTCATTATTTTTTCTTATGCTTCAATTTCCACATACAATGATTGTACTTAGGTTATAACACTTATAAGGATATCATGAAATAACTCATATTCTGTACCTTCCTGCTTCTATGTATTTAATGAATGCTACCTCCATTCTTTCATATACTTAAAAAATAAGCCAGTCATTTTACAAATGTGTCTCTCATCACAAAAACACATAGCCAAGATGCCTGACAAGCACGGCTTATGGAATGTAATCGTAGAGCCCATTCATCCAATTTATTCAGTGGAGCTACTATTTTCTTTTATTCAGAATGTAATTCTAAGGAAAGCCCATAACTTTTCTGATCACCTTCAAACTACCAAAAATTTCCACTCATCTACTTAAAAGTATTATTTAGTGTAATAATTAAAATAAAAACTGAGCTGTCCTTTGACTTATGATTACTTTCTTTTCCTGGCTCAGGTTTGTTGCTCAGTCATCTCATAAGGAGATGGTAGAGGAGGAGCCTGGCTTCATTTCTCATTCCCTTACTTGGGCATTTGACTGTATAAAACAAGTTTAAAAGGATGAAGAATGGTTGAAATAAGAGGAAAATTTCCTTTTGAGCCTTAGAGATTTGCTGACAGGGGGCAGATTGCCATCTGACATCATGTTGAGAACTGAATCTGCCAGAGGGAACAATTTTCTGAAATCGAACAGTACCTTGCAAGGTTTGAGAAATTCGATATTGACTAGCCTGCCTCTTGACCTGAACATTCCAATGGATTTCCAGCGTTTTAGACCACCTTGGTGTGTATCCATCCCTTACTGCTGAACTTGTCTCAGTCCTTCTGGGTGCACTCAGAGCATGGTAGCCAATACATACCCACTTCCTATTATTACAACCCCAGTCTGCATGCTTCATGAGATTGTGTATTTGGCTTGAGTGTATATGTTTTGATTTGCATGCTGTTTTGCACCCAAATAAAACTATATTTGCTTTAATGTCAACTCCATTCTTGATTTTTTTTAGTATGTAAGAGTCAAAATGATAATCCCATTAATAATGCCTTGTCTTAAAGATGTATTTATATAAGATGCAATTTTAGTTTTAGGATAGCTTTAGTAGATTTTTTAGAAACTATTCTCAAGCAGCTCCATAATATTGCAGTGTTCTGTTATGAATGGGATGATTTCTTTGGCTAAGAGTGCTAAAAGGTCACTCATTCACTTATGTAAATATCCATAAAACTCTCACTGAATGTCAGAAATTTTTCTAACTGGATTAGTGAAGAAAGGTTTATATTATAGGATCATACATTTTAAAGGAGAAGATAAAAAATAAAATATTAGACTCAGTGAGTATTGGGAATAATATGTACTAAGGGAACATGAAAAAGTAGAAGCAATTAAGTAGAGATGCTCCTAAATGAAAAACTAAAATCAAGTATGATAACTACCATAGTTCAAACTAAGAGGATAACTTAGAAGCGTTCTTGTTTCTACAAGATCACAGTTTTGCAGTATGCCATTGTGTGTAGGAGGTATAATCTCTTCTGGTGCCTCAAATCTGGTCTTGGCTATTTGGTTTGTTGTAGGTATCAGACAAAGAAAAGGCAGGGAAAGTACCTATTTTGATTTGCTTTACCTCAAAGTTGAAGGTCTTCTCTAGTTTAAGCATGGCCTGTGTGAAGATGAAATCTTTGGGCTATTAATCATTTCACCTACACTCAAGATTGAAGACCATTTGTGTGAGATGGACTACCATGCAGCTTTGTTCAAGCTTCTTGCAAGAAGACTAGAAAAGCTAACTCACACAACCATCAATAACAGATGCCAGTTGCCTCAAACCACTGACTTTTGAGAACAGCAGCTGGGTTACTGACATTTTGGAAAGGCTAAAAGGAAGTCCAGGGAATACCTTGCAGAAATCTGGAACAGTTTCAGAAAACCTCCAAAGCAGAAGGTGGCATAGAAGTTTCAGGACAAGAAGGTGACTCAGGTATAAAGGGAAAATTAAGGCAAGGAACAGGACAAGTTGATGAGAGGGAGGAACATAAAAGTTACAGCCTAGATTATGTAAATCTTGTCTGTAATTGATCTTTTCTCTAGGTGAAATGAAGTATTTCTCTTCTGAATTCGAATAAGCCCCCCCCCCCCGGACGATCTGTGCAATTTTCCCCTTCCTTTCTTCCTTTCTTCTCTTTCTTTCTTCCTTCCTTCCTTCCTTCCTTCCTTCCTTCCTTCCTTCCTTCCTTCCTTCCTTCCTTCCTTCCTTTCTTTCTTTCTTTCTTTCTTTCTTTCTTTCTTTCTTTCTTTCTTTCTTTCTTTCTTTCAACTCTTACATTGCCTAGTCCTTTGCTTAGAAGAACCTAGAAAGCGGACCCTAATTACAACTGTAGCACTACTATCTCAGACAGATGACTAGTCAAGGTCGAAGGCAAAACTTATTCATCAGCCTTCAATGGCCTTCAGAGTACAACTTTCTCCACATTCTACTAGAATGTCTCTTACATAATTTTGGGGGGGGGGGAAAGTTTAAATGCTTTCCATTCTGCTTCAAGGAAGGATGAGTTTCAGAACATAGTAACAACTCTTTTGAAAACATTCCTGTAACTTTAGTGTTTCTGTGTATCCTGTCTCTCTCCTTTTGGGGCTGCAGATTGATATGCTTCTAAGAGCACAAAGCTATCTTTAAATTTCCATTCAGAAGTTCTGAAAGTTCATCTTCCAGCTCAGTTAAGAATGCAATATTTAAGAATTTGTCAGTGGGTTTTATCAGCTACATCTGCAGTTGAACTAAACTCCATGTCTTTTAACTTCCTCTATAGCCACCTTGTGACATGGATACTTGATTTAAAATTAAATTTTAATCCAGAATTAAAATAAAAGGACACTATCTTTAAAGCACTATCTTCAGAATTATTAATTTGGATATTTGGACACCTTTTTTATTTTATTAATTTATTTTTTGTTATCAATCACAGGTTAGGTATTTTGCATCCCAAGCATAGCCCCCTCCCTCAATCCCTCCCACCCTCCCCAACCCTCCCTCATCTCCTCCCCGCCCCCTCCAAGTCCACCAACGGGGGAGGACCTCCTCCCCTTCCATCCAACCCCAGCTCATCCTGTCCCCTCAGGGCTGGCTGCAATGTCCTCCCCTGGGATCTAGCCAGTCTTGGAACCTTCTTTTTCATTTTGTCTATTATTCTCCTTTCATTTTTTGTATTAATTACAGTTTCTATTAATTCACTTTGTATCCCAGTTGTAGCCCCCTCCCTCATTCTCTCCCAATCCTATCCTTCCTCCCTCATCTCCTCCCATGCCCCTCTCCAAGTCCACTGATAGAGGAGATCCTCCTCCCTTTCCATCTGACCCTAGCTTATCAGGTCTCATCAGGACTGGCTGCATTGTCTTCCTCTGTGGCCTGGCAAGGCTGCTCCCCCTTCAGGGATGGTGGTCAAAGAGCCTGCCATGTCAAGACAGTTCCTGTTCCTCTTACTAGGAAACCCACTTGGAGATTGAGCTGCCATGGGCTACATCTGAGCAAGGGTTCTAGGTCCTATCCATGAATGGTCCTTGGGTAGAGTATCAGTCTCAGAAAAGACCCCTGTGCCCAGATATTTTGGTTTTGTTGGTCTCCTCATGGAGCTCTTGTCCTCTCCAGGTCTTACTATCTCCCCCTTCTTTCCCATGATTCCCTGCACTCTGCCCAAAGTTTGTTTATTATTCTCTTTAAAAATATATCCTTACATTTTTGCCTGTGTATGTGTGTGTTGCAGACAATATGTAGGCTATTACCTATATTATTAAGAGCCTATAGCTATTACCATGGTTATTAATAAACTGTGGCTATACAAAATAAAAAACAGATACCTGTTGTATTTAAATAAGATTTATTTTATCTGGGCCTGGGAAGATATTACTGCCTAATCTAACTCCTTATCTCTCAGACCTACATTACATTTAAACTTCTATGATGAAGGCTGAACACAGCACAGATCTATGAGTATAAATGGGGGTATTCAGAAGACAATTTACAACATGACTATGTAGCAAAACTATAACAGGAGGTCCCCTTAGGTTCTATAAGCTCCTCAGCCCCAGGCTCTTGATCAGGCTTACAGAAACAGGCATGAGATTTCCCTCCTGTGCATAAAGAGTTTGGTTTCCTCCATAGCATGTCATTATTTTACTAGAGAGAACATTTTGTCTGACTAGTCATTATTGCAGCTTGCTGGATTCACAGTTGGGTATGACTGTTGATGACTTTTCTTCTCCAGCAGCCTGCAAGGTGCCTTCTGTTACTGTGAAGGTTAGTCAGGAGGGAGGAAGCTGCTAGCCCAGCTCCAGCTTGATTTCTTTCTGGCCTATGCCTAAATTATGCTGTGTTTTCAGCAATAGAATCATACTGTAAAGTTCTGTTCACCTTATATATTGATTCAGGGTCTGTCACTTGAAACCAGAGTTGCTGATTCAGCTAACCTAGCTGTCCAGCTTGTTTCCCAAGATTCCTGTCTCTGCCTCCCATGCATTGGGCTTACGGGTGAGTCATCTTGACTGCCCAGCATTTATGTGGTTCTGGGGCTCTGAACTTATACTTGAACAGCAAGCAATCTATTGAGCCAATTCCCCAGCTGATAACTATGATTCTCTTGAGTAATATATCTTAATTATTGCTCTTATGAATAGTGAGTGGTAATTTCATTTATGTATCCATTCATTTCTTTAAAAATCAGTACCGTTGTAAAAATTAGGATTTGCTTTTAGTATGCCTAAAGCTTGAGTTAGATTCTGGAAAAAAGAATAAAAACAAAGACATAGTTTCTGACCCCTAAGAGCATATGACAAATGAACAATTTGAAAACTGTTTTACAAGATATTTGCAGCATATATTTGGGTAATGATGTCATTAAGATATTCGTAGATGGAAAATTATAAAAATGAGATTAGAGTTGGCTTAATAAAAAATATATGATAGTATTTATAGCAAGAAACCGAAAGTTGCATACATCAGTGTTGATTAAACATTTTTGTCTTTTTTATTTATCTATTTATTTATTTTGGAAATAGGTTCAGGTTAGCTTTGCATACTTAATTTTCCTGCCTCAGCTTCCTGATCACTGAGAGTATATGTGTGCCCCAACATTCTGTGCCACATAATAAAGTAGGTAGTCAATGTATCCTGTTTTGGGTGTCTTCTATGACTCTACTTTAGCTTCAACTTCATAAGATAATGGCTATGTTAGTTCTGGAGTTCAATCTCCAAAGGTCCAGGCAGACTATTGATTTTTTGAAACACTTATCAGGAGAACCAAGAGCATTTTCCTAATAGCTGACTCTCTTTAAAACTGTTACATGCCAGGGTAGCGCTAGAAAGACTCTTCCAGAAGTGCATCTCTCAAGCAGGAAGCAGATCAGCTTTCTCTAAGTGTTTACAGTTGTGGGTCATGTTGGTCATTTAAGAAACTTCTAGATCTTATTCTGAAGAAAAAATAGTTTGAACTAATGTTTGGAAGTTAAGAAAATATACAACACTGTGGGTTCAAAACATAGTCCCAGGAAAGGGGAGTTATTCTAGGGGCTTCAACAAAAGATGAGTGAGAATAATACTTCAGATATAGCTTAGAGTTATGAGGTGTTCCTCAATAACTCTGGGAAGGAAAGAAGAAAAAGATATTTTTTTAAAAAGAAGGGGAGAGCTTGAGGACTCTGTAGATCATGGAGATTTGTGGGGAAAGGGAATGAACTAGCTTGTTTGGAGCAGAGCTTTGACTAGATATTCACAGCATGCTTTGAAGAGACTTCTGATTTCAAAGAAGTTCAAAATATCCAGAAATAGGCCTATTGAGCTTGGGTTGCCATTCCTCCTAAGAGATTTCCCATGGAATGAGATAATAGGTAATGTGCCCACAAACACTTGTATTTAATTAGTCTACAAAGAATAATTGATACTGTATTGCCAAGTATAACTAGAAATTCATTTCATCTATTTCTTTTATAAATGCTGTTCAAAAGGAAAGAACTCTGGAGCCAGGCTCAAAGTATTTGAATCCCTTCCTGTGTGGGGCATCACATGAATTTAATCTAGCACTCTAGAGGCAGAGGCAGGTGGATCTCTGTGAGATGAAGGCCAGCCCTGTCAATACAGTGAGTTCCATGATAACCAGGACCAGGGCTATGTAGAGAGACACTTTCTCAAAAAAAAATCTCAATCCTGACTCTTCTGAGCTGCTTGGCTTTGAGCAATTTCTGTAATTTTTCCGTTTTTAGTTAAATTTCTGTAAAATGTCTGTTTAACATCTGTTAAACAGACTCAGACTAAGTGCTTCGCCATATTTTAATACACCTGAAAAAGTACCTACTAAGGATTGTATGCACCACACAAACACTATGGACTGTTGACTAGTGGCATTATCGCTGTTCTTTGCAGACTACTATTGAAGTAAGTGCTTAGAACATTAGAGGAAGGCAAAACAGCCTCTGACATCCCTTTGTTTATCAAAAAGCTATAGAAGCAAGAAGAAACAAACACAGTACAAGGGAAAAATGAATTAATCTGTAAATTATGAAACACACTTCCAAACAGGCTGTAGTTGTTTTTTTTTTCTAAATTATAATGGACTTGTAATGTGTGGACTTTCATATAAATGGGTAAAAGTAAGTAGCAAAGTTGTTTCCTCTGAAAGGGGGAATAACCATGGTTTTCCTACAGCACCAGCTATGCACAGAGGTAGACTTCTAAAAGTAAAACTACCACAGTGACAGACGGAGAAAGGTTTCCAAGGAGAGGAAGAGAATTCAGAGACACAACCTCTTTGGAGAGGTTACTAAGAAAGATAAAGCTGGGGGAGAAGCTTGGGCTCTGCTTACTATTCCTCATTGCCACCCTCTACTTTATTTTCCAACTCTGGGTAAAATGTTTGATGATGTGGTAGGGCTCTTTACTTTGAGCTGGTGTATATATTCTTCTTCAGTTTCTATACGCATAGGAGGTCAGGAATGCTGGGATTCCCATGCTTGTTATTAGTCTGTTTAACTATGTGGAAGGATTTTCTTCCTTATAATTTCGTGATTAGATTTCTCAGTTGAGAAGATAGCAATTATGCGTTTTCTCTCTTTGCTTTGCAGCTATGGAGAATCAGATACTTCCTTGTCACTGTCTGCAGAGCTTTATTGCTGAGCTGATTGGAGTGATGAGGAAAAGCATGGAAGGGCAGACACCCAGACACATGTATCAACAATGCTGGGGTTGGGTCATCTATGCGCCCTTTGATGGAGATATGTCAGTACCGGCAGTAACCTAGAAACTCAGCATCTTTATTTTATAAATATGAATAAAAATGGGTTTATTGTATTTAGCCAAGTAAGGAAGTAGGCTTAGCTGATCTCTGAAGGAAGTCTCAGTAGTGGGGAGTCTCCAGCCATGATCATGCTAGAGGAGTGGTTGAGAGTTTCTGCAAACACAGGTTGATTGTTTCTAAACACTTGTACTGGGACCCAAGGAAGGCTTTGCCAGTTCTCCGATCCTGACCCAGGAAGGCTTTGCCAGTTCTCCGATCCTGACCCAGGAAGGCTTTGCCATTCTCAGGGTCTTAGACATCACGGTCTTTGATGTGCTGTGCCCGTGTCAACTACAGAAATGTACTCAGCACTTCATCTTCTCCTCACACGTTTACTCCGGGCTTCCTCTGCACCCACCACACCTTTCACCTATTTAATGAAGGACATTTTCTCATCTAAAAAGACATCTGTAAGTCATAACCCCTGGTGCTTCCATATGAATTCTTATTTGAAAATAAAATGTTTATGGATACAATTGAATAGATATCAGTCCATACTAGATTATCGTAAATCATACTAGATCACCGCAAATCTAGTATGCAATGTGCATACCAGAAGAGAGAGACACACACATAGGGAACCAGGTTTATTGCAATGGATTGATGTAGCTATTAGTCAGGAAATACCAATATTTACCTAGTGAGTCTAAGGTGCAATGTAAATGTAAGGAAGGATGTGACTCTGGGGTCCTCAGTGCAGGCAAGTCCTATATATTAATTTCTGACATTTTGACTCTGAACCAACACCTTCTTGGTGTTTTGAGACAGCAACTTTGCAGCAGTTTGATACTGAAGCCTCAGAAAGCTAATAAGCTTGCATCGAAATATTCAAAAGTTATGGAGTATTGGGTATAGTATGTAACGGAAACTTCTGGGGTATATAGCTAAGTTGTTGTTGTTTTTAATATCACTGTGCATGGCTTTCTACAAAGAGTTATACAGTCTTTGTAGACTGTACAGTTCATCAGATAAAACTCCCCAGCAATGAAGGAGCAGTTCTGTGTAAGAAATTCAGAATTTCAAGTAACAGTATAAAGACTTTGAGGGAGAAAGTCCTTCTCATTAGCTGTCATAAAGACTGGACATCCTGTGCCTGCCAACATAGATATTCACAACTTCATCATTATCTTCTTCTTGAAATTTAAAGTGTTTCTATTAATGTTCCTTTCAGTGTGTCTGATTTGTTTTGCTGGATGGAAAACATAATGATAACCAGTTCTTCATAGGATGCCTCTATCAACTTTGCTTCTGCTTTGTTTTGTCTAGAGTTAATGAGGCACATAAAGATTTATCAGTCCCCTGGATACTTTTTTATTCCTTAGTAAAGGAATTTGAATGTAACGGGTGCTGATGAAGAATGACATAGCATTTTAGCTTGTGCCTATAAAATTGTTGTTTGTTCAGCTCATAACAAATAACGTTTTAAATTTAATTTCAAGTTTCCCCTCTTCTCTCTGTATGAACCTCTGCTTCTGAATGCTTCTCACGGCCAAAATGCTTCTCTAAATTGGATAGACACACCATTGCTTCTGAGACCAAATTAGCCTCCAAGATGGGCTGCCTGGTGCTCGCGCCCTCAGCACCACCATGCTCTGTAGGCCAGCTGCCAGCCCTAAGTGTCCAGGGAGATATCAGGTTCCTAACCGATTTTCTCCCTCTTTCCGACCTAATTATTTGGAGTCCTTCAAGCTTTCCAGAAATATCTGCAATTAGTCAGATGGTATCTAGGGCTTTGTTTAAAATTACAATAGAAAATTTATCAAGACCATTTGCTCTAATTTATCTCCTCATCTTCCCAGTGGATTTTCCCTCTTCTCTCTAGAGAGTCAGAAATGATGCTCTATGATTATTATACAATTATAGAGAATAGTAGCAATAATAATGCTTGAAATGATTATTATACTACTAAGAGGGTTGAATATATGTGAAGATGATTTCTTTTCTGACATAAAGATTTTCTTTCTGAAGCTCAAACAATGAGTGATGGCCAGCCTTACAGCTGCCCTTTGCTGATGGTGGTAGGCCCTCTGGCCTAGGTAGTCCAAGGGTCATGAGCTTTTTATACACGGGAGTTGAAAACTACGTTTCATATTTAATAACTGGTACAAAGTTGTTTAATAATGTTATTGTAAGAGTTTAGGGATAAATTGATTAATCAGAGAAAAACTTGATACATTTCATTTTGTTATCATACTATAAGTTTGATTTCTGTGTCTGCTGTTTTCTGTTTTCTTTTGCAAGCAATAAACTGAGTCTTGGTTCTTACTGAGTTAGAGTATGCCAACACATATATGCATTTCATTAAAGGTCTTTTTTTCTTTTTTAAATGTAATTTATTTATTTTTATATGAATCACAGGTTATGCACTTTGTATCCCAGCTGTAGCCCGCTCCCCCATTCCCTCCCACTCTCCCCATCCCTCCCTCATCTCCTCCCTGCCCCCTCCAAGTCCACTGATGGGGGAGCACCTCCTCCCCTTCCATCTGACCCTAGCTTATCATATCTCTTCAGGGATGGCTGCAATGTCCTCTTCTGGGATCTAGCTAGGCTATTCCTCTGGGGGAGGGAGTGGGGAGGGTAGAAGAGCCAGCCATTGAGTTCATGACAGAAATAGCCCCTGTTCCCCTTGCTAGGGTACCCAGTTGGATACTGAGCTACCATGGGTCCCATCCGAGCAGGTGTGTAGCATTATGGCCTCCTTGTCTCTCGCGCCCAGTGTTATTTCTACTCTCATCACCACAGAATCTGCTACTTTGTAGATCTAATATGAGCCATTCTAGCTATATGTGCTAATGAAAAAATCTTTGTGCATTAAAACCTTTTAAAACTTGACAAATGATTTTAATTTGTTCAAATGGTCATGAAACATCTTTTTCTTCATTATCATAGATTTAAAATCTATTATTAATAGTAAGGAAAATGCATATTCAAACTACTTTAAGATTCTCTTTTACTACGATCAGAACAGCCATCATTAGGAATGCAAATGGCAGGAAATGTTGGCTCAGATATAGTGAAAGGGAAACACTCATATCTTGTGAGTGGACGTGTAAATTAGTGCAGCCATGTTGTAAAACAGTTTGGAGGTTTCTCACCAAGCTGAAAAATGGGCCTACAACAAAATAGTTCTAACACTCAAAGGTTGTTATATTTTAACCCAGAGTCACATGTACATACATTTTTATATTTACAATGGCATGGAGATGGAATCAGCATAGAAGTCTATCAACAGATGAATGGATAGGTATGACTCAGTCATAATGAGAAATTAAATCTTGAAATTTGCAGGTCAATAGAAAGAACCAGAAAAAAATTATACTCTGTGAGGGAACTCAGGTAAAGAAAGACAAACACCAAATGTTCTCTAACATATCTGGATCATTGTTCCAAACCTCTGGTTTTGTGTGTTTAACTTAGTACAGGAGTAGAAATCAGACAACCCAAACATGGACTTTTGGTAGTGTCACATTAAAGGAAGGAAAATCTATCTATACATAAGCTGAAAGCAGAGAATTATAATACTAGAAGTGGAAAGGCTAAAGCAGGGAGAGGCCCAGAAGTATGGAGTTGATGGGGGATGCTAGCCTGAAGGAAGGGTGCATGACCTGTCATGTAGAAGCCTAATATCTCATAAACTAAATAAAATATAACTGAAGTGATACTAGAATATGTGTGGTATAAAAGTATATGGAGTTAAAGAATTAAGTGGAAAAAGAGAGAGAAGGAAGGGGTGGAGAGAGAGACAGACAGACAGACAGACAGAGATGGAGACAGAATTTTAAAATTAGCTTACTAGCTAAAGGAGAAGAAGGTGGCAGGATGGGTAAATGAAAGGGATGATGTGTGGGCTAACTAAACTAAGGATGCATAAATTTGCTTTGTGGAAACCCACTAGCTAGTGTGTGCATGCATGCGTGCGTGTGTGTGTGTGTGTGTGTGTGTGTGTGTGTGTGTGTGTGTGTGTGTATGTGTATAGATGTGGAGGTCAGAGGACATATTACAAGAATTAGTTCTTTTCTCCCAGCATGTAGATTCCAGGAACTGAGGTCAGCTGATCAGGTTTACTCTTATCTCCTTGACTTACTTTTCTGGCCCATCCATCTGTCTTTCTGAGACAGTCTGTCACTGAGCTGGAAGCTTACCACTTTGACTAGACTGGTTGGTTAGTCAGTGAACCTCAGATTTGCCCATTGGTAAGCTTGGAAAGAACTAGAGTCCTACCATACTCAGAATTTTAGGTCTTTATGCTTATGCTTGTACAGTTTACATGTTTCCCTCGGGGTCATATCTGTAGCCCTTATTTTCTATGTGATATAAAATCTCATATAGCTCAGGCTGGTCTTGACCCCACTCTGTATTTGAGGCTTTCATGGAACTCCTGATACTCCTGCTTCCACCTCTCAAGTACAAAAATTAAAGGCATGTACCATTATACCTAGTTGAGGATGGAATTTAGGGATAGCTGGGCTTATTGGTGAAATCTACAGAATCTTGGAATATAATGAGTCTTTCTTATAGTACAGAAATACTTAATGATTATGTTTCCACAGGGGAGGAAATGTATACATGTCTTCCAGATAAAAGAAGACAATTTCTCAATATTCTCTCTTTATTATTGATGTCAGTAGTAATGTTCTGAAGGCTCACCCTCATCTATATTTGTTTGTGGTATCATCCCATGTCAGTATGTTGGAAATGGAATTGCTGACTCCCAGCTTATGCACTTGTAATTTAAAATCATCCCTAATTACTCTCCATATTGACTGGATTAATTTATGATTCAATCCATGCTTTTAAAATTCCATTTTCTCTATACCCTCGCCTTACCAAGCTTCTCATTATTTGCCAATTGGATTTTTATAGATTTGATTTCATTTTTATTATTCTTTGCCTGCAAATGATAAAAAATAGATCTATTTTGTAAATTATTCCCCCTTCTTTTCTGAATTGTGAACTCAGTTTTATCTGACATAAGTATTTAAGCTTATTTTTCCTATAGGAAATGATCATTATTTCCAAATGATTTTGTAAGTCAGTCCCAATGATATACAATATCACCTCAATTACATGTCTTCATATATACACAAATGCACAGAGCTTTGTCCCAGCTTGCAATTTTCTTTCCTTTATTTATCCAATGATCAATGACATCTCCTCAGTCTACTCCCCTTACCTAGACAACAGCTTTATGCTACTCTTGACATTAGGTGTGGCATTTTGTGATTTTGTGTTCATCTGTTCTTTATTTCTGAGTCCTCCTTTGCAGTGATGCCCCGCACCCCGAGACACCGCACTTGATTTGAAGGTCCACAAAAAATCTATCTGATCAATGTGTGAAGTAGCTACATTTGATGCTTCTGTTAATAGTGGGTATAGTGAGACATTCTTGAACCTGTCAGCAGTTAGATAAAGACACTGATACTTATTAATATTTCAAATCTTAGTCTTTAGCTAGGCAGAATCTCGGCTATCTTATCTTGACTGCTGTAGCCCAAAACCTGCCATGTGGTTAGGTCTTTACCTCTCTTTCAGCCGAGGCATATTTGTTTCTTCTTGTGAAACCCTGGCAATTCCCCCATGTGTGTCTGAATTCTTTCAGAGGAACCCTCTCTGTATGGAAGTTCTACCTTTCACTTCTGTGCAGCCGTTGGTTGTCAGATTTTTATTAGAGCCAAACAAATAAAATTCTAGATTGCTTTAGGTGGGAGTGGGAAGATGAATGTTACAAAATATGAGCCTGGTGGTAGGCCATAGTTCTCTGCCAGTAGAGAATTAACAGCCATTCAGGCTTTAGTACACATGCTCACAAGCACACCCCAGCAAGTGTGGAAATATGTGGTACTTTTGTTTTCTTATGAATCGTGGTTCATCATAAACCCTAGTTATAGTAAATTCTGTTTAATTACAATATGCACAAACATCCACCAATCTGGTACCATATACTTTGCCATCCTTTATCTTCAGCAAAACTCTTATCACTTTTGCCCAAATAGTAACATTGTTTAATATGAATTTCATCTCAATTTGAATTTCCCATGTATATCATCAAAGAAATCCTAGAGAACGTTATCCCAGAAAAAAAAATGTTAAAAAAAGCAGGAACTAGATTTAAAAAATCCGGATAAAGCTTTTTTTTTTCTTGTTGAGGCTACATCAGACAGATTTTTGAGGTGTGTAATCTAAGCTATATGGTCAAATAAACTGATTATGCATGCAATTGTTTTCTTTCCCTTTTTCATAACTCCACTTTTATCGTATTTTTCCTCTGCCTGTCCTGATATTTTAAGTATGGCCCTTATCTGTGAACCATATGTTTTAAATATGGTGTTTATCCTAAGCAATAAGGTTAAGAAATTTTGGAAAATGTAAGGTAATTTTAAAACGCTATTCTTGTTATTAATGAAACCCATCATTTGTTAGTTAAATCACATAAGGGAATTGAAAATATTTCTTTCCTTCTTTGAAAGACAATTATTTCAGACAGTAGGAAATGCTACATTTTCTGGTTCTTCTTTCCTGTTTCAACAATCACTCTGTAGAGTGTTTAGAACAACTTACACAGATGTAATATGTATTAAACATTTGCTGTGTGAATCTATGTGGTCTCCTGCGAGTATCACCTAGTAAATTAGAAAGCAGCAGAGGGTCAAATTATTGACTGACGTTCTATAGAAGATAATTACTGTGCTTCAGAACCTAAACTCTCATCAGAATTTCAGTTTTACCATCTTCTTGCATTGTTCACTGGACTGTTTTGCTTTCTGTTATATACAGTATTCTCAGAGCAGTTTCTGTCACATGGTATTTATTTAATATTAACTATTATTGTTTTTCCTGAAATGTCAAGAGTTGTGTTTCACATATGGAGTTTTTAATTAAACCACCTTGTATATAAGAGAAGAAATTAGTGGATTATGTTTGCAAAAGTGATAGTCAGACTTCTCTAAGGTACTGGTGGATAATCTGTTACTTACATTTCAGACTAAAGAAAAAAATACTGCCTATATGGAAAAGAAGGAAGAGAAGATTCCTCAATCTGTTGCCAATTTCTAGAACACAATATATAAGGCTGGAAAATTTATAAATAAAGCTGTTTCTTTAGCTCACAGTTATTAAGATACAGGAGAATTTTCTTTTTTTTCTCATTGATTACTTGCTTTCTTTCATTATATTATTCCTTCTTTTCCTTGAGAGCAAGTCTTGATGACTTTAATGTCAATGGCCTTTCAGAGTTCTTACTTCAAAATATCTACCTCTGTCTCTCTCATTTATCTATCCATTTGTCTTCTATTTTTCTTTTTCTCTAACATACAATTACCTCTATCTATCTAGCTGGCATATACCATCCTTTTATACTATATGTTCAATATAACATGTATTTGGGAACTAATTTGAATATCCATTTTAGAAGGGAAATTCAAACCAGGGCTGAAAAGTAAAACTGAGCGGTGTTTTACTTATTTTATTCAGAGACAAACAAGGCATGATTGACACTCAGGAGTTGTAGGAGACAACTCACACATTGTAAAGATTTGTGGTGAAATATTGTGATCCCTGGACTGTGGCACTTCTTGACTATAAAAGCTTTCAGTAAAACCATAACGATAATAATTTTTCAGATGAGGCAGAATTTGTAGTGGGAGCAAGGGAGTGCTGAGCATCAGGCTAAGCATATTACTGAGGTTACATGTAAACTCTCTAGGAGCCTTTCAGTGAAAGAGCCAGGATTCCAGTTCTGAGCAGAATTGGCAGAAGGTAAACTTAGCTTTGTTTTCAAGTAGCACATCGTGTTCTTTAATGATAATCAAATACATTAACGTTTTACTTATTCTATTTTATAAACTGAAAATAGTTTATTGTAGGATTATAGACTGCAGTAAACTTATTATTTCAAATACTGATTATCAGGAGAAAGGGTTAAGAAACATATGGTCATTTTCTTGTAATAATTATGCCTTTCACACTTTTACCATTTTATCCCTGATTTACTTACTTCATGTCCTGTAGAACATTTCATGATACTAAACCAGTGAGGCAGGAAAATCTCTTGTCTTCGAACAGATACGACTTTCTTTTGGCCTTTTGCTTCAATGCCCTTGCAATTATTACTTCATTCCACAAGACTGGCCTTATCCGTTATGGCTGTATTTTTACATTTCCCCTCCCAAATGTCCATGCCAAGAACCTCATCCCCATTGTGATCAAGCAAGCAGCTGGAGCCTGAGAAGTGATGGATTGAGATGAGGCCATGAAGATCTGTGCTCAAGGCCAGATGACGACCGTGGGGACAGAAAGGAGAGCTTGCTTCCAGCACTCAGTGTGTGAAGATCCAGCAAGAAAACAAATTCTCAGAAATCCAAGAAGTGAAACTTTATTAGAACCTCAGCATGCTTTCCCCTTCTTCTAGGAAATCAAGTCTTCAGACGTGAACAGATGTTTTAAGATATATAATTTATGGCAGATTTTTGTCAAATTGAAGCTGAGGTAGCAAAGGCAACCTACCTTTTCTCATGGAGAATATTTTTGTTCAAGCCCTTTTCTCATTTCCCTTATTGTCTTTTCTGCTTTTTCTTTCAGTTTGTATGCATGAGTGTATATGTGTGTTTATGTATAGACACTGCCAGATGTTATTATTAAACACAAATTAGACACCTGAACACTGTAACATTGCAAGAAACGTAGGTAAAATACATAAACAATCTTGTTTCATATTCCTTGTCCTTAGAGTAGGTACTATTTTGTTTGTTTTTTGTTTATATTACCTGTATGAGTGTTTTGCCTTTATGTATATTTGTGAACCAAGTATGTGCCTGATATTCATGGAGCCAGAAAAAGAAGTTGGATCTCCTGAAGCTGGAGCTAAGAACAGTGGAGAGCTAGCATTTAAATGCTAAGAACAGAACCAGGGGTCTGTGTAAGAGCAGCCAGTTCTCTTAACCAGGGAGTGGTCTTTCCAGCCCATAAGAACTATTGAATAATAGAGGGTACTTGATAATATGAGATATTTCCTTCAAGTCTTATCTACTTATGATTATGTCCTGTCTGGTCTTCCAATTTTTCTTATTTTTTTTCTGCCGTTTCCACAGAACACCATGTTATAGTCTATTCTTACTCAGATGACTTTCTAGTGAGCTTCCACAGCTCAGACTTCAGGGCCATTTGACCCCACAAAGTTCTTTCTAAAATTGAGAGAAACAACTTACTGGTATGTTTTTAAGACTATTTTGCAGTTTTCAAAGGTAGTTTTGAAAGTACATACTTTTAATAACCCACAGAGTCTAGAAACACATTTGCTTGCAGTGTACTGACTAACTACACCCCTCTATCCCTTATCAGGAGAGAAATGCCATTTCTCCTGCAGCTCACCAATTTGTATACAGTTAATGTAAAATAAATTTGGGACTGAATGCATCTCCATACTACTATGGATTGTTTGCAGCAATCAAGTAGACTTTTATTCTGGTGAAGGACCCAGAATTATAAAATGCTTTGATTTGTCTGTAAGGTGGCCTGTGGGTGTGTAAATCCTAACATATTAGTTTAGTTTGCCATTTAGTTAACACTAATTTGATGCTTTGTCTGGTTTATTTTGTACTTACTACTTCCAGAGAACACAATATTTATTAACTCTAGTGTGTCTTCCACATTTTACACTTTAAGATGACCACATTAGAGTTCTATTGTCTCAGACAATAAAACTTCATGTAAGCCCAACTGTCTAACATTTCTGCATAATGATTATAATATCCTTTGGTGTTTGTGCTGTTGATGATGGAAGTAGCTACATATAATGATTGAGCTCTTGGAATGAGAATGTATAGCTGAAACATTAAATTTAAATTGTATTTAATTTTAATTACTTTAATCCTAAATTATTTTCACTTAAAAGATACATGACAAGGACCACCACACTGTACATTACATCAGAAGATTTTGGGAAGTGTCAACCACTCAGGAAGTATTAACTGAAGAAATCTGTTGTAATAAATGAGAAAGGATCAATGTTGGATAAGATTGTAACCTATGATTCTTGAAGAAAATTTGTGGATCATGCTTAGACTGCATGTAATATTTAGAACTAAAATCAGAACACAATGCCACAATAAACTGAAAAGACCATTTCAACTGATACATAAAATTTTTGAAAGCTGTATCAGTATGAAGTCAAAAGAAAAAAAAATTCAAAGGTGAAATAGCCAAGAATCCACAGGGGTAAAATAACAGCCATCTAAAGCTGAAACAAAACCCTCCTCCTTTCTGTCACTTAACTGAAGAACAGAAGTAGAACAAAAGAACAGAGCAGAAGAACTAGGGCTATGCCAGGAGCTCACGGATTCACTGTGTGCAAGGATTTATATGGACAGGGGCAGTAAAGACCAAAATGCTGACTTGAAAAGGTATGAGCCAGCAGGGACCTAAAGCCTAAAACATTACAGCCGCTAGAATGCCAGAATCCCTGGAACTTGCAAATTGAGCTAATTACTGTGCTCGCATAACAAGACAAACATTCCAAGTGATTTGCTTACTACAGTTAGTGTTCTGAAGTTATTGTTCTATGCTTCTTAGGGAGGAAAAAGAAAGAAAATAATAAATACAAACAAAAACATCCCAGCTCTCTTTATATTGTAATTCGTGTGTGGCAAGTTATGAATGTAAGTTCTTTGACAAGAAGATGAAAATGTACCCCAGGGATGCAAATTAAATTATGCAGCCCAGAAACCCTCATTTTGTATTATTTTAAAAAGTGCCTGCATCTGTCATTGGTATTTAGCACATATTTATCATGTTATTTCAGTGGTGATGATGAGTTGTTTCTTTAGATGATGGATCTCCTTTGTCAGCAGTGCCTGCAACCTCTCACTGTGTAGGAATTATGTTGTTAGGGTGCTGAAATTTAAATGCTGCTCTCTCAATGATGGCCACATCTACATGTCTTTGTGACTGGAGAGGAGTCAGAGTGATTTGATTGAGTTGTGCTTTATCATATATTGTTTACATTCTGTTATTGTTTAAATTTAAGCACAAAATCAATTTGGCTACTTATTCATAAACTTGTGTCACGTGACATGGAAATGCATAAACTTAGTCTTCCTGAGTTGAAATACTGTTTCTTGTGTACTTTGATTCCTAAAGAATAAACAGTATGAGGATAAATAGCCATGATGTGTGCCCAGAGTCTGCTTTCAGCTTACCTTGTAGAATGAAGCGGGTGATTCATACCAAGAATCGCCTACTATGGAGAAAGGGTGGCAGAATTTCCCCTCTGCGGGAAAGCCTGTTAATATAAATTCATTTTGAGCTTTGGGTTTGGTTTTCAAACATATCTTAGTTAGTGAGACGGCTCCAGGGGTAAAGATGCTTGCCGCAGAACTCTGGTGACCTTAGTTTGATCCTGGGAACCCAAGAAAAGGTGCAAGGACTGAGCCAACTTCCACAATATTGTCTTCTGACTTCCACACCCACATGCTATGATATGCACACACCCACACAGACGCTAACACACACATCGTACATATATAATAATAAGTTAAAAAGTTAAAATTAATCATTCCTCCTTTTTCAAACTGGAGAAATGTGAGAATAGAAAACACAGTTGGCTATTTATTTGCATTTTAAATGCTCAGGCTCTGAGGCAAGAGGATCAAAATTTTCAGTCCAGTATGGGAAACACACACACACATTCACAGAAACACAGTAATGCATATATGCATTCACACACACACATGTACACTCACACGAACACACACACATGCATGCACACACATGTAGGCACACACATGCTAAGAAGGAAAAACCACTGAAAGACATTATGAGACGGTAATGGTTAGTTGTTTAAAATAGTTATGGTGAATTACTTTCAATTTTAAAAATATCTTTGGTTTTATTTTAAATCTTTCTGATCATTTATATTCCTTTTTCTCTTTAATGTGTGCATACTCCTTTTATTAACAAACAAGAAAAATACCATTTATGTCAAATACTATCTAGTTCCTGTAATTGATCCTGTGGCCTTAGGTGGAATTTATAACAATCATCCTTTAGCACTGAGAGGACCTGACCATCGCTGTTTTAAGACTGGGCCCAAAGAGGAGCCAAAGTTCTTGACACCCTTCCCCCTTTCATGCTTGATTAGTTCCTGGAAAACAACAACAACAAAAAAAACCCACCAGAGATGAGCATCAAATCAGCAACCACCTGGACATCTGGACTGGAGCTAAGGTCAGAACCAATTAGGAACATAAAAGTATCCCTTACCATGAACCCAACCAATCCTGGTAAGGATTACCCTAACTGCAACTGGAAATCCCTAGCTGGCTTTAAAGAAGCATGTGGGTTCCCCTAGGGGTCGCCATTTTGTATGCATGATTGACCACTGCATGCTGGTTGTCTCTGCAGAATAAAAGCTCTTTGCTTTTACATACGATTTCAGTCTGGGGTCTTCCTTCAGCCATTCTCAGAGCCTTACATTATCCACTGTGTATTCTCTCCCACTTCAGTCAATTCTTCTAGTTTCAGTTGGCATTAAAGATCTGACATGCTTCCAATTGCTTTATAATCTTTAAAAATGTAATTTTTAATGATTATATGCTTGTCAGCAGAATCTAACATGACTGCATGATTAAATCAAAGATTTAAGGATTTATCTAGTTTAAGATTTAATGTTCAAAATTCCTCAATCGTAATCTATGGAAACAAGAAAAATTAACTTAAATTGTCAGAATTTTGTTCTTTTGTACAACCTATGTGTCTCAACTCTTTCAAAAGGAAGTTTGAATTCATTTAAGAAACTGTGTTTAAATTCTCAGATTCTTACTCTTGTAGTTTTCAGGGCTCATAGTTACAGTCAAGAAGTCTCAAGTGCAACAGAACTACTGGAGAAAGTTGATTTCCAGTAGGTCAAAGACATTAGGCCCTGGGACAGAGGGCCAAGAGAATGTCTCTCCATCATGAGATTAAGCAGATGTTAAAAAGGAATAAAGTCTGCTGGTCTCAGGCTTTCTGACAGAACAATCATGTCTTTCTTCCTTTTAGACAGTTACAAGGGGGAGCTGCCCATGTTTCAAATGATCTAAGCACACTGTACCACAGGGTAAGGAAAGATGCTAAAAGCCTGGAAAAGACAAAGACCAAGGAAGAAAGGAATATAAAGATACAAGATGAAGCCAATGTGATCAAGTAGGTTTAATCTGTGGAAGAAATAAAGAGAAACTTACAGTATATTCAGTAAGGAAGCTGTTGTTTTTATTTTTAACTAAAATATAAGGACATCATTTCCTCCATTTCCTTTTTGTGTTCTAAACTCTTTCCATGTACCCAGTTACCCACTTTCAAACTCACAGCCTTGTGTTTTATGATTACTATAATTTTCTGTCTGCCACAATATGCAAAGCCATATGCAAACTGAGGCAGAAAGACTCAGTGAAGACATAAAGGCTGAGTCACTGAAGGAGGCCACTTAAGTAAAGACTGCAGCAGTCAAAGATAAGACAACATTGCTTAGTAGAGACCAGTCATCTTGCCTGTAAATGTCGAAAAAGGAAAGGTTTGAGTGCAGAACTAGGCCTGAGGTACTGAAATGGGGGGTAAAAGTGAAAAATCCCATATTACATTATCACTGGAAGAGAAAATGGAAGAGGAAGAGGTGTGGGAAGGAAAATGTCACATGACAAGCAGTGGTAATGGTATTTGGGGGCCTTAGAAAAACATTAAATCCTGCCATAGATGATTTTTGAAATATTTAAGAACCCGATAATGCCCATTAAGATAAATACATAATGGGTCAGGTCTTCATGTTTCCAGCATGTGTTCCGTGTGAGGAAAGCAGAAGTCAGCAGAGGTTGAGGGTTAAGAAACAGTTTGAAAGGATCTTATGAACTGCCAAAGAAGCTAGGAAGTGGATGATCAGGGAAGTGTCCTTTACCCTGGCTTCACATACTATGAGTGAAGAAAATTCTGGATGCTATTATGAAACCAAAGCTTTATTTCATTACATTTTAAAAAATATTTTATCTATTATCTCCAGGTTTGTATACACACACAAACACACATTTGCAAAAGGACTGGAATTTTGACCACTTTTAATTATTTACCTGTGCAGTTTAGTAAATTTCCATCTTGGTATTTTCATGAAATTTAGTTCATGCTTAATTTGCCATTTATAGATTGTAAGGCACAAAACGTTAGTTGTAGTACCTAGCATATAGGAGATATTTAATCAGCTATTCTATTTTTACAGCAGTGCAAGTAGAATAAAATCACAATTTTTAATGTACATTTGATAATTCTACCTGACCAAAATGTTAACTAGTTCCATTCAATAAATGATACATTTGAGATATTTCCTTTGGGTTCCACAGTAAATTGGCAAAGTAATGATTTTACATTTGGTTTCTTTCTTAATGCCTAATGGAAGTAAAATAACTTCTAGATTATTTCAAATGCACTGAAAACATAAATAGCAGTAGTTTGCCAGCTGCAAAATTGATGCTGAAGGTACTTAAATGGCCCGTAGGATGTTGAATGTCCATAATCACAGCACATTCAATGCAGCCTCTTGGCTGAAAACATGAGTTAATGTTTAAAGTAAGAGGAACCAGAATAGCATCTATATTTTTAAATAGTTTGTTAGATCGCAGTGTGTTGCTTACAATAGGCCTACATTGTCATATGACTTGTATCAGGGCAAGACTCTTCTGCTATTCTTCCCAATTACCTTAACCCTATGAAATTTAGTGAGTTTATACATATTGTTGCCCTCTATAAACTACTTTTACATTGTTAGTAATTCTCCTAGTGGATTGTTTTTTATGAATCAAATAGGTAAAAGAATGATAAATGTCCTAATTTTAATTAAACTTCTAAATATATATATGTAATATACATATATATTCAAATATATGCTGGATCTTAGATATCACTTTAGCTGAGGTCTTATTTCTAATTTTCAGTTTCCATAGACTCCAAAGTTAAAGACCGTGAGAAAATTATTGAAATTTTGTATTTCTTATTCCATATTCTTTATAAAGTTATATTATCTCTCCTACAGCAAGAAAGCATAAAAACCAACACTTTTATCTTATTTGGGGGAGAAACACTTGTTTGCTTCATTTCATTTTGCACCCCGGGTGCTCTAAAGATCATGAGGTTTCTGTTCAAGTCTTCTAAACCAGTATTGGCAGGTTTGTGTTTCATATCCGACTATCTGGACCATGCATATGAGCTGCTCCATTTAAGTCCAGTATTAGTTTCTGTGTTGTGAATGTGACATCTACCTTTTCTTTGTTTAATCTTTTAAACTTTACTTATTTTAACTTTATCTGTATAGATATCCTGTCTGCATGCGTATTTCTGTACCATTTTTATCCAGTGCCCAAGGAGGCCAGAAAAGGATGTTGGGTCCTTTGGAACTGTAGTTTCAGATGGGTCATTAGCTGCCATATCTAGTCTGGGAACTTAAGGTAAGTCCTGGAAATAGCAATAAGTATTTTTTACTGCTGAGCAATATTTCCATCCCATGCTTCAACTTTTAAATGAAACCTAGCATCTATTCTCTTATATACCATTATTAAATAAAAAAATACCATTTAAAAAATCCATCATATAGAACAGTTCATAATTACCTTTTGGGTTTGTCCATCATCAATTTCTTTGATATCTATCCTCCAAATACAAGAGTGATTAGAAAAAAAAAAGGTTAGTACTGACATTGTATAAAACAGGAGGACGGGCACTTTCTTACTCAAACTACTGCTTTCTCATGTCTTGAAATCTCACTACGTCCTCTCTGTCTTTTTTCTGAGTTCTATTGTGTCTCGATGCACCAGAGAGATGAGAACTTATCAAGATTCTTTCCCCCGTTGTCTTCTATCCTTTCATCAGCACTTGGTCCATAATAACCGACGATATTTCTTATCTTCTAACTAAAAACAAAAACTGCATCTTCCTATGTTCCCCATGGCTTTATTACCTTCCTTTTGAACACAACCATAATTTTTTGGAAGGTAAATACAACTGCTCTCTCAAGTCCTTTTAAAAATTAATCTGCAGGTTTTCTATGAAGATTTGAATGATCTAATAATGATCAATTATCAGTTTAATTGAGAAATATACATTTCCCATGACATTCACCATTCTAACATTTTCCTTGGGAAAGAGGTAGTTCAATTGTGTAAAGAGGTACTTCAGTTGTCTCTACCTTATTATCACCTGAGATAATCAGATATCTTCCCAAAGAACCTCACAGCTAACACAGTTTCCCAAGAGTCCTCACACTAACAGAGATCCCCATTAACACAATCAATAACTATATTCTAATTGCTATATTCTGGGCTATCTTGTTTGAGATCCATAATGTTTCTAAGCTTGTCACCATACTTTCTTGTGATTCTTCTCACCAATGCCTCCTGTATCCTTCTTATTCCTTTCTTCCTTCTATCCCTTATTTCCCTTTATGTATCCATGCACTATCCTGACACTATCTTTAATGTGTATGACCACACTTTCACTTACTTAACATAGCCATGTCTCTAATATACTTCTCTAGTCCATATCTCTTATCTGGTCTTTAGGAATCTTATCTATCAGCTTTCTGATTCTTTTTACCATGTACAGAAAAACTTAAATTTCTTGAAGTGAATTGTTTCAATTATTTGCTTTCCTGTCCTTCCCACACTTATGAATCCGTAAATGTGTCGGAAACAGAAACCTGGTTATATTTGTTCTAATATGTCCAATACCCTACAATGTGTTGAGGAAAGTAGCAGGTTCTAAAAACTAATATATTTTATAAACACCTTGTCTTGAACTTAGTGTATTTAATTTTTCTATAGAATGGTTAAATTAACAAAATATTTTCTCAGAATTCTTACCAGAAAAGTGATGTAAGATTATTGCATGTAATAAATAATAAAGGAATAATTAGATTACAATTTTCAACATCATGGTGAGTTATGCATATAAAATAAATATATATTTGTACTCTTAAAAAGAGAAATCACTTATCGTTTAATCACATATACTAATACTTTCTCATTAGCTATTCATAATTTTTGTAGGGAGGGAAGAAAACAAGTTGAATAGAAACAATCATGGGTGGCTGGCTCTTTGACCCTCCCCCATACACGCCAGGAGTAACAGCCTAGCTAGATCCCAGGGGAGGACATTGCAGCCAGCCCTGAGAAGACAAGATGAACTGGGGTCTGATGGAAGGGGAGGAGATCCTCCCCTGTTGGTGGACTTGGAGGGGGCGGGGAGGAGATGAGGGAGGAATGGGGAGTGTAGGAGGGAATGAGGGAGGGGGCTATGCC
>CM053753.1:71568351-71591033 GCA_028658305.1 Pachyuromys duprasi | reverse complement strand
TTTTTTTTTATATATATTCTGAATATTAGCCCTGTGTCAGATATAGGGTTGGTGAAGATACTTTCCCAATCTGTAGGCTGTTTGGTAAGGACTTAAAATCTATAATCAGATGTAGCCCGTAGACCCAGTCTCCTGGTGTGTTCCCTAGTAAGGGGAGCTGGGGCTGTCTCTGACATGAACTCAGTGTCTGGCTCTCTGATCATCCCCCTCCCCCCGGGTGTGCAGCCTTCCAGGTCACAAAGGAAGACAATGCAGTTAGTCCTGATGAAATCTGATAGGCTAGGGTCAGATGGAAAGGCAAGAGGATCTCCCCTATCAGTGGACTAGGGAAGGGGCATAAGGGGAGAAGAGGGAGGGAGGGTGAGATTTGGAGGAGAGGAGGGAAGGAGCCCCAGCTGGTATACAAAGTGAATAAATTGTAATAAGTAATAACTAAAAATTTTAAAAGATATATAAAAATTTTAAAAATAAGGAGAAAGGGAAAATGGACTGCTACTGTCATTAGACTACTTCCTGTTGAGTAGGAGTATCAAGGTCCTTTGGGAAAGTTTGATCTTAGCCATCCAGATACATAATTTCTTCTTGTTATTTTTCTTTGCTCACAACCACTTAACAAATGATGACCAATAGCAAACTCCAATAACCAATAGCGACCAACAATAAACCAACAACTAACCACCAACCCCCACATCTACCAGGGCTCTAGCATTTTTTTATACCCTCACAGAAACTATCTGAATCTGGCAAAATCATGCCCCAGCCAGAGCACATGGACATTCATAGTCAGCTACTGAAAAGCAGCCCCTTACCCTACACCTGGAATTAAAATAATAGTGCATTTCTATTTCTGTTTTTTTAATGAAACCAAAATTTTCACTATATTCAACAATCCCTGAATTAGTTCTCATGAGAGTGGAATACTCTGAAGGAGCAAACTTGTCCCTTCTTTGCTCTCCAGATTCTGTCCTGTCTGATCTGCCGCACTAGAACTTTCGCCATGATATTAAACCACAAAACCCCCATTAGAAAGTGAACAGATAAGTGCATCTGATAATGAGCTTTCATTCTCTCAAGATGTATACATTTTCTTTATGAGGAATCTACTCTTGGGTATTTTGTTGTAGCAATAGAAAATAAACCAGTAATATAGCACATGGTTTCCTTTCCTGTGGCTAGAAAACTGAGAACAATATCCACCTTTTGAAAGATTGTTAGAAAGGATGGTTGAAAAATATATTGAGACCTTAGAGGATAAGATGTAGAGTAAGGAAATGAAACTTCAGGAGGGAGGAGCGAGAGCGCGAGCGTGAGAGCGACTAACCTTCTTTGGTTGAAATTATTATTGCTCCCTTGACCCCATGACTGTACCCCTTTTTTAGTGCAGATTCTTGTTTTCCTCACTGTGGTTATGTTTGTTCACTTTGACATGAAATAGAGTCAGTTGGATATGGCTATCTCAATTGAGGATTTATATTCATAAGACTGCCTATAGACAAATCTGTGGGGGAATTTCTTTCACTAAGGATTGAAGTGGAAGGGCCCATTCTACTGTTTCCAGTTCCACCAATGAGCAAGTGGTAGTCATGTGTTGTACAAGAAATTAAGCTGAGCAAGTTATGGGAAGCATGCCATCAATCAGTACCCCTATATATGGTCTGATTAGTTATGGCTTCCAGGTTTCTGCCCTGAGTTCCTGCCTTGGTTTTTCTAGATGATGGACAGTAACCTATAGGCTAAAATAAATCCTTTTCTTTTCATATTGCTTTACTGGTCTTGGCAGTCACCACAGCAGTAAAAAGAAAACCATTACACTCACTGCACTGCCTTCTTATATGCTGTTTTACAAAAGAGTCTGTTGCAGAGACTGTGGACACCGGAAGTATGTTACAGCAGGAACAGTGTCTGTGGCATCTCCTGCTCCTGTCTAAGCTCTTCCTACTTTGTTTTTTTCTGTAATTATCATGGTTCTATAGTCTGTAAACTACCAAAGTAGAAGGATGAGGTATATTTGATAGCAAAACACAGGATTTGTAGAGTGAGATTAAATAATCTGTTTTTCCTTTCCATCTTTATTTTTGATGCTTTTCTGTGTATAGGAGACATACCAGCATTATTTGCTTGGATCCAGATCTGAGCATGAGTACCTTATAGTAGACAGATTGCTTCAAGTTGAATTGTAAACAAGACACTAACAAATATGCTTTAAAAAGAAGATACCAAAAGTTTGAATTTAAAACTGAGTGTAGACTTCTGGCTGAGAATATTTAGGGTAAGTTTGTGATATCCACATCAACAGTAAGTATAGCTCACAGAATTGAAATAATGATGAAATTGAAACTGTTTGATTGCTGAAGGCTTTGTGATATAGAAGATACACAGAATGATTCCTTGTGGACTTATGAAAGGCGAAGCAAAAAATATCAGCTGAGAGCAACATAATCTCACTGGAGTCAAAGAAGATAATGAGTTTAAGTGTGGTGTGAGTCAGTTGTATGAGAGTCCCGATGTAAAACACAATCATCATCTTTGATAGTTTGGGCAATAATTTGTTGAATGGACTTATTTACTCTCATTATAGATGGACCTCTGATCAGACTACAACAGCTTCCACAATCCCAATGCAATTTCATCACCCAAGATTTATTTGGAAAAGATTGTCCATACTTAAGAGTCAATCACGTAGAAATGATATTTGAAATTCCTCTTTGTTGAAATCAGATGTAATCTGAGTGACTAAGTTGGACCCATGTTCTAATAAAAGTTTTCAGCACTTTAGATAAATAATTTATAAGATTCTATCAAAGAATATATTTTCCCAAGGCAATGGCAAAAAATCCTAAAAGGGCTTTGAAAACTCAGTGATTCAAATGCAAAGTTTGCAAGTACCCAAAACTAAGGAAAATAAGGAGAAGTAACTCAGCTCAGCAACATAAATGATATTTTCAGAATAACTTCACAAATAAAATATACAAACAGAAATATCATGTTCAGTATTAGATATTGCTGAAAATCAGCTGCTATGAAATACAAAGATAAATTACCCAACTCAGACACATACATAGATCAGATAAGGTGGCCAAGTAGAAGAAAGAATAATAAAAGTGATCTAGTTATAGATATAAATAAAGACCTATAATTATATTTAGCAATTAGTGGAGAGCACAGATTCACTTGTACCTTTAAACATTAATATATATTAAAATGCCTCACTCATTTACCTTATTGCAGAGTGCAAAAAGACTCAGTGCTCACAGATAAGCACTGGCCAGGAAAGTTAAACTCTCAGCTTGCCTCCTCAATGGAATGAGATGCATAGTTGCTCTTCCTACAGTGCCAGGAATGATGAAGTTTTACAACTTGGTGATCCATTACTGTCTCATGAGACAGGCTTTATCCAATATGATGTGTTTCCCCCTTAAAACCTTGAGCATTATTTTTAGGTCAGAAAACCCATCCTTATGAATGATGTCACTTGTGCTTTACAACAGCCTAAGTGACTTCTGTGTTATCCTAGGCCAGGCCAATGCTGACTCCCATAGGCATCATGTTTACCTTAATCAAGCTCCCTAGACCCTTATCTTGAGTACTCTTTCCAAGTCAACAAGAAACCATCTTACAAATTAAGCCACATATACTTTGCTAAGAACTTCAATGTAAACACATTTTAAGCATTGTTGTACTCATGGAAATGAGTTAATTGTTATCTGAATACTTTTTTCCAAAATTGTGCTATGCTTAAGTATGGCTAAAATAAAACAATTTGGTTTACACTCTAGAATTCCTGGTCCAGCACTGGCTATAATAAAATTGGACTGAGCTGAGTTTCATTCTTTCCTCACCCTGATCATTTTTTCCCTGCCTGCTATAAAGCCTACAGGGGAATCACCACACCTTATTGAACATATACAGGAATACATATTCTTAAATACTAAATTTCTTCATTAAAAATAATTGAAATTCATTGTCTTTTTCTATGCTAAAATAGTTTTGTTTGTGAAATCAAGAATTTGCAGGGGTAGCGAGAAAGAGTGATGTTCAATATGATATAGAGAGGGCAAGAAGGGAAATATTTATTAAGGTCCGGTGTCATGTGCAAAAAAATCCTGTCATGTGTGGGCCAGAGGTATCCCAGAGAAAGCTCCAAACAATAGAGTTTATTGACATTTGTCTTGCATTTCCACTAGAACTTTGTGGTAATATTCTGTTGCTGAAGATATCACCATTGTCCACATGACATTAAAAACATTACACTGTTACTATATCATGATGCTTCCATACTGATGACTGGCTCTCACGACTGCAATGTGCTGTGCAGGCTGATGGATAGGAAAGTCACCCTTGTCTGATTGGATTCTAGGCTTTCTAAGATAAATAAGTGACTTTAAGTGTGTGACTCCCAGTAGGCTGACCCTACTCTAGTGGATCTCCCCACACTCAGGAATCTATGGGACAAACAATTTGGATTTGATGAGTTATTAAAATTAAAAGAGGCAAGAAGTTGGAGTTTGAGAATTGTTACAGTGGTTGTGGGAAGAAGTACGAGCAAAGTGGGAGATGAATATGATGAAAATACATTGTATGAAGTTCTGAAAGAATAAAAATGCTAAACATTATAAAAGAGAGCATCTATCAAAGTAACCTGGTTATATAATTATCAAGTTAGGTAAAATTTGACCTAAAGAAGTTCTAAGAAATTTCAAGTGTTCATCTTCTCTGTCGTTAGAAACCTAGGTATCAACCTAGGTATCTTGAAAGGCCAGTGGATAAAAAGACTTTTGAAGATCACACCTAAGCTACCTTGAGGAGATCCTACATAAATCTGACTTAGATTCCATAAGCTTTAACTAAAATACTTTCTTTTTCCTTAGGACACAGAGAAAATACTGTACTAATAATGACATGTAATAAAATAAATCAGTGCAATTCCAAGAAAGGCGATGGAAATAGGTAGCCCTAAACTAAAGCAAGTACCCATGTTGTTGAATTCAGTAATTATACTTACATGAAATACTATGAAATTCTAGGCCTCCATCATGTTTTCTAAAGACATTTTAAACTGCCAATATTTTTGGGAGTGATATGAGCATCATAAAGAGAACAATGACACATTTTCAGTACGATATATAACTCAAAATAAATCTGAGTTGAGTATAAAGTTACCAGTTAAAGTCTGTTCTGGTAGTCTCTAATCATAGATGGGAAACAGAAGCAGGAAGATTGCCATGAGCTGGGGCCAGCCTTGTCTACACAGAGAGTTCTAGGACATCCTATGCTACAGAAAGGCACCTGATTCCAACAACCTACAAAACAAACAAACAGCAAAAGTATGTGATTGTGTTGGATGTTTTGTTATTTTAGTCTTCTTTTGTTTCTCCCTAGGCTCTTTCCTCCTGAAAGAATATCATTTTATTTCATTTTTAACTGCTTTCTGCCTTTAAGAAGGAAAAAAAGTGGAATTGACTTACAGATTTATCAAGCTATTTATGTTTGCTTGAAAGGAATCATTTTAATTCTGCTTGCATCATTTGAATGCCAAGAGAGCTTAGATTGAAACTCAAAGCTTGCAAGACTGCAAAAATTTAGCACTTATTGTACAATCTCTATTTACTTATCTATGTTGGAGAAGTTCAAATAGCTTAATTTTGGTCTCTTGCATTTGGAAGATAGAAGTACCACTGATTTTGATAGTTTTCTTTTAGGGATGATTAGGTTGTATGTTGTATTTTGAATAGGATTATTCGGCTGCTTGTCCAGAAAACATTAGAATTTCGACCATTTTCTTAAGCGATTATACTGTGGAGATGACTACACATAGAGATTCCCTCTGGCAACCATGATATTCAGCTTTGCATTTGCTATTTTCACTTGCTCTGTTGGGTTTCACCTTACTTTCTAATATTTATTTCATTACGTATATGTGTATTAATTTTAAGACACGATATTTCTATGTTGCCATCCTTATTCTTCAATTCTTAGACTCAGTTTTTCCTTTCATTTCAGTCTCTTTAGTAGCTATGACTTTAGTCATTTGTTACTATGAATAAGAGTGTATTTATATTGTTTTTATGGTAAATAAAGTAAAATTGGAAACTTTACAATAATTTGAAAAATCAAATCTTCTTCTGTCTTTTTAAAATTTAATTATTCACTTTACATCTCAATTGTAGTCCTCTTTCTCCTCTCTTCCCAGTCCTCCCCCTCTGCCCCTCCTTCATCTCCTTATCTCCCCTTCCCTGCCTCAGAAAAGGCAACACACACACACACACACACACACACACACACATGCCCCAGCACATCCAGTCTCATCAGGACCTCTTACTTCCTCTTTCACAATGTCCTAGCAAGGCAGCCACACCAGGGTGAGGTGATAGATAGGCATGCAACAGAGACAATGTCAGAGACAGGCCCATCCTTCTGGGGGACCCACATGGAGACTAAGCTGAATATATATGTAGAGGGTCTAGGTCTAGTAAATGCCTGGTCCTTGCTTGGTGCTTGCTCCTCAACCCATTTGGGTCCAATTAATTGGGACTGTTTTTTTTTTTTTTTTGTGGAGCTCCTGTCCCCTTCAGGTCCTTCTATCCTTCTCCCACTCTTCTACAAGGTTACCTATGCTCCATCGAAGTCTCTGTTTCTATTTCCATCCATTGCTGGGAAAAGCCTCTCAGAGGACAGCCATATGAGGCTCCCATCTGCAAGCACAGTAGAGTACTATCATTAGTGTCAGGGATTGGCTTTCTCCCATGGAGTGGGTCTCAGTTTGGCCATCCATCACACATCCTCTTTATCTCTGCTGTGTCTTAATCTCTACATAGTCTGAAGAAATTATATGTACTCACTTATAAGCAGATATTTGCCCTATAGTACAGGAAAAACATACTACAATTCACAGACCAAAGAAGCTAAGAAACAAGGAGGACCCAAGACAGGATGTTTCAATCTCACCCAGAAGAGGAAATAGAATAGTCAGCAGAACTGGTTAAAGAGAGGGAACACAGAGACTTGAGGGTGGGGATCAGATATAGGATGAGCAGGGGCAAGTAAGCAAGGGCTTGCAAAGAGAAGAGCAACCACCGTAGGTTGAGGTATCTTAGACAAGCCTGCGACCTGAAATAGGATGGGCTCCAGGGAGGATATGGGGGTGGCTCTAGCTGAAACCCCTGGTGGCAGGGGTCATGGAGCCTGGAGAAGCCACCCCCTAACCAGATAGGACTTCTGGTGAAGAGAGGGGAATACCAACGCACTTACTGTCTTATTTTTGAGAGATTTTTCACATGTAATTATTTTCTTTTCAGAATTATGTTACTTCAAAATTTCCGATTGTGTTTCTCTTTTGAAATAGCATGGACTGAAAGGAATTTTCACATGTTTGTCTGCATTTTAAAATAGGCTAGATTAGCACCGATAGACAGCCGTCCTTGAACTGCTGATAAGGAAAAGGTAAATTTTATCGGCAGTTCTGAAGTCATATTAGTCAATATCTTTAGAATCTTTTTGGTACCAGAATGGAAATCTATGACATTTGACTGCATGGCAATATATGCTACTCAAGAAACCTGTAAAAGAAGAATGCATTATAGCAGAAAGCCATGCTTGTTGTTGGGCTATTACTAATATCTGTGCAACAACCAGTCCTTAGGCCCAGAGGCCGTCCATTCTTGCTTTTCATTGTCATTCATGACAATTTATTTATTCCTGAAACATACAATTTACTGTGAATCTTCTTGCAAGTCCACTGTATGCATATATTGTTGTGGACATAGTGGTAATAATTTTCCAGGAAGACAACATTGTTTTCATATGAATAAAAGTACCTCCCATGAGTTCGGGGGGAAGAAAAAGGACGTGGGTTTACTGAATGACAGGAATGATCCCAATATCTTATCTACGCTTAGCATCAAGCCATACACCCAATATCCAGTTTCATTCAACTTCAAATATGGGACAAGACAGAAATCACATGTGATATGATCTAGTTAAGGGAATGTGAATGGCTTGTAGGGTGGAGGCGGTTAGGAAGTGGTGGGTGGGACTATAAGCTGCTTCTTTTCTGGGTTTGACAGCTTTACAAGACAGTTTTAAGCCTTTCAGGAACCAGTAAAAGACAATGTTCTGTGGACAAATATCCTGTGTCCTTATTCTAGCCTCCATTTGATCTGTAGCTTCAGGAGCATTTTTTTTTTCTTGGTAGGGTACAACACATATTTAAAGTTTGAGTTCACTCTAAATAGTCGGTTTTAGAATTGTAATCTTTATATATTTATGATTATAGTGTTTTTACTTTTTTTCATTTTATTTATTTATTTTTAACCGGTGTTATACTCACAGGAGTAGAGACTTGAGTGGTGGTGTCAACCGTAGGCCTCAAAGGCACTGTTCTCCTCTCTCTTGTTTCTAAGACAGTAGGATATTTGTTTCATTTGCCTAACAAACTGGATGAGCTTGCTCATTTGATGATCATTCACTCTGCCAATGAGCATGCCATATGTTTAGACACACGGCTTTATTTTTATGATCTTTAAAACTTAATTTATTTTTTGAAGCCAGTGGCTGAGATAATCATTTATAGGCTTGGGTACCAAGATTGGTGTCAAACTGAAAGTGTTCTGCTTTGGGCTGGAATAAAAGTATTACTTCACTTCAAGGTATGAATTCAGAAAAACAAATACATTATTATCAATAGGAAACTTCTAAGCAGGTTCATTTTTTATTAGTAGTTTGTGATTATGTGAAATGTTTCACAGGGTAGACGCCAGAGAAATGTGACCCATACATTGATTTAGAGAGGGAACATTAGGTTAGTTCATAGACATCTATCTTATGCACTATTAGTCCTTGACATTTTTAAAAATCTTTATTGTGGATAGAGAAAAAAGGATTGTTTCCCTTTTTTTTGAGCCTGTTCACTTTTATGTCAGATTGTTTTCAGAACAAATAAATAAACTAGAAAACCTAGGGGAAATGATTAAAGTAAATTAGTACTCAAACTCTATTTATGATGATATCTACAAATGTATGCAAAGTTGGACATATGGAAAGACCCATCACACAATAACTACAATTGAAGTAATGGGTAGATCTTGTACCTACCAAGGTCTAAGATTTTCTGGAACCTTTTCTTTTGGTTTAATTTTACTAAGAAAGCAACATAAAATCTGCCCTCTTTACATTTTAAACTGCACCACAGTGAACAAACATTAATGCTAGACTTAAAATCTTTAGAACATATTTTTCCTGCATAACTGAAATTTTATACTCATTGAACAACTTCCCATTTTCTTACCATTTCATCTTTGCAGGCCACTATTGCTTTCTCTCTCTCTCTCTTGCTCACTATGGGCTTAATTACTGTAGAACTCCATGTAAACATAATCACTCAGTATTTGCTTCTGCCACTGGCTTATTTCACCACACACAAAGTTCTTCAAATTCTTCACTTTGTGGAAAGAGGTCTGTGTAAACTCCACACATCCACGTAGGTGTCTTGCAGAAGTGCTTTTCCCCTTGAGTATCATAGAAGCTGAAATGATTCCTGATCTCCAAAAGCCAGAGCAAGCACAAGCTTCACTAATCTAGTTCTTGTTTCATTGACAAAATATTTTGAGATAACCTCCATTTCAGCTAAATGTGCAAGAGATAAAATAACGAACAGTGAACGCATTCTTCCCTTCAGGACCCCAGTGGCTACTTAGTTTGACAGGTAGCATTTTATTTTTCTATTTTTTATTTTTATTAATTACAGTTTATTCACTTTGTATCCCCCTGCACCTCCCGCCTCCCTCCCCTCTTCATCTCACCCTCTCTCTTCCCCACCTGTGTCCCTCCCCCAGTCCACTGATAAGGGAGGTCCTCCTCCCCTTCCCTCTGATCCTAGCCTATCAGGTCTCATCAGGACTGGCTGCATTGTCTTCTTCTGTGGTCTGGCAAGGCTGCTCCCCTGTCAGGGGGACATGATCAGAGAGCAGGCAAGTCAGTACTTGTCAGAGACAGTCCCTGTCCCCATTACTATGGAGCCCACGTGGATACTGAAATAACATTCTCTTTAAATAAGACAATTGGGAGAGGGAATCAAGCTTGAAACACAGTAACACCTATTTTAGCAAGATAGCAACCAAAATCTAAAGTACAAGCTATTATATCTAAATTAAAAGGCATTAAATAATAAACCATAATACTGGGATGAGGGAAACACATGCAACACAAGATACAGTATGTCTAATCATCTTGAAATGATAATTTAAGGGTAAAAGTTGAAAAATTATTCAGTTTTATCTAGAAATTAAGTGCACCTTTTCTCTGTTTCCCCCAAATAGATTCCGTGTTTATGATTTAATCACACCTTAAAGTTTTTCTCTCAGTACAAAGCAACCACTAAATACACACAAATATTTATTTGTTAATAATTTCCCTGGATCATTCAACATGCAGTACACTTGACTTCAAAGGCTACAATTTGGGGTGAGTGTAGACAAGCTGAAAAACGATAAATCCAAATTTCAAAACTTGTTTTTAAGACCATAGGACATGCAGGTCATTTTTACTTTTCATGAGGATGTCACACTCTCATTTAATCATCAATCTTCCTTATAATGACAAGAATTATTAGTTGCCAATCTGAACTGACTAGGACTGCAGATATAACTTTTAAAATACTTCATTTCTGAATGGCTGGGTGAGGTCATTACAATTGTTTGCGTTCTGCAAGTTTCAGGACCTAACAATCTACCAGGCTCAAGGGCCTTATGTTAAATGGTATAACATCCTAAAAGTAGCCAATTGCCTCAGTATAAGCAAATCAGAGCCCAAAGTCTAAAGAATGAACAGAAATCAAATCTTCTTTTTCTATAACTGTTTAAATATGATCCACATGTGTCCACCACTAGTTTTTCTAAAAGAAATATGCTATAAATAAGCAGAATATAACTGCTCACTGATAACTATGGACTTCCTAGATGTCTAATTGGACTTAATTATAGATCACTCACAGTAATAGCTTTTGAGTAGCAATTGTAGCATGATGTTAAGCCATTTTAGCTACTGCACATCCATGTGGCACTTCTGGCTGATAATGGAGAAAATTTGGCAGCATGACACTATTTAAGCTCAGTTGCATCTATCCTTTAAAATGGCGTCAGTATCAATGCCATCCATCTTCACTGTTGTCAGACTTCACAGTTTCAACTTTTGGTGCACAGTCTTCGAATACACCACCTCAATATTTTCACCCTCATCTTCTTCCACACCACGAGAAGATTCTTCCTCTGCTCCTTTCAAACATTTAATAAATGGTTCTTCTTTCACATGAATCTCTTTGGCAAGTTCTTTTGAGAGATATTTCTTACAGGTCTTTTCTGACCAGCTGATGAAGACCTCTTCTTCTAAAATATCTGCATCATACAAACATCTTCAAGATATGTGGAATCATAGTGGAGATCATCTGAGCTTGATCCGATGCTACCATACATTCTGTACCATGAAGAAGCTACCAATGAGCCTTTTTTATTTTTTATTTTTTGATTTGTTTCCAAATCATTTTCTTTATTTGTCATTTCATTTATTTATTTTTCTTTTTAAATTAATTAATTGTTATTTATTACAGCTTATTCATTTTGTATCCCAGCTATAGCCTCCCCTAATCTCCTCCCATTCCCACCCACCATCTCTTTTCTCCCCCTATGCCCATCTCCTGGAGGGGACAGGAGCTCCACAAGGAGACCAGCACAGCCAAGGGGGGTCCTGCCAAGATCTATACTCCAATCAAGGATGATACATGGAGAGGACCTAGACCCCCTGATCAGATGAAGCCCATAGGCTTCTCACTATTCAAGTAGGTTCCCTAATAAGGGGATCAGGAGCTGTCTATGATATGAACTCAGTAGCCGGGTCTTTCATCACCTCTCCCTGGGGTGTGCAGCTCTGTCAGACCACAAAGGAAGATGATACAGCCAGCTCTAATGAGACCTGATAGGCGAGGGTCATATAGAAGGGGAGGAGAAGGTCCTCCCCTATCAACTGAACCTTTTTGTTGTTATGACAAAAATTTAGGAAGTAATGCTTGTATTTCTTGATTTGCTCTCTTATCTTCTCACTGAAGAGAACTTCAGTCAAAACAAGAGGACCCATGACAATTTCTTTATCATATGAATCAATAATACCTTTCTCTTTCTTTTTCTTAACAAAATCAAACAGGATATTCATGCATTCTTTTATAGTTCTTTCCAAATCATCATTGAGTGCCAGACCTTTAGCATGGTCAGTGATTTCATCCATTCTGCACCTCTGAGCTTCCTCAGTTGCACCATCCCCCCAATTATCCTCCTGTCTTCTTCAGCAACATCTAGAGGAGGACTACTTTCATTTTGTGGTGAGGTGATGGAGTCTCACTGCTGGATATGAAGCTATTTTCCTTGTCCTTGACCTTTCTATTTTTCTTCTCCTTTTCTTTTTCTCTGACATACTGTCACTGTTCTCACGTGGGCTTTTGAGAATGAAAGTACAAGTTTATGATGTGTGTCAAGCATACCTCAGTGCCTACAGGCCTTAAAAGAATTACCCCTTGTTTGCTTCTTTGGATTGACAACACATGCAGATCTATTTCAGGATTCTCATACCCAGGACAGAGAAGAAATTTTTTAATGAATCCGTTTAACATGTCTTGCAGCTTATCTGCCTCTTGAGAGATCCATTCATAATATAATGGATTCTTTTTTTTTCTTTATTTTATTTTTTAATTAAAATTTTATTTTTATTTTAATTACAGTTTATTCACTTTGTATACCAGCTGTAGTCTCCTCCCTCATTCCATCCCAATCCTACCCTCCCTCCCTCATCGCCTCCTATGCCCCTCTCCAAGTCCATGGAAAAGGAAGGTCCTCCTCTCCTTCCATCTGACCCTAGCTTATCAACTCTCATCAGCACTGGCTGCATTTTCCTTCTTAACATCAAACTGGTTCTGTGCTTCCAGTCCACAAGCAAAATACTTGGTGGGGTATGTTGGAAGCTGATTAAATGCCTTTGCAACATCAACATCTGGAATGTTCTTGCCCTGATTCTCAGTATTTCTTAAGGATTAGATAGGCTTTAGAGACTGATTTTATCATTCTTCTATTTTTTTCATCACATCTTGAATTATTCACTGTGAAGATATTGTTTTATAGAGCTAGTGCCTTTGTGGCCATCAGTTATTAATGGCTGTAACTTGGCTGCAGTAAGACTTATGGCTCTATATCACTGTTTCTCAACCTGTGGGTCATGAACCTTTTGTGGTTGTGCAATCCTTTCACAAGGTTATTTTTTTAGGACGAACAGAAAACACAAATATTTACATTACAATTTGCAACTAGCAAAATTCCAGTTATGAAGTAGCAATAAAAATAATTTTATGATTGGGTTACCACTACGTATGAACCATATTAAAGGGTCGCAGCATTAGGCAGGCTGAGAAGCACTGATTCTATATGTTGATCATGGGAAGTTATTCAGCAATCAAACTGTTAGGGAGAGGCCTTTCATGCATATTCAAGCTTCCCCAGGAGTAAAATGATATACTTCATTCTTGTTCTACTTTAAAATGTTTCCTAGTGACACTATGCCACTGTTTGGTTAGTAGACAAATACTTATTATATACTTATCAATTTGAATTGGATTCCAATTTGTTTAAAAACAATCTATTCTGATTTCTAACACTTTTCTAAGAAAAACCCATGACTCATTCTAAAACAAACACTATTACCTTTGATAGACATCTCACTGCTTTTTACACGTTGGTAAAAGACAAAGCTATAAAATAAATCACCTTGTTTGATTACGTTGGTGCTTTTGCATGAGCGATTTATCTGGAAGTTATTTTGCTTACAAGTAGGTATTCTATGACTATACTATTAAGAGTTTATCTTACCTCAGGGAGTTATTTCTAAAATTATGACTTACTTTTAACAAATAAAAAATAATTTCCTGTTTTATTGAGTAGAATATTGAATACTTGACCTCTAATTTCCATGAATTTGGCTTTATTTAATATTCTGCTCCACAGGGGGTACTTACCAACATGAGTATGGAAAGGACAGGATGGCCTCCTATTTATACAACTCTCTATTAGATACCTAGATTTCTACAAAATGAGTTAACTTACAATTCTATCTGGTAAGGATAACATTTGCACTCATTTAGTGATGTCATACAGCTGTCTCTCAGGCTTCTCTGGCAAAGAATACAACCTCAAGTTCTGATACTCCTTTTTCAAAGTAGGAGGAAGGAGAATTTATAGGAGATACAAGAAACTCTAGTTAAATTCAGTGTGTCACAAACAAGCAATATATGAAGTTAGGAGGTATCCTGTTGGGAAGGAGGCTTTGAGTAGGACAGATAGGGAGGATGGGAGAGAATAATCAGGGGTGAGAATGACTAAAATTCATGATCTACATATTTGAAATGATAAAGGAAAAATTGTCAGGCCATCCATCTCCTCTCATCATATTATCAATATTATGCCTAGAATAACCTTGAACAGCAGGAATTAGGATTCCTTTGCAAATCACTTCTGATTTGAATGTTTGAAGTAAGTGATAGTATGATGCCATCAACCCTTTCTGGGTATGGAACTTATTTTTCTTTCCAACGCTCCAGAAGGAATTATGTTCAATCTTACCACTAAGATATTCTTGTTCTTCTAATCAATTGGTTTATCTATTTTAAATTATGAGTTGTTTAAAAGTGATAATTGTATCCTTTGCAGGGTGATTGCATTTTCTTTTGTCTCAAAAAACCCATGTTTTATTATGAGCAGACTGTAACCATAAGGTCTAGCTAGGGTTCTCAGTGGGAACTGCCTTCATACAGTCACCAGTAATTAAGACTTTCCTTTACTGCAAAAATACTCTGAGCAGGTTGCTGGGATCTGAATGTTTCCCAAATTCCTGTGCAGGAGCATGATCAATACTGTGATTAGACTGAGAGATGGGGCCTTAAGAGGCAATAAGGCCATGAGAGCTGTGTCATTATGGATAAGGTTAGTGACCTTAACAAAGGGCATTTAAAGGTAAGCTCATCCTTTCAGACCCATCTGTGGTGTAAGAACACAATGATCACCATCTCCAGAGGATGCAGCTACAAGATACAAGGCACAGAGAGCTGCCCTCACAAGACACTAACACTGCCAGAACTTTGATCTCAGGCTTACCTGGCTCTGTTACAATTGTTAAAAACCATTTTGGGGGGGAGGGTAGGGGAAGTGACAGTCACAGTTTATTGTCAACAGCCTGCTCACCTTTCAGCCCTAGTACAACTGGCATGACACACAGTCCCTGTGATTGAAAAGTCCCAAGTGACTTAGAAACACTTTAAAGGCTCACTGAGTAAGCTCAGACCTTCTTCATCTCCCAAAGGACTTGGTTCACAGCCATAAAGAAAAATTAAAGGAATTCTGTGATTCTGGGAGCTCATGTCAGAAAAAAATAATTATAGACTCGGCATAAAACCAAATTTTTGATACTCACTACCCATGTTATAGCACTTCATCATAGCAGCACCAGTGAGTTGGGGCAGAACAAGAAGTAGGCATATTTAGAAGACAAATGCTTGAAAATGTGAAAATGGACTTGGGACTTGTTACTGGGTAGGAAACAGACTATTTAGGACTATTTTGTTGAGAGGTTCAGAACAGAAAAAGAGGTATAGCCACATACTTACTTTCCCTAGCGATCATTTAAATGTACCAATTAGATCAAAAGGTTGATAGAAACTCTGTTGAGTTCTTAGACAAAAATGAGGATTATTTCCTTTGAAACTAGAAGAGCATTATTTTAATAAATTAGCAAAAATTGATTATGTTTTGTCCATGTTTTATGATTTGAGGGAGATACAGAACAGATCAAGAAGCCAGTTGCCATTCACAAATCAATGGATATCAAGGGAACATGGGAGATCTTTCAGGTTGCTACTCTCATTTGAAACTCAGAGAAACAATGTGTCAAGAGAACAGTTTCAAGAGAGGGGTCCAGGTCACATGTGCATCTCAGGGTGTGCAAACCTCACCTCAAGTCTGTTCTCCCTGCATTCTACTATGGTGCTCTGTGGCTGCTACAGCTGTGGCTACAGTAGGCACAGGTGTGATGCCGACTGTTAGGCCCAATTAACGGGGACCCTATGTTACTTAGGAGGCGAAGAGAACTCAGGAGACCAAGCTTCGATGCAATAGCAAGAGGTCATTTTATTTGATCCATCGCGATGAGACTGCCCCCCACGAAAGCTGCAAGGGACAGCAAGGAGTGACAGAAGGCTGGAGTTTTTAAAGGGAGAAGGGCGGGAATCTCAGGGGTTGCAGGCTTGGCAACACTGGATTGGGTAGTTGACTTTTAAAATGATTGGTTCATGTTAGATGCCAAGTCCATCTGATCCTGCCCCAATGTGGGTGGGGAAGCTGTGACCTCTGGACCAGTTGCTAGGCAACGTTTTCTCTACTGCGGATCTGGACACTCCTCCATGGCTGGGAGGAGACCTTTCGCATTCCTTTGCAAGGGGGTGGGGTCTTGCTTTTTCTTCTTTCTGCTTTCTGCAAAAGTGCTAGGAGAATTTACTTTAACATGGGGTACAGAATTTATAAAGCTAGCCTGATCCTTTCACCAACCACTTCTATGGAGATTGCAAGAACATTGGTAGCATCAGAATGGTTCTGTCTCCGTAGCTGTGCCCAGTATATAAGCTGTAAAGGCATCACCGCCTCCATCCACTCAGATTTCAGAGTACCCCAAAGCCTCAGGTCCTGATGAGAGCCTTTGAGGGGCTGGGGCAGGATGAGAGTGGAGGGGCTGCTGTAGAATTCACACAGAGTAAGGATTTGTAGAGTTACTTTTGTTGAACTGAATTAGGGAGAATGCACAACTCCTGACTGTTCTAAAACAGATCGAATGCCTGTAAGCAATGTGGTCTGGGGGAGCCAGAGGTACCTGTCTTCAACCCCTGTGGGTTGTTTCATGGGCTGATTTAAAGGCTGCACCTAATAGCACAGGGGTCCTGTGTGTGTGTGTGTGTGTGTGTGTGTGTGTGTGTGTGTGTGTGTGTGTGTGTGTAAGGTTGAACACATTATTCAGAGTCAAAGATTATTTTGAAGACTCAGGTTTGGATTTCTTATATAGGGTTTTGGAGTTACTGGGAGATATCCTTCTCATTTCTTCTTACCTTCATCTTTTTTTTTTGTCTTTTTATAGTGAAAATGATTGTTGGTGCTTATCCCAATAATATACTCTGGAATTATATAACAAACTTGATTTTCATAGGCTCATATATAGTAGAGAAATCACATGAGAAAAAATCATATCTTGAGTCTCACAAATATTTGATGCGGATGAGACTGTAGATTTTAGGCTTTTGAATTGAAGCATGTGCTTCCTACCACATTGGGCAAACAACTAAAACATTAATTTTGGGAGTCATTCAGCTTACAACATTCTGTCCAGGCCACAACATTCATTTTCTGTCCACATACACAATACATTAAGTCTATCATAATGTTTGAAAAAGAGAAATTTAAGGGTTTTACGTCTGTAAGAAACACTCAGTGAACTCTGGCTACCAAAACAAAAGAGGACAGAAAGCATGAGATGGGTTTTTGTGAAACATAAAGTTTAATGCAGTAGACTTCACTTTCTGTATTATGACTCTTTCGATACTGTGATCTTCTAAACACTATTTCTCAGAGAGTTTGCAGCATAGACCATAAGAATCAGGTTATTTGGTGGTTGTATACATCCTACTCTTCATAAGTCTTGTGCTTACAATTTTTTTTCAGGACAAAATACAGTAAAATTGCTTTAAGTTCAAAAAAGGTTGAGCTGAAAACTGTATAAATGAGAGAGAAATTTTCTTTGCAACCTTCACATTTTAAGCTTGAACTCATGAAAACCAAAGGCTAATCAGTATCAAGAGGCTCCTGGCTGATGAGTATTCAACCACAATGTATTTGAAGTTGAACCTCCTGGATCAGTGCTCTTTAGAGAAGGTTTTTGACAATTTAAATATCCTTAGTGCTGAGAGAGGGCTGAGCTCTTATGCAATGCACATTTCCATTGAATGTGTTTTTCTTTCCTACACAATTCACAACAATCAGAGTAGGAAGGAACTTTACTCCATGGGATGATTTTCTTTCTGAAAGGCATTTTCAGGAGAATAATAAAACTCCATTATTCTCTCATGGAACTCTCTCAGAAATCTCTGAATTTAGAAGATCAATGATAGTTGATCTTCTAAATCAATAGATTGTCTCTATTTACTTGTGCACAAATAGCAAAGAGTTAAATTATCTGAGAACTATATTACTGTATCATTACTTTCATTCAGCTTTTTACTTTCTGAATACTCTGTGTCAGTTACTTCTTTAGGACCTTGAAGTACAAAAATAAGCTAGCTAAACCTCCTGCCCTCATGATGCTTGCTATGAGAAAGGCACTTCTAAATGGTATGTAATGACATGGATATGAGATGGACTGAAGAACATCATTAACAGTGTGTATAAAGAATGTTCACACAGAGGATTCAAACTCTAAGAATAAAACATTATTTGATATTTATCGCCTACTTAAATTTATACTGAGTTAATAACTGCACTTTAAAATGTAGCTCTTGGAGTTGATTTCTACACTCTAGACTTCAAATTTACTAGATTGTATTTTGCATAGACATGGTCTTTATAAGTCTGTCTCTCTGGGTGGTTTCTGGCATTCAGTTAATATGGCTCTTTATACTATTTTTTTAGCTTCCTTACCATTATTCAATATTCATCTCAAATAATCAGTTATTCCAGGAAACTTTCCCACTCCTTAGTGTACTTCACCAATACAACTATTCGTCATCCTTCCAATATCTGTGAGCAACCAAATTAAATTGCATCACCAGTGTTAAGCACCCACCAGGTACTTGATACATTCTCATTAGAAACATTTGAAAAGAAGAATTGATGTAAACTGACTAACAGCTAATATCAGATTCCTCTATAATTTGGATTCTGACCATCCTTTCATTTATATGCCTCTGTGCATATGAAATTGATCTATCCCAAGCAAGTTTATCTACTCACAATTCTAAACACCTTGTTTTTTTTTTCAGGTTTTAATCTAAGCTGTTGCTAAAGCATAGTCTACAAAACTACCGAAATGCCAACTGAAAATTAATTACACTAACTCTATTGTCTTCTCTGATTCTTTGCATTTATAGGGTACTTAGTAAGTTTTTTGTTGCTTAAGTTTTTTTTTAGACAGTATAAACAACAAATAATTAAAATATGACTGTTTTTTCATTCTTTACTTATATAATTTATTTATCTATCACCTACCATTTATTCTTTTTCTATCTATCTATATTGATAGGAGAAAATATTGGCTATCCATAATATCATTTTCTTATAATTATCTAGTAATAGTATTATATTATAAGTGTAATACAAATTGTCAAAGACTTTCTGGGTATGCATGTCTTTAAGTAATAGCCACTAAAACTAGAAAATTGAGCTATATTCTCAAATTTAAGAACATCACTGTGACAATTTATTGAGAAAGTAAAAGAGTTTTAAATGTATTATTGACAAAAGAAAATAAAAATAATTACAAACTTCTGTGTATAAAATTCCTTAGCTATTTATACAGCCAAGCTTTGGGTTAGTAATAAGGAAAAAAGAAAGAAAGAAAAAAGAAAACAAAACGAAAACCTAACAAACTAGTGCCAAGGGTGGAACACCTACTTATGAAGTGTTTGTCAGGGAGATCCCAGAAGCTCCCAAAACAATAAAGACTGTTGCTATTTCCTCTTTTAGTGTCCATCAGAATGAGATGATGAGACCTTATTGCTGAATACACCTTGGTTGTGTGATACAGTGGAACCAAATTTGAACTGAGTTGGAAGTTTCCCTTCTAGCACTTAGCTTTCATTGTCCTGGAAGGTGTTTTGCAGGCTGATGAGGTGGAAAGGCATTCATGGTTGTATCATGTTATAAATCTTATGAATTAGAAGAGTAGCATTCTATGCAAGATGGGCCCACTTGTGAAATAGTGGTACTATTACGGAGGGATAACCAACCACTTTCTGACTGGATTTGAGGCATGTTCCACATGAGGGAATACATGCCTACTGTTATAACCCATGTAAAAAAAAAAAACCATGACTGGGAAGATTGTACATTCTTTCTTTCTATTGAACAGTGATGAATGCAGAGATTCATTGTTGCACAAGGCCCTGAGATTAAGTGATTGATGAGCACTCCAAGTAGATACTTATAACATATCTCTTTAGGATCAGAGAACATTATGGAACAGGAACTGGAAAGAATGTAAAATAAGTGTAAGGGAGAAGGGCTTCGAAATGCATCTCTTGTGCAAAACAAAATCATTGCTGTCAAGAACTCATAGCCACACTTGCACTGTATCTGCACAACAATAGATCTACCAATAGCCATGAAAAGATGGAGGATGGGCTTGGGAGCACTACCTTCACTGATTAATTACTTGCTCCTGATGGATTCATAAAAGTGAGAAGTCATTGACTTTAGCTCGGTACCCACTTGTGACTCTTCCAGATTCTGATGGGATGTTCCAAACCAATGGTCATACAGATGGCCCTGGCTAAACTAAATGGGTCACAAAACAAAACTGAAGGTTAAGAATCTGGGAAAAGAACTGAGGAGGAAAGGTTTTCATATAAAAATGAGAGGGAGATAAGTTGAGTAATTCTGTGAGGAATGTTGCACATTTGATAAGAATCAAATTGACTCAGTTGATGGATGTGGGTAGTATGAACTTCAAAGCAATATAACTTTTTTTCCAGTAAATGAACACGGGTGTCTTTCTATTTATTATATTTTCAATTTCTTTTATTATTTTCATTATAGGGATCTTTTGCCTCTTTAGTTATATTTGTTCCTAGAAACGGACAAATCAGAATAACAGGGCACATATTACTTGATGTCACATGATATATAAAAATGTAGATATGAAAGCTGAAGAGACACTAGGAGAAGTAGAGTGACAGATTACATAGGAAAAATTCATGAGGAAATGACACAAAAAGATAAAAATCAATCTTCTATCCTCAGCTGGGGTGGAGAATTGGAAAATATATCTAGTGATGGACCCTACTAAGACACAGACATTCATATCATTGTTTTTGGTTAGGACTTGCTAGAAGACAGTGTTATGATTTAATATCTCTTAGTTTTGTCAATAATATAGTTGACATCCAGAACATACATTTAATATACTGACACAGGACTGAATAAAGAATGTCTAGATGAAAGATAGGTAGACACAGCAGTATGATTGACATCACTAGAAGTTATCATCTAAAAATAACATTTCTCTTGCGGACAAAAGGATGGTACAGAAAAGAAGTACCAGGGAGATCCAAGATGGCTACCATGAGAAGACACTCTGTCTGAGGAGTAAGACAGCAGAAACAATGCAGCGACCAGGAGATTGAACTCTGGGACCTAAAATGCCAGCATTTGCGATTGCCAGGTGAGCAGAACTCCTATGGTGAGAAAATCAAGTGGGAAAACCCTAGGGACACCTAGTTATTACCCGGAAAAATCTCCAGGTGACCAGCGGCGCACAGCTCTGATATGAACAAGCAGCCATGCTGGGTGCGCGCAGCCGCCATAATAGACTGGATTACACAGTCTCCCCAGCAATCTGAGGAGGAACCAGGGTACCCTTCTCACTGACCTGCACACTGCAGGTGCACACTGCACGCGTCCGCCAGCAAAAACCTCAGTCCGTGTGTGAGTCCACGGGCAAGTCTGGGAAGGACCTGGGTTCTGCTTCAACCCATGGGAGTACAGCAGGTGCACACTGATCGCGGGAACCACCTCAGACTGAGAAGGTCGGGGGACCTTTTTGACCAGACTGCACACTGCGGGCGAACACTGCATGTGTCCTCCAGCAAAAACTTCAGTCCGTATGTGTGTGTGTGTGTGTGTGTGTCCACTGACCAGACAGAGAAGGCCTCGGGCACCATTTCAGACAGGCCTGCATACAGCGGGTGCACACTGCTCAACAATGCTTGCAACAAATCCAAACCCACTGTGTGTGCCCCAAATATCATCTCAGACTATGGTGCATAGCTCCTGGCCCAGAAGGGGACACCAAATCTCCAGGCCAGGGGAGAGCCCTTAGCAGCAAGCCCAGGGCAGAGCCCCCAGTCCCCAGCTGACATCTCAAACCGAGAAAATCAGACTCTAGCACAGAGGGAGGAGCAAAGCCTCCAGACCAGAGGGGTGACTAGCCTGCAGTGCTCACAGCTTCTAGCATAGAGCGCGAAGCCAGGCACACAGGAGCCCACAACAGAGTTCAACTGAGACACAACACACACTAACAAACCACTGGAAATCCCTGATCTTCTTAAAGAATACTCCTGACACAAGAGATTGACTGTTTCAGACTGAAGTACAGCCTTAAAGCACAAACAGATCCCTAATTATATATAAACAAATGCCCAGAAATTGGTGAAAGAACTCACCCAACAAAAATCAGGACACCATGGCCCCACCAGAAACACCCAAAAGCAGTGGAGATTTTAATTCAGCGGAGACACAGGAAAATTATGTTAAAGCTTTGATTATGCAGATATTGGAGGAACAAAAGGAGAGACAAAAAGAGGAAATGAACAAGGCCCTCAAAGAAATGGAGAAGAAATTAACTGC
>CM053753.1:71545920-71567851 GCA_028658305.1 Pachyuromys duprasi | reverse complement strand
AAAGAAAGAAAGAAAGAAAGAAAGAAAGAAGTAGTAGGACAAGAGCCTACCACAGAGGGCCTCAGAAAGACTCTACCTAGCAGTGTATCAAAGCAAATATTAACACATAACCAATCCTTTGGCAGAGTGCAGGGAATCGTATGAACGAAGCGGAGTTAGTATGGCCTGGAGAGGACAGGAGCTCTGCAAAGACCAAATATATTGGGCACAAGGGCCTTTTATGAGACTGTCTCTCCAACCAAGGACCATGTAGAAATATAACCTAGAACCCCTGCATGTACTTAATAAATGGTAGCTTCATATCCAAGTGGGTACACTAGTAATGGGAAGAGGGAATATTTAGGACATGAACTCAATGGCTGGCTCTTCGACCTCCCCACTCCCCGAGGGAGGAACAGCCTTGCTAGGCCACAGAAGAGGACATTACAGCCATTTCTGAGGAGACCTGATAAACTAGAGTTAGATGGAAGGGAGGAGGTCCTCCCCTATCAGTGGACTTGGAGAGGGGCAGGGAGGAGATGAGGGAGGGAAGGGGGAGATAGGGAGGGAATGTGAGAGGGGGCTATGGCTGGGATACAAAGTACATAACCTGTGATTAATATAAAATAAAAATGTTTAAAAAAGGATGGTACAGAATAGTAGAAAAATCAATTTCTTTAGTAATGTGTTCATTCTAAACTAAGCCATCATTAATAATCACTGAGAACAAAGCATTGCAAGAATACAGAAACATAGCCACCTTTGTTTTGCTAAGTGGATACTAGAGTTTCTTCTTTCTAAAATATATGGTAGTATATCAGCAAAAAGGAGAAAAATGATTTGGATATTTTGGGAGCTACATTGTTTGTGATCTTACTTTGAGGTATTATTTCAGCACTTCCTAAAAGGTGATAAAGATTTTTCAAAATTGGAAAAATATTAGTTGTTTTCCAGCTTTCCCCCAATATCCCTCATGTATATATTTGCAGAGTTAGTGAAACATGTATTCTCAAGACACCACATTCTTAAGAGAGAATGATTGGAAAGTGTCACCTGCACTTTGTTAATTTGCGGTCTCACTCTCTCTGTAGCTGGCACACACGTCTAACTTTTCATTTGGCAGAACAGAAGTAGCTGTGATGCTGAAAACAGAGGCAATTCTTTTTCTCATAAAGCAAAAGATACTGAAATTTTGAGTAATTACAGTCCCGTTTCAATTTTACTCGCAGCAGTTAAATTATTGAAATGTCTTTTTTTCAGTCAAATGACATTTTTTTTTGGTTTACAAATATTTTATTGGCATTGGAGCAATTTCATTTCTATTACTGTAGTTTCTCAACTCTGCATTATTAAAAATAGGAAATAATCTTCCAAAAGGGAATACCAATTCAGGTGCTAATGTCAAATTTAATTTATTGAGCTGCTCATTCTTTTGAGTTAGGAGAACTGTAATATATTTTAACCTAAGGTATACATTATTTTAAGGTTTGTATTTTAATTTGTGTGCATGTGTGAATATGGGCATATATCTGAGAAGAACAGAAGTGGGTGTAAGATCACAAGTAGTGGGAGTCACAAGTGGTTGTGAGGCATCTGACACAGTGCTGGAAACTGTGCTCAGGTCTGCTGAGAACAGAAAACACTTTTAAACACTGACCTACCTCTTCAGTCCACATATGTATTATTTTTTATAAATGTGTTTTGACTTATTAAAGCTGGAATCCTGGCATCTCACGACAAAAATAAAATATAAAGGGTTGCGTTAGAGAGTTTCTGCCAGGCATATAATAATGTCCAAGCCCATGGTAGAATTTAGCAAATGCTAATTCTATCTGTCTCAGGGCTTACTGTCTATAAACTTGCTGCTACTGTATAAAAACACGAAACTACACTGAAACTATTTCATTGGAATAAATAGTAATTATAAAATTTACTTAAAATAGTAAATAGAAAATGCTTTAATTTTAGAAAATAAGACTTTAATACCCTGAACTTGAGAGAATTTTCTGCAGATTATATCCCAAGAAACATGTTAATAGCTCTGGGCAAGTCCACAGGTTTTCATTTCTTTATAATTCTGTGGGTCATGATGTGGTATCCCATTAGTCTCTGTGATTGGAGGGTGCAGCACTCTTGCAATGTGTTAGAGTCTATAAAAAAATCAGACTAGATAGGTTAACTGGAATGTTTATGTGCCCAATGCATTGAATATGTGGGGACTTTGCAAACTTAAGCTCAGAAGGATCTACTATAGAAAGTTTTACATATTTTATTCTTTTTAGTTGATATTTTCACTATTATCTCATAGAATATATATTTACAAAGTAACAAAATCTCATTGTGATTATGCAGTTTTGTATATCTTGTGGGACTATTTCCAAAAATGAGTGTTTAAATGGTTAAATATTTTATTATTTACTACCAAAGGAAAAGCATTTATGAAAAAAATACTCCAGATTATTCATTTCTGAAGCTAACTTTCATGGATGGTGAAGTAAGGTACTCCTAAATTTAGTCTTCCATGAAAGCAATGAAGACTTATAAAAATGACAACGAGTTTTCTTTAGAACCCTGGAAAATTTTAAAATGATGTTACTCTCTATGAATTACTCTATGTCAGTGTTGTTCACTAAATACCTTTCCTATTTCTGAACTTGTGGATGTTATGCTGGTGTTTTTCATTTCCTAATGATACTGTGAATTACAAAAGTTTGAGGAAAAGTGAAAAATGACAACCTGAAGTGTAGGTAGATACCCAGATAGGTAAGTGTAAGGAACTTCATGGAACACTAACTCATGCATGAGCTGACAATTCTTTAAAAAAAAAAAAAAACTTCATTATACTCCAACCAAGGACCATTCATGGAGATAACCTAGAACCCATGCTCAGATGTAGCCCATGGCAACTCCGTATCCATGCTGGATGCTGGTAACCTAGTAAGGGAAACAGGAGCTGTCTCTGATGTGAACTCAGTGGCAGGCTCTTTGACCACCCCGCCCTGAGGGGGGAGTAGTCTTGCCAGGCCACAGAGGAGGACAATACAGCCAATCCTGATGAAACCTGATAAGCTAGGATCAGATGGAAGGGGAGGAGGATCTCCCCTATCAGTGGACTTGGAGAGGGTTTGGGAGGAGATGAGGGAGAGTAGGATTGGGAGGGAAATGGGGGTGGGTGGCACCAGCTAAGATACAAAGTGAATAAACCAGTTAACACTGAAAAATAAAAATTTAATTAAAAATAAAATAATAATAAATAATGGTTACAGGTAGCACAGGAGAGTTTTATGAATGAAATCTATCCTATCAGTATTTTTATGTCCTAGTCACTTGCTAAAATACTGTGACCTATTTTTTTAACCTCATTTTTTTTCATTTGTAAGATTGGGAAGCTGGACATTTCTTTAAGTGCTTATCAGCACTTAAGAGATTCCTGAATTGGGATTCTCTGTTTAGTTCTGTATCTCATTTGTTAATTGAATTATTTGGTTTGTTGGTGTTTGCTCTCTTGACTCTATATATTTTAGATATTAGCTCTCAGTAGGATGCAGCGTTGGTGAAGATATTTTTTCCAGTCTGTAGGCTGCTGTTTTGTCCTAATGACAGTGTCATTTGCTGGCAGAAGCTTTGCAGTTTCATGAGGTCCCACTTAAGTGTTGATCTTAGTGCTTGACTTGTTAGTGTACAAGTTGTCACCTCTACCAATGCAGTCAAGGCTCTTCCCGATTCTGTCTTCTAATAGACTTAGTGTAAATGGTTTTATGTCAAGGTGTTTCATCACTTGGACTTGAGTTTTATGCAGGATGATAAATATGGATCTATTTGAATTCTACATGCAAACATCCAATTAGACCAGCACCATTTGTTGAAGATCTTTTCTCTTTTTTTCTTTTCTTTTTTTCCATTGTATGGTTTTGGCTTCTTTGTTAAAAATGCAGTGTCTGGAGGTATGTGGGTTTATTTCTGTCTTTGATTCTATTCTAATGATTAACCTGTCTATTTTTATGCAACACCATGTAATTTTTATTACTATTGCTTTGTAGTACAGCTTGAAATCAGGGATGGTGATATTCCAGAAGTTCGTTTAATACACAGAATATTTTAGCTATCCTGGGTTATTTATTTTTCCATATAAAGTTGAGGATTGCTCTTTCAAGGTCTGTAAAGAATTGTGGTGGAATTTGGATGGACATTTAATATGTGCATTGCTTTTGGTAAAATGGTAATTTTTACTATATTAATTCTACCATTCTAGGAACATGGGGAGCATCTTTCCATCTTCTGGTATCTTCTTCAATTTTTTTCTTCAAAGACTTGAAGTTCTAGTTACACAAGTCTTTCATTTGCTTGGTTAGAGTTACATCGAGCTATTTTATATTATTTGTGGCTATTGTGAAGGGTGTTGTTTACTTATTTTTTCTTCAGCCCGCTTATTGCTTGTATAAAGGCTATTTTTTTAGTTAATTTAGTATATAGCCACTTTACTGAAGAAATTTATTAGCTGTAGGAGTTCTCTGGTAGAATTTTCAGGGTCACTTTTGTATACTATCATATTATCTATGGGAAGCAATACTTAGACTTCTTTTCCAACTTGTACCCTATTGATCTCCTTTAGTTGTCATATTGCTCTAGCTAGAACTTCAAGTACTATATTGAAAAGATATGGAGAAAGTGGGAAGCCTTGTTTTGTCCCGAGAAGCACATAATAAAATGTCAATGTTCTTAGTCATCAGGGAAATGTATATCAAAATGACTCTGATATCCCATCTTACAACTGTCAGGATGGTTATGATCAAAAACTCAAATGACAGCTCATGCTGTCGAGGATGTGGAGCAAGGGTAACTGTCCTCCATTGCTAGTGGAAATGCAAACTTGTACAACCACCATGGAAATTAATCTGGAGGTTTCTCAGAAAAAAATGGGAATAGATCTATCCCCAAGACTTAGGTATACCACTCCTGGGCATATACTGAAAAGATGTTCCACTGTACTATAAGAACAATTGTTCAACTATGCTCATGGCAGCTTTATTTGTATTAGCTCGAGACTGGAAACAACCTAGATGTCCCTCGACTGAAGAATGGATAAAGAAAATGTGGTATATTTACATAATAGAAAACTACTCAGTTACAAAACAAAGACATTATGCAATTTCCAGGCAAATGGATAAAACTAGAAAAAACCATACTGAATGAGGTAAACCAGACCCAGAAAGACATGTGTGGTATGTTTACTTATAAGTGGATATTAGCCATAAAATACAGATTAATCCACAGACCCAAAGAAACCAAGGAGGGATCAAGTGAGGGTGCTTGAATCTAACCCAGAAGGGGAAATAAAATAGACAACTGAACTAGATGGAAGAAGGGAACTGGTGAAAGAAGGCATGAGGTGGGTAATGGTGTTGAGGATCGTGTGTGGGGAGAGCAGGGTGATGGGAAGAGGACAGGAAGAAAGAACAGAAATAGGTGAGGGGGCTTCTCTGGGACAGGGGAACCTCCATGAAATTTATGGGGGTGACCTTAGTTGAGACTACCAGCAGTTGGAGATATGGAGCCTGAAGCAGTCACCTTCTGTAGCCTGGTGGGACTTCCAGGGGATGGAGAAGAAAATCAACCCACCCATAAAACCTTTGACCCAAAAATTTAAAGCTTACAAGAAATGTAGGGTTAAAGAAGTAGCAGAGACTGAGGGAATGCCAAACAGATGACTAGCACAACTTGGGACTCACTCCGTGGGAGAAAGTCAGACTGTGACACTATTGATGATATTCTGCTACGCTTGCAGACAGGAGCCTAGCATAACTGTCTTATGAGAGGCTTTATCCAGCAGCTGATGGAAATAATTGCAGAGACCACACTCAAAAAATAGACTGAGCTTGGGAGTTTTATGGAAGAATGGGCAGAAAGATAGAGGACAGAAGGGTCAAGGGCACCCCAAGAAGACCTACAGAGTAAACTAACTTGGGCTCATGGTTAGTTCACAGAGACTGAACCACCGACCAAAGAGTATGCATGGGCTGGACCTAGACTCACTAAACATATGTAGCAGATGTGCAGCTTGGTCATCATGTGCATTCCCCTAAGAGTGGGAGTAGAGGCTGTGTCTGACTCTGTGCCTGTCTTTGGATCCCTTTTCCCTAAGTGGGATGCCTTGTCTGGCCTCAGTGGGAGAGGATGTGCTTAGTCCTGCTGTGATTTGAGGTGCCAGAATGGGTTGGTACCCCTTGGCGACCTCACCTATGGAAGGAGTGGGGTACAGGGGAAGTGGGCAAAAGGATGGGACCGGAGGAGAGGAGTGAGTGGACTGGGATCTGATTGTAAAGTGATTAAATAAATAAATAAATGAGAAGAAAAAAAATGCAAGGAGGCTGAAAATCCCTTCACAGCTCCTTTGTGTATGTCAAATGAAACGACTGTAAAGAAGGTACTCAGCACAAGTCATCTAGTCATCTCCCAATTTCCTCTCTTTTAGACTAGAAACATAAGCTATAATCCATCAGCCACTTTCTTCTTTTCATTCTATTGATTTACAACATTACTGAGACACTGGTTTGTGTAATACACATGGATTTTAGCCTTTCATCTCGGACACACAGGAAGCTGATTCCTACCCAGCTTAAAGTGATTTGAGCCTGGTACATATCCAGTCTTGGTCATTGCTCTACTCTCTTTTGCCAAATCTACCACGGATTATGGTGAGCTTTTTCAGTCAATGGGATCTATTTTTGTTCCCAAAAGATCAATTGAAGCTTAGTGTATGGTCAGAGGGTCACTTATAGTCCAGGGGCTGTCTGATTTTCTACCAACAAACAACTGAACCAGTAAGACAGGCTTTTCATCACCAAACTCCTTTGCCACATTGAAAGTATAGTCTATGCTCAAATTTTTCTACTTATGAAAAATTTACCTTGGAGAATTCTCAGCTATGTTAAGCATTTCCTAGTATTTCTATTCTTGGTAGCCTCATTTCTATATATTTTTTCATTTCAATAAAATATGTTTTTAACTGATACATAAAAATGAAATTGTACATATTAATAGTTTAGCAGGTAAAGCTTTGATAGGTTCTTGTGTTTTGTGATATTAACATACCTGTTTCCTCATTTTTATGGCAAAACTTTTAATCATTTTTTTAACTTTTAAGTGGTTTATAAATCTTATGTTATATACATATATCTTATATAAGCTATATATTATATATATCATTATCTATGCAATTACGTTAGTTGTTTACTCAAGCAGAATTAACGGAACATTGAGACTAGTACCCTATAATTTTTCCTCTAGATGAATTTGCTTTTGGACTGCAATGCTTGTTGATAAAACCTTCCCACTGGCTGGATAAAAGGCTACACAAAGGGCTGCCTAAAGTCTGCAACATCCCTAAGAACTTAGTGGCCTGTGGGTTCTTGTCTACAGCTCATAACTTGAAGTGAAACCCAACCTAGTGCTTGGGTTTCTGTTCAGTGGGCAAATGCTGGCTGAAATTCATGTCAGGCAATCAAGCTGAGACCCTTTTGGACAAACCCAAAACCTTTCTAACACAGGCACCAATATTTTATACTTATAAATATGAAAATCTAGAAGTTTCCAATTGCTTTGGTCCTGTGTTCCCTATCCTGTGGCTTCTATCATCCCTGTCTATGTGGAGCATGTTTACTCCTGGTGCACTGAGGAGGTATTTTAGATTTCACATTCCATGCCTCCTACTCATCCTTGTGATGCTCATCTCATGACCTCTTTTCTGAAGGCAGATTCAGTGCTGCCCTGGGAAAGGTTTTTTTTTTTTTTTTTTTTTTTTTTTTCTTTTTCCTTGATGGTAAGCAACAGAAGAGTTTCATCAGTCAAGTTCCAAACCTCCTTGCCATTCCGTCACACCTCTATACTGGTCTCAGCTAGAGGCTGTTCTTCCATTGTGGTCTGAACTACAGGGGAGAAGCTTGTCTTTTGGTGAGGAGCTATGGGAGAGGGTGATGTCTTCTGTGTTCTCACTGCTACACATTGATGAGATGCAAGGAACAAGTTTACTTTTTAGTTTTTTATTTATATTTTTTTTCACAATTTATTCATTTTACATCCCAATTGAAGACCCCTCCCTCAATGCCCCCCAGTCCCACTTTCCCTCTCTTTTCCCCTCATCTTCTTCCCCTAGTCCACTGAAAGGGAGAGTTCTCCACTACTGCCATCTTCTCTTAGCTTGTTAAGTTTCATCAGGACTTCCTGGATCCTCTTCCTCCATGGCCTGGCAAGGCTGCATCATCAGGAATGAGTGATTAGAGAGCAGTCAACTGAGTTCAGGATAGAGGCAGCCTCTTCTCCCCTCACTCAGAGATCCACATGGAGACTGAGCTGCCAATAGGCCACATCTGAGCAGGGGCTCTGGGTCCTCTCCATGCATGGTCCTCTATTGGTGCATCAGTCTCTGCAGGACTGCCTCAGATCCTTTAGCTTTGTTGGTCTCCTTGTGGGGATCCTGTACCCTCCATGTCCTTCTAATCTCACCCTTTTTTCCTTCATAAGACTCCCTGTGCTCTGCCCAAAGTTTGGCCCTGGGTCTCAGCATCTGCTTCAATCCCCTGTTGGTTGAAGCCTTTCAGAGGACCCTCTATAGTAGATTCCCATCCTGTTTCTTCTCTTCCATTGCTACAGGTATCTATCCTGTTTGCCACTCTAAATGAGATTTATGCATTGTCCAGAGTCCTCCTTCATGTTTAGCTTCTTTAGGTCTGTAGATGGCTGTCCTATATCATACACCTAATATGTGAGTATTAGTGAGTGTATACCATGTCTGTCTTTCTTTTTGATGTTCTCTTCTGAGGTTCTATCCATTTGACTGCAAATTTCATGATTTCTTTGTTTTTAATAGCTGAGTAGTATTCCATTGTGTAGATACACCACGATTACTGTATCCATTCCTCAGTTGAGGTACATCTAGTTTTTTTTTTTTTCCAGATTCTGGCTATTACAAATAAAACTGCTATGAACATAGTTGAGCAAATGTTCTTATTGCATGGTGGGGCATCTTTTGGCTATATTCCCAGGAGTGGTATAGCTAGATCTTGAAGTAGTACTATTCCCAATTTTCTGAGAAATAGCCAGATTTATTTCCAAAGTGGTTGTATAAGTTTGCACTCCAAGCAACAATGGAGGAGGGTTCCCTTTTCTCCACATCCTCTCCAGCATGTTTTGTCACTTGAGTTTTTGCTCTTAGACATTATGATGGGTGTAAGATGGAATCTCAGAGTTGTTTTGAGTTTCATTTCCCCGAAAACTAAGGAAATTGAGCATTTCTTTAAGTGTTTCTCTGCCATTCTATACTTCTCTGTTGAGAATTCTCTACTTAACCTTGTGCACAATTTTTTTTAGTTGGATTATTTGATTTGTTGGTGTCTAATTTCTTGAGTTCTTTATATATTCTGGGTATTAGCCCTCTATAGGATATAGGGTTGATGAAGATCTTTTCCCAGTCTGTAGGCTGTCATATTGTTCTGCTGACAGTGTCCTTTGTTATACAGAAGCTTTTCAGTTTCATGATATCTCATTTATTAATTGTAGATCTTAGAGCTTGTGCTGTTGGTGTTCTGTTCAGGAAATTGTCTCCTGTACCAATGAGTTCAAGGCACCTCCCTTCTTTTCTTCCAACACATTTAGTGTGTCTGGTTTTATGTAGAGCTCCTTAATCCACTAGGACTTTAATTTTGTGCAGAGTGATAGATATGGATCTATTTGCATTTTTCTACATGTGGACTCCCAGTTAGACCAGTACCGTTTGTTGAAGATGCTGCCTTTTTTTTTTTTCCATTTTATGGTTCGCATATCTGCCAACAATCAGGTGTCCATAGGCATTTATTCCCGGGTCTTCTATTCAATTCCATTGACCCACCAGTCTATTTCTATGTCAGTACCATGCAGTTTTTATTACTGTTGCTCTATACTACAGCTTGAGATCAGGCATGGAGATACCTCCAGAAGATCTTTTATTGTAGAAGATTGTTTTAGCTATTATGTGTTTCTTGTTATTGCACATGAAGCTGAGAAGTTTTCTTTCAAGATCTGTAAAGAATTGTGTTGGTATTTTGATGGGAATTGTATTGAATCTGTAGATTGTTTTTGGTAAGATGGCCATTTTTACTACATTAATCCTGCCAAGCCATGATCATGGGAGAGCTTTCCACCTCCTGATATTTTCTTCAATTTTTTTCTTCACAGACAATTTTTTTTCATACAATCTTGGCTTGCTTGTTTAGAGCTACACAAAGATACTTTATGTCATTTGTGGCTATTGTGAAGGGTGTTGTTTCCCTGATTTCTTTCTCAGCTAGTTTGTCTTTGTATATAGGAGAGCTACTAACTTTTTGAATTAATTTTGTATCCAGCCGTTTTGCTGAAGGTGTTTATCAGCTGTAGAAGTTCCCTGGCAGAATTTTAGGGGTCACTCATGTATACTATCATATCATCTGCAAATAGTGATACTTTGACATCTTCCTTTCTGATTTGAATCCCCTTGATCTCTAATTGCTCTAGCAAGGACTTGAAATCTATGTTGGAGAGATATGGAGAGACTGAGAAGCCTTGCCTTGTCCCTGATTTCAGTGGGATTGATTTAAGTTTCTCTCCATTTAGTTTGATGTTAGCTATAGGCTTGTTGTATATTGTGACTACTATGTTTAGGTAAGTGCCTTGAGTTCCTGATTTCTTCAGGTCTTTAAACATGGCATTTTTAAGAATTGCATATATGAGTACACTATTTATATAATCTCTACTTGGTACTATTCCCTCTTTAACTGTGCTCTCAAATTAGTGGTCCCTTTTAAAAGATAATCATCAGCAAGGTTTCCAGGTCAATTATGTCTATTGATTCTCAACCTGTGAATTGTGATCCCAATGTGGGGATCACACATCAGATATACTGCATATCAGATATATACATTACAGTTAATAACTTGTAATAAAATTACAGATGTGAAGAAGCAGGGAAGAGGTGGAGATGAGAAGGGTGCAGGCACACAAGGGGCAAGGAGTGTGTGTGTGTGTGTGTGTGTATGTATATGAGCATGTGTATGAACTTTCTGCTCCCCCATTTCTGGTAGAGGCATGCACTCTGGGCCTTCAGTGTCCACATGGGGTCTAGATATGCTCTGTATGGAAGGCAGGACAGGCTGCATTAATCCATCCCAGGTGTCTGTGAGCCGTATGTCTGGCTTTGGCTACCGCTCTGCCTGCCTAGGCCTCCTCAGATTCTCAGATTTCCTGGAGGTTGAACCTTGGACACATGGGCCACTCTGAGATGTCACAGATGTCCTGACTCCAGCACTACCCTGTCCTGGCCTGGCTGAACATTTTCCTCCGTAATTGCAGACTCTGCAGGTGACTCTGCCCTCCTGGTCAATTTACAATGTTCCTCATGTGGTCCAGACTTTATTCTGTGTGCACCTCCCTTGTACAAACTATCTCCTAAGTAGCCAGGGATGTGTGTAGAATGGAGGGGACTCTCCTGTGGGGACACAACCACTTGCTCAACAGTGTCACCCAGGAAGCTCTGTGGATGCCTTGACCTTCAGACTATCACTGGTGGCCTTCCTGGACAGCTGTGTGTGAAGATGGTCAGGTTAGGAGAGGGTCTGCTGCTATGTGAGCCCTCTAAGAAGCATGGCGGCACCCCTGCTCTGGAGAAATTATATGGATGGCCCCCGAAACCAGGAAAGGCTGCTGTGGACCCTCAGAGGGAGCCCAGCCCCAGAAGCGCTGTGATCTTGGACTTACAATCCTCAAAACCCCAATATCCCACAGTTCTGTTGTCCTCTGCCTCCCTGGAACTTTGCGGTCCTGGGTCCCTTCTGGGTCATGTGCTGTGTGTGGGGTTGGTGAGGCACCAGAGTCAGAAAGAAATGGCAGCCAGAGCTGGAGATGGAGACAGAGACACATAAGAGAAGGTCAAGCGGTGGAGCCCCAAGGACATTCCCGGAAGGGCAGCCGGGAAGATGTTACAGCGCTGCTGTGTGTTGCGTGAGCCTGGTCTCTGGCAGCTTGGGGATGAGGAGTCCCAGAGCTGTAAATTTGGGGTGCCCACTCTCCCCGCCGGGATGGATGGCTGTCCACCCTCTCTGGTCCCACCCACAGTGGCTTTGTGCTCTGTTTGTCTTCAATACTTTAATGACCAAAAGAAAAAAATTTTTTCTTTTTCCATGTTTTTTTTTAAAGTAATTACAGACCAGGTAGTGATTGACGCAAACCTCCCTTCAGTATCAAAAGAGTCTGTGGGGCAGGTAGGGCCAGCCAGGGCCGCGAGTGGAGCTCGCTGTTGGGGACACTGTTGTCCCCTGGGCTCGGGTGAAGTTGTCTGTCTCTTGTGTTTTCGGGGTGGAGGAGTGTATCTCTCTCTCTCTCTCTCTCTCTCTCTCTCTCTCTCTCTATATATATATATATATATATATATATATATATATATATATCAGCTTCTTGGCGTATGTTATAGAATCTGCACTTATCTAAACAAAAGGCAAGTCCTGCATTAGCAAAGGAAACAAGTACCGTAACTTACCTTTATTGTAATGACGATGCTTCATAGATAGAGTCAAAATTCAGAAGGATTTCAAGACATAGCAAATATAAAGGAGAAAGTTACACAAGCATAGCATTAGACTGTTACTCACGGTGTTAATACTAATTTAACAAGCTAACCACTTGAATTAGTCTGATATTTTAGTGTAAAAAAACTTTTAAGGACCATTGTGTCAACTTCTAAATAATTCAGTAGGACATACAGTGATTTAAAATGAGCCAGTTATAATTTGAATGCAGTTTGGAGAGGGAATGCAGCTTTTGCTTGTTCAATACATTATCATTATTGTCTTACTAAAGTGGGAACAGAAATAGATGACCTCTAAAGACTCTTACCCTTTTATTGTAATCAAGCAAGCTTTGCACTTACAGCTTACATGATATTAAAATTTTGAATATTAAATAATAAGGCCACATACAAGAGTGTTTCAATGCCATTACCTTCCAATAAATCAAATTTGCAAGAATAAAAGGATCAAGTTATTATGTTTCACTGAGAGGAAATGTTAAAATTCATGAGTATTGTAAAGGACATTGTACCTAAAGCAGAACAGATTATATTTCTGCCCATAAAGGAATAGAAAATTCCGATAGGCCTTTACCTTGAAGTTATCAGAAATCAATAATAAAATAGTTATATTGAAATATGTATACAATACTCCTGAATGGTAGTGATAGAAGATCAAAAGTTAGGGGGAGTATGCTTAGTTGATATCCTTTATAGCTGAAAGGAAAAGAAAACACGAGCAAAGTGGTTACAGAGAATAAAAAGGGCATTTGAACACAGTCTAAGCTGAATATCTTTGCTAAAGGTGAACCAAATCTTTCTAGATAAAGTTGGATGTGAATAGAAATTGTTATAGATAATAGAAAAAGAAGCAGCAGAATTTACAAGAAGTGGCTATTGAAATTTTGTAAACTATGTTCTATATTTTTATAATGCATTAAATTACAAAGTAATATGAACTTCTGAAAAAATCTAGTGAAAACTCTTGAAAGCTAATATAAAATATTATTTAAGTGCTACCTCCATAAAGGATATCATTGCAAATTATTTTTCTTGTTTTTACTTTTTAAAAATTGTTTTAAATTATTTTTAATTTTTAAAATTTTAATCACAGGTTATTTACTTTGTATCCCAGCCATAGGCCCCTCCCAATCCCCTCACAATACCACCCTCCCTCCCTCATCTCCTCCCTGCCCCTTTCCAAGTCCACTGCTATTCCCTTCCATCTGACCCTAGCTTATTTTCTTAATGCTATGAAAAAATTAGTAAAGACATTCAAATAGAAGTATTTATCACATTCTGAGCTATCTTAGTAAACTTTTTATTATAAATGTTTTTCACTATGAATATCCTAAAACTATGATGAACTCCATTGTGTCTAGGATACATCAATTAATTAAACTGCCAACACTAATTTTCTCTGAAATTATGCTTCCTATGCAGACAACCTAACTTTTAATGGTGATTTGCATTACTTACTATAGTATAGATCTACAAAGGAGTCTAATGTGAAAAGTTTAAATTGATGAGTTTTTTCTTTTACAATATAAACCAGCAATAACTTTCAAATAACCTTAAATTTTTCAATTTACTAAACAGTTCCCTTTTATTATCCCAATCCTTCACTAAAATAGATAATTTTCTCATAGTCCAAATTGCTTACTTTCTCACTTACCCTTATCTGTGGCTATTAGACAGGTGTGAATATTGAAAAGAAGGTTATGTAGCTATTGCCTCATTTAGGCATGTAATGGCATTCATTTTCAAAATTAAGTAAGTGATAACATAGATTTGACCATTAGTTTTTAGTTTAGTTATGGGTTTTGTATTTACCCTCTTATATTATTTTTTAAGTAATTTATTTGTTTTTATATTAATCACAGATTATATACTTGTATCCCAGCCGTAGCCCCCTCCTTCATTCCCTCCCACTCTCCCCATCCCTCCCTCATCTCCTCCCTGGCCTCCTCCAAGTCCACTGATAGGGGAGGGCCTCCTCCCTTTCCATCTGACCCTAGCTTATTGTGTCTTTTCAGGGCTGGCTGCAATGTCCTCTTCTGGGATCTAGCTAGGCTGTTCCTCCCTCGGGGGTGGGGCAAAGAGCCAGCCATTGAGCTCATGATAGAAATAATCCCTGTTCCCCTTACTAGGGTACCTAGTTGGATACTGAGTTACCACCATGGGCCATATCAGAGCAGGGGTTCTAGGTTATATCCATACATGGTTCTTGATTGGAGAAACAGTGTCATAAAAGACCCCTGTGCCCTGATCTATTTGGTCTTTCTGGAGCTCTTGTCCTCACCAAGTCTTAGTAACTCCCCCTTCATTCATATGATTCCCTGCACTCTGGTGATGGCTTGGTTGTGAGTCTTAATAACTGCTTTGATACATTGCTATATACACTCTTTCAGAGGCCCTCTTTGGTAGGTTCCTGTACTGTTGCTTGTTTTCTCCTACATTCAATGTCCATCCCATTTGCCCATCTAAGTGAGCATTGATCATCCCACCGTGGGTCCTCCTTCTTGCTTATCTTCCCTAGGTGTATAGATTTCAGCATGTCCATCCTATCCCATAGGTCTATATAAGTGAGTATATACCATATATGGGATACCTCACACAGGATGACCCTTTCCAGGTCCCACCATTTGCTTGTGAATTTCATGATTTCCTCCTTTTTAATTGCTGAGTAGTATCCCATTGTATAAAAGTACCATAATTTCTGTACCCATTCCTCAACTGAGGGACATCTGGGTTGTTTCCAGGTTCTGGCTATTACAAATAAAGCAGCTAAGAACATAGTTGAGCAAATGCCCTTGTTGTATACTTGAGCATCTTTGGATATATGCCTAAGAGTGGTATAGCTGGGTCTTGAGGAATCACTATTCCTAATTATCTAAGAAAGTAACAAATTGATTTCCAGAGTGGTTGTACAAGTTTGCATACCCACCAGCAGTGGAGGAGGGTTCCCCTTTCTCCACAACCTCTCCAGCATATGTTTTCACTTGAGTTTTTGATCTCAGTCATTCTGATGGGTGTAAGGTGAAATCGCAGGGTCATTTTGATTTGAATCTCCTTGATGACTAAGGACGTTGAGCACTTCTTTAAGTGTTTTTCTGCCATTCTGCAATCCTCTACAGAGAGTTCTCTTTTTAGCTCTACACCCATTTTTTAATTGGATTACTTGATTTGTTGCTTTTTAACTTCTTGAGTTCTTTATATATAGTGGATATTAGCCCTCTGTCAGATGTAGGATTGGTAAAGATCCTTTTCTAGTCTGTAGGCTGTCGTTTTGTTTTGATGACAGTGTCTTTTGCTTTACAGAAGCTTTTCTGTCCCATTCATTTATTGTTTATCTTAGAGCCTGTGCTCTTGGTGTTCTATTCAGGAAGTAGTCTCCTGTGCCAATGAGTTCTAGGGTCTTCCCCACTTTTTTTTCTAAACGGTTTAGTGTGTCTTGTTTTATGTGGAGGTCTTTGATCCACTTGGATGTTAGCTTTGTGCAAGGTGATAAATATGGATTTATTTTCATTTTTCTGCATATAGATATCCAGTTGGACCAGCACCATTTGTTGACGATCCTGTCTTTTTTCCATTGAATGGTTTTGGCTTCTTTGTCAAAAATCAAGTTTCCATAGGTGTGTGGGTTTGTAGTAAGACCTGGGTCTTCTATTCGATTCCATTGATCCACTATTCTGTTTCTATGCCAGTACCATGCAGTTTTTATTACTATTGCTCTGTAGTACAGCTTGAGGTCAGGGATGGAGATACCTCCAGATGATCTGTTGCTGTACAGGATTATTTTGGAAATTCTGGGTTTTTTCTTTCTCCATATGAAGCTGAGAATTTTTCTTTCAAGGTCTGTAAAGGATTGTGTTGTTATTTTTATGGGAATTGTGCTGAATCTGTAGATTGCTTTTGGCAGAATGGCCATTTTCACTATGTTAATCCTACCAATCCATGAGCATGGGAGGTCTTTCCATCTTCTGATATCTTCTTCGATTTCTTTCTTCAGAGATTTGAAGTTTTTTTTATATAGGTCTTTCACTTGCTTGGTTAGAGTCACCCCAAGGTACTTTATGTTATTAGTGGCTATTGTGAAATGTGTTGTTTCCCTAATGTCTTTCTCAGCCCTTTGTCTTTGGTGTACAGGAGAGCTTCTGCTGTTTTTGAGTTGATTTGGTATCCAGACACTTTGCTGAAGGTGTTTATCAATTGAAGGACTTCTCTGGTTGAATTTTTGGGGTCACTCATGTATATTATCATATCATCTGCAAATAGTGATACTTTGACATCTTACTTTCTGATTTGTATTCCTTTGATCTCCTTTAGTTGTCTTCTTGCTCTTGCTAGGACTTCAAGTACTATGTTGAAGAGATATGGAGACAATGGGCAGCCTTATCTAGTCCCTGATTTCAGTGGGATTGATTTAAGTTTCTCTCCATTGAGCTTGATGTTGGCTATAGGTTTGCTGTGTAATGCCTTTACTATGTTTAGGTATGTGCCTTGTATCCCTGTTTTCTCCAAGACTTTAAACATGAATGGATTTTGGATTTTGTAGAAAGCTTTTTCTGCATCTAGGGAGATGATCATGTGGTTTTTCTCCTTCAGTTTGTTTATATGGTGGATCACATTGACGGATTTCTGTATATTGAGCCACCCCTGCATGCCTGGGATGAAGCCTACTTGGTCATGGTGTTCTTTTATGTGTTCTTGGATTCGGTTTGCAAGTATTATATTGAGTATTTTCATCAATGTTCATAAGAGAGATAGGTCTGAAGTTCTCTTTTTTGTTGGGTCTTTGCGTGGTTTAGGTATCAAGGTGACTGTGGCTTCAAAGAATGAGTTTGGTACTTTTCCTTCTATTTCTCTTTTATGGAATAGTTTAGAGAGAATTGGTCTTAGGACTTCTTTGAAGGTCTGGTAGAATTCTGCACTAAAACCATCTGACCCACGGCTTTTTTTGGTAGGAAGGCTGTTGATGACTTCTTCTATTTCCTTGGGGGATATAGGTCTATTCAATCTTACTACTTGATCTTGACTTAATTTAAGCAGATGGAATTTCTCATGAAAATTGTCCATTTCATTTAGATTTTCAAATTTTGTGGCATATAGGCTTTTGTAGTAAGACCTTATGATTGTTTGGATTTCCTTTTTGTTAGTTTGCTAGGGTCTTATCTATCTTGTTGATTTTCTCAAAGAACCAGCTCTTGGTTTCATTGATTCTTTGAACAGTTTTATTTGTTTTTAATTGATTGATTTCAGCCCTGAGTTTGATTATATCCTGCCGTCTGTTCCTTTTGGGTTTATAACCTTTTTTCCCCCTAGGGCTTTCAGTTGGGCATTAAGTTGCTTGTATGAGATGTTTTGAATTTCTTCTTGAAGGTGCTTAGTGCTATGAACTTTCCTCTTAGCACTGCCTTCATTGTGTCCCATAAGTTTGGGTATGTTGTGCTTTCATTTTCATTGAATTATAGGAAGTCTTTAATTTCTTTCTTTATTTCTTCCCTCACCAAACTGTGCACAGTCCCTGTGCACCCCAGTCTGGGATGGTATCTGGGGGTGCCTCAGTTTGGACTGGATACTATGTGTCCAGGTCTGGGAGCTGGTGATGCTGTGGGAGGCTTCGTGTTCAGATCAGGGCTGTGCGCAGCAGGTCACTCTGAGTTTTTCCAGGGATTAACTGGGTGTCCCTAGGACTTTCCCACTTGATTTCCTCACTGTAGGAATTTTGCTCACCTGGCAATTGCAAACGCTGGTGTTTTAGGTCCCAGAGTTGAGTCTCCTGGTCGCTGTGCCGACACTGTTGTCCTACTCCTCAGTCACAGTGTCCTCCTGGGGCCACAGTCTTATATTCTAAAGGTGAATTACTCAGGGTTTCCAAGAGTAACAGAATTTGCAGAATGAATCTCTCTCTCTCTCTCTCTCTCTCTCTATCTATCTATCTATCTATCTATCTATCTATATATATATATATATTTCTATCTATCATCTCTCTATCCATATTTATCTGTTATATACATACACACACATTTATACATACATATGAAGGGGATTTATTAGATTGAGTTATAGGAGATAGTCTAGCTAATCCAACAGAAATAATCAAAAATCCAGTAGTTGCTTAGTTCACAAGGCTGGATGTATATACTAGAATCCTGAAGAAGTAGGCTCTAATGCCAGTGAAGAAATGTGCTTGCAAGAAAGGCAAGCTCAAGCACAGAAAGAGCAAAAGCTTCCAGCTTCCACGTCCCAATACAGGCTTCCAGAAAAAGGTGCTGCCCAGATTAGATTTGGATTATCAATGTAGATTAAAGTTGTGTTTCATACCTCAAAAATCCAAATTAGGAGATCTTCCCACTTCAGTTAAGCAGAAATCCCTTACAGGCATGCCCTACAATTTGGGGTTTTAGTTATTTCCATAGGTAGTTAATTAGACAATCAAAAATAGCCATCACAAAAGTGAATGATGATATCTTTGGCACATTGTATATTAGTGTGTAAAATTGTTTAACTCAGAGGCTGACACATTGGAAATAAACCTAATTCTTTTTACCTATTCTTATTTAAGTGAAGTGACTTTGAAACCTGTAACTTCAAGTAAGATAGCATCATTTCAGATTTCAGAAGTGATGGTAGCTGCTGTTCTTTTCTCTCCTTTGTACTGTGTTAACAGAATAGAGCTTAAATTTGGCTTGGATTCTTTTCTTTGGAGAAACTCATCATATTATTCCACCTGTATTAAATTTGTCTCTAAAACTCCATTGGTATAACTCTTGTAAATGATTCAACCAAATATTCTTCATAAATTGCTTAATAAATTTCTTTTAGTAGAATATACTCTTCCATTTAATTCAGTCTTCACAGAAGATGAAATATTGGATTACCAGTACTGAATTTTCAAGCAACATGGATTTCCTAATGAAAGGAAAGACCAAACTTAAAAGCTTGGCTGTTTGTGGTATTCTGAAGATTCATTTCTTTTATATTAAATCATTCAGTACTTTAAAAGAAAGTAAAAGTATTTTACATGCATATTTGGAAATGTCATAAAAAAACTCAGTTCTGTGTGTTCTTACTATACACCAATTTTAAAGAATTAAAATAATTGTAAAAAACAACCAACAAAACAAATAAACAAACAAATGAACAAACAAACAAAAACAGAACTCAGTCTAAGATTAAATTGTACTTGGTGATAGATATTTTAAATCACAGGTCTCAAATAAATTGCTGAGGCAAGAATTGCTTACCAATGGTTTAACAGAAAACAATGTGCAAAGTATGAATAACACAAAGCAGTACCTTGATGTCTTTCAGGATAGTAGAGAGAGTCAGAGAGATAATTGGAAAGCTAAAAGCCATAGGTAAAATAATGAGGAACATGAACCAAGTGCATCTGGACTAAATAAAGGAAATTGCAAAACAAAGCCACTTTCAAACATTGTCAAATATCCTTTTATAGCTCCAAAGTGAAATGTAAACATATAAGCAATAAATGTGCTTCAGAAGAAGTAAGAATGTCATCATGGGTATTAATCTGGGGGGTCAGTTAGGAATTCATGGAGAGTTCTTTTTAGTGGTTGCAACTTATGAAGTAAATCAGCATTTAAAGAGATTCACTTATGTCTGTCAGCATGATGATTCCTCCTGTTTTTGAGATCATTTGTGTGGTTCTAATGCTGTTCAGTTTCCTAAAGAAGCAGTCATTAGAAAACACCCTTTGGTATCCCTATTAAGGGGAACAGGGACTGAATCTGACATGAACTCAGTAGCTGGCTCTTTGACCTCCCTGTCCCCCGGGAGGGAGGAGTAGCCTTGTTAGGCCACAGAGGAGGACATTGCTGCCAGTCCTGATAAGACCTGATAAACTAGGGTCAGATGGAAGGGGATGAGGACCTTCCCTACCAGAGGACTTAGAGAGGAGCAGGAAGGAGATGAGGGTGGGAGGATGGGATGGGGACAGAATGAAGGAGGGAGATACAGCTGGGATACAAAGTAAATATCCGGTGATTAATATAAAAATAAATATTATAAAATTAATTCTATATTACCACTTAGCTAAAAAAAAAACCCTTTGCTTTCTCTGATTTGATTGTGTATATTGTAGCATGATCACACAGTTACTGTTCACCACTGTGATCCAGTTTTTGGATGGCCAGAGCTGCTTTACTGCAAGCTCTTTCCATGTGAAGCTCTGTACAATATGGGTGCAATGTACATTCTTCCTGTTCCTTTTGATTTGATCTTCTGGGCTATTTGAACTGTCCTTCTTAATTCCTCCTGACAAACTCTCAATATCGACAACAAAAGTGAGAGCAAGATAAAACCTCCTATTAGATTATCAAAACTGCAGTACTAGACAGGACATGAAAAGATAGCAGTTTGTTCAAGACACAATTCCTTACAATAATTGGCATGTGTGTGTATGTTTTCCAGATGCTCTCATCTCTTAGCATCTTGTGATTTTGGTGGTGGGGCATGGGTAAACCTTATATATATACCAGTTCCACACATTTGTGTTTTGTGCTTCAAAGAAACATATATGTTCCTTCATTCTATAATTCAGTCTCTATTTTGTAGCCTGCAACAGAAGATTAAGACAGCATGCCTATAGCTAACCTCAAATTCAATGGAGAGAAACTTAAATCAATCCCACTGAAATCAGGGACAAGGCAAGGCTATCCATTGTCTCCATATCTCTTCAACATAGTACTTGAAGTCCTAGCTAGAGCAATAAGACAACTAAAGGAGATAAAGGGGATACAAATTGGAAAGGAAGAAGTCAAAGTATCACTATTTGCAGACGATATGATAATATGCATGAGTGTCTCCAAAAATTCAACCAGAGAACTCCTTCAACTGATAAACACCTTGAGTAAAGTGGCTGGATACAAAATCAAATCAAAAAAATCAGAAGCCCTCCTGTACACCAAAGACAAATTAGAGAAACAACACATTTCACAATAGCTACTAATAGCATAAAGTACTTTAGGGTGACTCTAACCAAGTAAGTGAAAGGCCTATATGAAAAAAACTTCAAATCTCTGAAGAAAGAAATTGAAGAAGATATTAGAAGGTGGAAAGACCTCCCGTGCTCATGGATTGGTAGGATTAACATAGTGAAAATGACCATATTGCCAAAAGCAATCTACAGATTCAATGCAATCCCCATCAAAATACCTTTACAATTCTTCATAGACCTTGAAAGAAAAATACTCAACTTCATATGGAGAAACAAAAAACCCAAAATCTCGAAAACAATCCTCTACAACAACAGATCATCTGGAGGTATCTCCATCCCTGACCTCAAGCTGTACTACAGAGCAATAGTAATAAAAACTGCATGGTATTGGCATAGAAACAGAATAGTGGATCAATGGAATC
>CM053753.1:71516505-71545420 GCA_028658305.1 Pachyuromys duprasi | reverse complement strand
TGGAAACAACCCAGATGTCCCTCAGTTGAGGAATGGATACAGAAATTATGGTACTTTTACACAGTGGAATACTACTCAGCAATTAAAAAGGAGGAAAGCATGAAATTCGCAGGCAAATGTTGGGACCTGGAATCGATCATCCTGAGTGAGGTATCCCAAAAGCAGAAAGAAACATATGGTATATACTCACTTATACAGACCTATAGGATACGAAGGTCATGCTGAAATCTATACACCTAGGGAAGATAGACAAGAAGGAAGACCCAGGTTGGTAGGATCAATGCTTGTTTAGATGAAAAAATGGGATGGACATTGAATGTAGGAGAAAACAAGCAACAGGACAGGAGCATACCAAAGAGGGCCTCTGAAAGAATCAATATAGCAATGTATCAAAGCAGATATGAAGATTCACAACCAAGCCTTCGTTAGAGGGCAGGAAATAATAATAAAAATAGGGGAAGTTAATAAGACTTGTGGAGAACAAGAGCTCCACAAAGACCAAACTGAGCAGGGCACAGGGGTCTTATAAGAGACAGTTTCTCCAACCAAGGACCATGTATGGATATGTCCTAGAACCCAAACTCAGAAGTGGCCCATGGTAGCTCAGTGTCCAAATGAAGACCCTAGTAAGGGGAACAGGGAATGTTTCAGTCATGAACTTGATGGCTGGCTCTTTGACTCTCCCCCATACATGCCAGGGAGTAATCGCATGGCTAGATCCCAGGGGAGGACACTGTAGCCAGCCCTGAGAAAACAAGATGAACTGGGGTTGGATGGAAGGGGAGGAGATCCTCCCCTGTAGGCGGACTTGGAGTGGGCTGGGAAGAGATGAGGGAGGGATGGGGAGAGTGGGAGGGAAAAAGGGAGGGGGCTATGCAGGGGATGCAAAGTACCTAACAGATTAACCTCTCTCTCTCTCTCTCTCTCTCTCTCTCTCTCTCTCTCTCTCTCTCTCTCTCTCTCTCTCTCTCTCTCTCATAGATGTATAGAACTATTGGTTATGTTCTTTCTTTGGAGGCTTGCATGACACTTTCTGGTACCAACTTTGTAAAATACTCTAAGGTATTTTTAAAAAGTATCTCTTTTCAAAACCATTGTGTAGCTAGTCTGCTTATTTATGGTCCTCACATGGACTTTGGTCTCATTGGTAGAGTTTTAATTATGTCAGAATACATAGACCTCTTACATATTTATGATGTTTTCCAATTGGGACCTGTAAAGTGACTTAGTTATATAACGGAATCTGTGATTTTTTCTTTCCAGATGTAGCCATGTTATAAGAAACATTTACAAAATAGGGTTATTATTTAGCTTTATAGTTATATTTTGGAATCTGTTAAGTCTACTCTGGGAAATATATATATATATTTCCCTGGTCCTGATATAATCATGATATCATTAGAGGGTCCTGTCTCCTGTGAGATGCATATGAAGTTGTTTGCATCCCTATTTTATGTTCAGTAAGAAATCTAATGCACTTCCTAATAGTTCTGTGAATTCCCAGGGCAATACATTCTTAAAGCCAGTTCTAATTCAAATTGTGGCTCACTCCGGATTTCAATACCTATTTGTCATTTCTTCTAGCTGCTTTCTTAATAATCTATTCAGAAAAAAAGAAACAATGTTCATGTTCAAGCTATTCCATAGAGAAGTATTTCTGCATGTAGTAGTTTATACTAGATTTAGAGAGAGAAGCCAGTGTTAGTGGTTGAACAGAGGTAAGGAATTACAACTCACTTAACATGTGATTATTAGAGATGCATATATTTTTAAATCCTTCAATTGCTATGTCACTCTTTGAAGCAACACATATTTTCTGGAGCACATTAACTTTTTCTATTTATTATTTTTACAGGAATATTTATTTTAATATGAGTAAATGTGGCTTGTATTTTATATTTAAATAACATCACTTTTAATAAATCAGAAGTCTTATTAGATAAGTTTACACTTATAAAATATAACAAACCAGTGGAAAACTTGTTCTGTTTGTAGTGAGTTTAATAGTTTTTACAGTGGCTTTAATAAACCAGGAAGGAGATGTCTACCTAGAAGCCACAGCACTGAGCACTGACAAGTTCCGAAGGATATGGTTTCAATGATTTTTATTAAGGGGAAAACATTATAAAGTTCATATCTTGAGCTAAATCCTAGTAGCTTCCTATGCAAAATAATTCGTTCTGCTATATATATGATTATCAGGCCTTGAGAGAATTAATTAGCTGTCTTCCTTCAGAGCATAAATGACTTACAGAAGGCTTCATGTTCCTTAAGCCCTGATGGGAATGACTTTGATTGCGGTCTTCTCTGATTTGTTAGTACTCAGGAGTCCAGATCTGCTCTTCTTTACATCCCATCCTCTCTCCTGTTCCTACATTCCTTTTCTTATTTGATTTTGATTCTGAAGGCAGATTTCCTTCTTTACCACAGCCAGTTTCTATGGTACTTAATGCTTAAGGAGGTTTTTAGGGTGAAGAGAGACGTACTAAGAGTTCTATGTCACATTTATTCATGCTAGCCAACATGTATATGGCACTTTCCTCATGTTTAAGGTTAATTTTACATATAGAAAACATTTGTTGTAATTAGTGTAGTATTCATAGCACAAGTTTTCAATTTGAAGAAAAAAATCCAATTGTCTTGGGGCTGAGGAGATTGCTGTTTGTCAACTACTTGCTACCTAAAGAGGAGGACCCAGTGAGTATGAATCCCTGTACTCATGTAAAAAGCCACATGTGCTAGTATACACCTGTAATCCTAGCAACAGAGTGGCACAAAATTTTTATTCAGCAACATGGCTATTCTGGCAAGGGATCACATCTAAAGACCTAGGTCTATGTGATATGGTTGGAATACAGACATGTCCTTAGTACACACCTTTAATACCTCTGAATGGAATACAGACAGGGCCATAGTACACACATTTAATCCCAAACAGTGGCATATAAATGAGGGGAAGACAAAGTACATAAGCAGAGAGAGATTTGACAGACTGAGTCAGAGAAAGGATATGCCCAGCTCTCACGAGAACAAACAATAAAAAGAGCCTACTTAAGAGCGGGGAGAGAGAGAGAGAGAGAGAGAGAGAGAGAGAGAGAGAGAGAGAGAGAGAGAGAGAGAGAGAGAGAGAGAGAGAGAGAGAGAGAGAGAGAGAGAGCAAGTGAGTTTGTGAAGACAATACTGTAGAGCTCAGGGGTACAGTACACTTTGGCTTTGTGCAATTGAGTTCTTGGAATTCAGAGGCCATTTTTCTAAGCAGTTGAGTAGATAGAAGCCAGTTGAATCAGTCAGCTTGGAGAGGAGTTTTGAGCTAAAACAACTGAGTTGAATGAGTCAGCCTGAATTCAGAAAGACCTAGAAAGGGTGAGTTTATTCAGCAGTATGTCTCAGAGGCTGAAAACATTCTAGGCCTAGGTTAACAGACAGAGGTTGGAAGCCTAAACGTTCAAAGTCCAGGCTTGCAGACGATTAGGTTATATGGAGGCTAGAAGTTTCCAGACCTAGGTCTAGGGATAGTTATATAAAATTCTTCTGGGTTTATATAATCCATGCATTCCTAAGTACAGCTCTCTTCTCATTCCCCTCATCTGAGGAAATCAAAGCAACATTTACAGCAGGAATATCCCTGGAGCTCCCTAGCTTGTCAACCTAGCTAAGATGGTGTCCTCCATGTCCATTAAGAGACATTGCCCCAAAACTTAAGGTAGAGAGTTACATAGGAAGTTATTAGATACTCACCTCTGCTCCATCATCTCTACCCTCCAATAGAGTTGCCTCTAATTATTGGTGAGGGATTGATTCCAGTATCATCTATGACTATCAAACCCTGTGGGCATTCACATTTTTATGTAAAACAGTATGTAATTTCAATAAAATCTATACACAACTTCCCATATATAGTAAACCATTCCTGGATGAATTATAACAACAGGTACCATGCACATGCTCCATAAATAGCTGAGGAGTTTAGGGAATAATTACAAGAATAAATCTATGCACATGTTGACTACAGATGCATTCCTTCCCCAAAGATTTTCAACCTCAGGTTAACTGAATGTACAAATGCAGCACCAGCAAATATAGAGGAAGACTTTTATATTAAAATGTGTTTAATAACGTGCTTTCTCAAAGGTAAGTATTTAAAGAATACGCACATTTTTTTTTTCCTGCAAACCTGGTAGCCACTGTATTCTCTCAAAAAATATATACATATATATACCAAACTGTACAGATAACAGTATGCCACCTCATCTAAAACATTCTTTTAGCTGATAGTTACATGTAATTTTTTTTTTTTACAAAAATGTATAGACCTGGCTGGGCATCTTTCTTTCTTTCTTTCTTTCTTTCTTTCTTTCTTTCTTTCTTTCTTTCTTTCTTTCTTTCTTTCTTTCTTTCTTTTAAGGTCATAATACAAATCCATTCAACCATCCTTTCTTGCTTCTGGCTTTAGCTTTCACACATTTTTCATTAAAATATTATTTGAACTGAGGACATCTATAGCAGCTTGGGACATATTTTCTCCAGTACTTGGTTTTAAGCTCCCTGGACATCTTCAGATTCCCTCAGAGAATTATGACATGTTTGAGTATCACTGAACAAACAACGGATATGCCTACATCAAGAGGAGAACCAGCCTGAGTAGAAAATATGTCAGTTTTATTGAGAGAATCTTTAACAACTTAATGAAGCTACTTCGTCTGTCAATAATAATATCCTCTGACTGAAGAACTTCTCAGACATAACACACTGCTTGTTATGAAGTGTTTAAAGCATAAAACGAAACTCAGTGAAATTGCCATGAATATCACAAAACTTTAGCAAATCTCTTTTATTTGGTCACCTATACTTCTGCTTTTTAATAAAACATTGCATATTCATTTGACATCCTGTACTCAGTTATGCAGGGTTCTGTTTTCTTTTCTCCAGAAAATAATTGATCTGTACTGTTAACTAACATGTTTGCATACTATTGTATTAGTATTCTAAAATAATATTTAATTTTTGTTCTGCAAGAATATATAAATACTAGTTCTTCACTGAAATGTGATTTTTCTATACATTGTTAAAATTTCTTTCTTTAATGCTTGTCTGTTATTCATCCTTTATTCAGTATGTGTGTTTACATTACACAGTATATTTTTTTCCTTTGTTCACTCTTCTCTACTTTTTGTAAATACGTTCCTAGAATTTATGCTTTTGGAGGGTTCCTTAATAAAAGGATGGTGTTAGTATCAATAAATAAATGGTTACTCCTCTAAGATGCTGAGATTTGAAATGTTTTGTCATTCAACAAAAGTGATAATTCCTGCTAGGAAAATCACAGAATTTTGTTTCCTTAACTCCTCAATTGCTTCTACCTCACTGAATTTTTTGAATTTCATGAATGAAACTGTATTTACATCACTTGTACCATTCCTGCCCACCTCTAACTCCTCCCATGTACCGCAGTCTCTCTCAAATATATGACCTTGTCTTCTGTAATTATTGCTTTTACATACATACATATGTGCATTTGTATGTATGCCAACAGTATTCAGATTCCATTTAGTGTGCTCCAGTGTCTGAGTATTTAAGGATGGTCTATCAGGATGCTCAATGTTTCTAATGAGTTGTTTGTATTTATTAGCAGTCATGTTTTAATTCAACACAAACATGTAGTCTTTGAAGGATGGGTCTAAATTCCCTATTTTAAAGATATATTGTGTTATCGCTTTTCCTGGTTTGGATTATTTGGTCTTTTCATTTCCAGAATAATTTGACCTTCAGATCAGTTTGGTTGGGGCTTTTATTTCAAACTAGTTCCTCCAACATTTCTGTAGCACATGAGAAATGTCTTCCCGTTGGTCCTTACCCCATTCATGCCAGCCCTGTTCTCCCTTATTTTTCTAAGCTATATTTGTCTTAATCTGTCAGAAGGGCAAAAGCTCCTTTGGAGCTAATGACAGTCCAGGGAAGGCTAAACTGCAGGCCTGTCTGTCCCATTTTATCCTCTGTCTTAGCCCAACCTCTGAGTTTCTTGATTCTGACTTTCCTTTGGATGTGCCCTGCTTGCACTGTGGTACTCACTTGACAGTTTTATTTTCTCAGTGCATATATTCCACTTGAGCAGTCATCTTAGAGCTTTTAAATGAACCACTGCTAAGTTTTAACTCAACATTAATACATTTCTTCTGTGTGTTTTCTTTCTTGACTCTTCCTCGCCTCTAATCTATTTCATTAATGTTTTAGTATACTTTTCTCAATGAAAAGCCCAATATTTATATTGCATAAGCACCGATTTTTTTTACTATACCCTCTGGCTTGAAGATCAATTGTGAAAGTTGAACACCAAGTTATGAATTTTATTGCTTTAATGGTTACTGCAAGTTGACCATTACTGTGACTTAAAATGGTTCCACTAGAAAAGATCCATTGCCTCATGCTAGGTTAGATGAAAGAAGTGAAATATGCCCATCTCGCCACTGTAAATTTTGACTTGGTATACTCTGTTACTGAAACTTAGCATACTGTTTGATTAAATAAAACAGATGAGATAAATGGAGAGAATAAACTACATTATATAAATGTAGGATTATTGGGAGCAGCAGGGGATGGAGGGGGTGAGAAGGGGAAGCCAAGCACTCACTGGAGGAGAGAAGGGAGAGAAAGGGCAGGAAGTGGGAAAGTGGGGAACAAGGACAGAAAGAGGGTGCAGGAACCAAGATGTCTGGTTATACAGTGAAGGACCTCTGGGAGAGAAGCCTTGGTGGAGGGAAAAGTATGGTAGCCACTCCCTGCAGCAAGTAAGGACTTTAAAACCAACACTGTTCTTTTTCTTCAAACACTAAATGTTTGAACACTAAAGGCTGCACAACACGCTATCATATAAACCAAAAATCTGAGGCCATCTTTCTTCTGTGGTCTGTTTTCTTTTTCGAGAGGAGAAAAATAAAAAATAGAACATTTGGAGATCACTAAAAATTGTGCTTTGTACTATCTGTTCCCCAGTAAGAACATGACTGTAACTCTGGAATTTCACCAAGAGAGGCATTAGAAACATAGCCTGTCAGGTTGTGGAGGATCTAACCATGAATACAACATAAACTTATTTCCTCAAAGCATTGGTGAATGCAATAGGTTTTATTTGAGCACTTTGAGTTTTAAAAGTATGATTTTACTGTGGTTTAAATAGCTCTCGAACTGAAAACACTCCTTCATTTGTCCATTCAGCTGCCGTTCTATCATGTGGCATCATCTTCATGAACTCAATAATACTGCTTGCTGTGACTTTCACCATGTTTACCTTTTTGTTTTCTTTTTTCTTTTTTTAAGTTGGTACACACTTAAAATGCTAAGAAGGGAAATTGAAGCAGCTAAATTTCCTTGGTGGAAATTAGGACATTACAAACACAGATAAAATATGAAGATACATTAATATAATCTTTGCTAGTAGAGAAGCATCCTGAATAATTTCCTTTGTTTCCTGACATGCTGTTATTATTTAAATAGACTCTTTTCAAGTGATGAGTGGGTAGCTTTACAAAAATCATTTGTAAGTGGATTGTGCTGTGTCTTGGAAGACATTTTCTGTACAAACAGCTTCCTGAAGGATCCTTATGTTCCCCCACTAATAGGGCATTCATTTCAGTGCATCAGGTATGTAAATACACTGGAGCCATTTTAGATTTCATCTAAATATCACATGCTCCATTGTGGGATGAGTGTTTTCTTGATGTTAAGTCTTTGTCCAGCCGCTTTCAGCAATGAGGTAGTGCTTCCTTGAAGGTGAGCTGGGGTACACCCAGAAACATGGAGAAACATTTTACTCAATACTGTGTCTCCATCACAGGAGATTCTCAGCATAGCCAAGTTCCAGTTGCTCAGAATCACAAGACAACTAGAATGTTAACTGTCAGCAAGATGGGACTCCAGATAGATGAGGAAATGCTTTGTGTCTCACGGCAGATTAAAAGCTAAAAATATATGCCTCCTGGGCTCTCTTTTTGAACTCTAAATCCCTTGTTAGAAGCTATACTACTACTCTCATTTGCTTGTTTTCAATTTGTGGAACTTAAAAAGTGTATTTTATTAGAATAGGAACTTTATACTGATTGCTTCCCTATTCCTAAGGCCTGAATATTTCAAGTCTCTCATCTACCTCATCGTTTTCTTTCTTTTTTTCAGCATTTATTTTTTCTTCACAATTTATTCATTTTGTATCCCTATTGAAGCTCCCTCCCTCACCTCCCCCAGTCCCACCCTTCCTCCCTTTTCCCTTCTTTGCCTTTCCCTCGTCCACTGAAAGGGGGAATTTTCCACTATTGCCATCTGTCCATAGCTTTTTAAGTTTCATCAGGACTGCCTGGATCCTTTTCCTCCATAGCCTGGCAAAGCTGCATCATCAGAGACCAGTGATCAGAGAGCAGTCAACTGAGTTCATGTTAGAGACAGCCCCTGCTCCCCTTACTCAGAGTTCCATATGGAGACTGAACTGCCAATAGGCCACATCTAAGCTGGGACTCTATGTGTTCTCCATGCATGGTCCTCTGTTGTTGCATCAGCACCTCATGGAACCTTCTCCAGAACAGAGCATATAGTTGGTCACAAAGCAAGCCTCAACAGATACAAGAGTACTGAAATAATTTTAAAAATAATTTTTTGCACTTTCATGTTGTTATGAGTGTGTGGAGATAACAGAGAAGTTATGCAAATGTGAAAAGTAAACTATTGAACAGCAAACACCTTTCTTTTTCTTTTTTAATTTAATTGTTATTTATTTATTTTACTTTTATTAATTATAGTTTATTTGCTTTGTAACCCAACTGTAGCCCCCTCCCCCATCCTCTCCCAATCCCACCCTCCCTACCTCTTCTTCTCCTATGCCCCTCCAAGGGCCATGCATGGAGATAACCTAGAACCCCTACACAGAAGTAGCCCACGGCAGCTCACTGTCCAAGAGGGTTATATAGTAATAGGAACAGGGACTGTCTGTGACATGAACAGATTGGCCTACTCTTTAATCACCTCCCCCTGAGGGGAGAGCTGCCTTACCAGTCCACAGAAGACAATGAAGCCAGTCCTGATGAGACCTGATAGATTAGGGTCAGATGAAAGGGGAGGAGAACATACACCTTTCTTGGGGATAGAAAAATACAGTGGACTCGGCACCTTTTCATTTTACTTCACTGTAATTCTCTCTCTCTTTCTCTCTCTCTCTCTAATTTTCTACTGGGGAAGTAGGAACTTCCAAACTACAAATTAAAAATCTGACTTGCCAGAGGCTGCTTTGCTTCTGTAAGTAATTATTTGCAATAATCGCCACACTCTTTTCTGCAGGCATAAGGCTCCTGGGGTCACATGGTAACATCATGCTCAGCACCAACTGAGACTCCTGCTGGCTCCTGTCAGATTAATGCAGCTGACCCCTGCTGAAAACCCACGTGGGGCTTCTCCTAGGCCACCTGCAGAGGAGGAGAAGCTTTTTCTCTTTTACTTAAATTTCTAAACCTCTAATTTTCTCTCCTGCTTTAGAGGTGGAAAAGAAAGAAGCTAGAATGTGAATTGAGTATTTAGCGCCACTTATGGTAATGCTATTTTTACTGAATTTTATCACAAGAGGTGGGGGGAGGATAAAAAAAAGAGTAAATTGGAGTCTAATCTCAAAACTCTCAAGACATTTCTTTCATATTTTTCTCTTAAATAACTTGACAAGAGTTTGCTAATTTTGCTTGCTTTCTCTTTTCGCCGAACTCTTATTAATTTTCTTCTATAATGCATTTGTCAGGTTTTCTCTTACTGTAGCAAAGCACTTGATGCAGGCTACTTTAAGGGTGTGGAATCTGCACTAGCTTGGATTCTTCGATTGCAACTGCATTTAATCATAGTGAGTAGCAATGGTTGGAGTGTTGAGCACCCAGTGGCTTACAGAAGGCTCATTAGACTTCATTTCTCACAGGTTCACTTTCAGCCAATGGAGCTACAATGCAGACCAATCTCTCAACCATAATGAACCCTTCATGGATACACACATCATACCCAAACTATAGCACTTATTTCAAGTGGAATTTTATCTACATAAGATTAAATTTTGGCTTTTAGTTGCAAAAGTTCAGAGGAAGATCTTTTAGTCTTTGAATCACTGAGTTGCTCAGTGGACCATATCTGTGCCTCTTTCTTCCTATTATTTATCATAACTTGTTTTTGTCAAAGCACAGTCTTCAAAATTGAGTGACCTTCAGTTATATTTATATAACTCAATAAACCTGACATTAACCATGTAAATAATCTAATTTAAAATGGGTTATAGATCTAAACAGAGAATTCTTGCTAGAGGAATCTCAAATGGCTAAGAAACACTTTAAGAAATGTTCAACATCCTTAGCCATCAAGGAAATACAAACACAACAACTCTGAGATTCCATCTTACATCTGTCAAAATGGCTAAGATTAAAGCTATATCTTTATCAGACAGACTATTTTAAGTTAAAGATCCTGAAACCAACACAGGTGAGAAATGCCAAAAGTCCTGAAAGGTGACAGGGCTTCCTCATACGCTGTTCCAGACAACTGAAATCAATTAAAACCCCACTGGGTTGTAGTTTGGTATAAGACGTTTAACTGTGGTATTCTTGGATTGCTTGTTTTTTATTTCCTCTTTGTAGACTTTTCTCTCTGCAGATAAGTGAATGATGTAAACATCTGTGTGGATGGATTTTTGCCTGAAAATATCTTTGTACATGAATGTCTGTGTTTTTATGATTGAAATCCTTTATCTCAATAGATAACACTTTAAGACAGCATGGTACCCTCTCTTAGGATTGTTGTTGTGTTTTGATTTTTGTATTTCTGAACTGAAACAAATAGATAACAGCATTGTGATGACATCTATAACACCGTTAGTAGATACTCTGGATAATTTTGTAACCCTCACAACAAAGAACAAAGAGTGTGTGATCTGTACTTGGTTTAGACTACAGACAGTGTTTAGACAGGAAATAGTTGCAGTGATTTCTCAGCATGCCTCCATGTGATTGCTCTAAGGCCACTCAGTTGTCTCTTACAGACTGAGTGATACAAGCTGATGTGGCATAAGCTGATTATGGGCATCCTTATTTTATATTATACTTAATAATCATTTGCTCACTGGTGAGTCAGGGACTAGGTAGGAGCTGTGCTCTTTATGAAATGGACTCAATAACCTTGTAGGAAAAATAGATCATTCAATGATATTTTGGTTATATTTGTTATGATGAATAAACTATTACTTAAACTTGTTATCAAGATGGATGGGAAACTATGACTGCTTAGCACCACTTGGTGTGGCACTTGGGAGAGTTTAGTTTTATTGGTCTTTACGCATGACATTTAATAAGAAAATTATTTTCATTCCTCGTGTTTATTTCTGGAAAACCCTTGTAACAATCAGGCTTCCTTAGCGGGGACTTAAAAGAATTATGCATGTATGCCTGTGCACACACCTGTGTGCTTGAACCTGTGCACAGGTATATGCATAACATCTTGATGGCCTGGCTCACTGTAAATCCACCTCATTATCCTTCCAGATTTTTGCTCATTTGTGTCTTTTTCAAAAGTTTTTGTTCTCGAGTTTCTGTTATCTTATTTAAATGAAATTGAGAAATTACTCCTTCCTGTAATTTAGAGGGTTTGAAAACCCAGAATTCAAAGATAGCAAATGTGCCTGCTGTATTCATTATGGTGTCCTAAAGTGTCTAAAACAGGAAACTGTATATAGTGGGCTTTGTGGTGATGTGTAAATGAGTGAGTAAATGCCTCCTGAATAGTGGAAACTCTATAAATGGAATATTTTATTTTAATCTGAGTCCTGAGATCACATGAGTTAATAGTCATTTAATCCTCTTAAATATACATGCACCTATGGAATTTGTGGGCTCTGGTTGAAAAGGGAGGTTCTTTTGACTCTAGACCAGTGGTTGTCAACATGTGGGTCACAAATCCTTTGGGGTGGAATGAACCTTTCAAAGGGGTTGCCTAAGACCACAAAAATCAATCAATCAATCAAACAAACAAAAAACCCACACAGATGTTTACATTACAATTCATACCAGTAACAAAATAACAGGTATGAGGAGGCAACAAAAATAATTTTATGGCTGTGGGTTACCACTATATGAACTACATTAAGGGACTGCAGCACCATGCAGGTTGAGAAAGCACTTTTCTAGGACCATTCTCTCAAACAGACCTCTCTCCTTAGTGATTTTGGCACAGCTTTTCTTAACCTGGATCATAGCTGTTATCTATGTTGATTCTCCACATTGTTCTGCACTGGCTTGGAAGAGTGAATGGACAAAACATTATCAGAATTTAAGATATGAATTCTTCCTCACTAGGGAGACATTCTGGCAGGAATGAAGGGTTCCTTTAAAGGCCTTTTCTACGATGATATCTGCTGAGATCAGCAACATGAGCCCCCATTAGTCTATGCTGTTCCCATGTTATCAAGTGATAACATGACCATGACCACATTCATTAATGTTCTCATGAATGTTTCCTTCCTCAAGGAGTCATAATAACTGAAAATGGACACTAAGGACACAATAACCTGAAAAATTATGTTCTCTCTCCATCTCTATCTCTTGATTTCTCTGCTTTCTGTGACTATAAGTGCCAATGAAGAGAGTAAACACCTGAAACCAATGGCTTTCTGTGTGGTTTACCACAGTGGCATGGCTTCTTCCATAAGTTGCAGTGTGCTTTGTCAACCTACCTCTGTGCCTTTTCTTCTGCTCAGTTTGTTATAACCTTTGGCAGTCATCCATATTGAAAGATCCAGTGCTTAGAGAGAAAGGCCTGAGTGTTCTCTGACCTTTCAGCACCTTGCTGTGACTTAAAAATGAAAGATTTGTTCAGCCACCCGAAGATGAGGAAGAAAGGAAGTGGTGAAAAGGTTGATCAACAAATGTCTAATATTGATAATTTACCTTTGTTTTGGGACCTTGCTTGTTAGAACCTGAGAAATATAAATTTTAAATTTAAAGGGTAAGGGAGAATCTATCATGGCATATGCAGGACGAGCAAGCACCTTTAAGGACATGAAATACTTAAAGGACTGACATTTTTTATTCTTTTTTAATTTTAATTTTTATATTAATTACAGTTTATTCACTTTGTATCACAGCTGTATCCCCCTCATTTCCTTCCAATCCCACCTTTCCTCCTTCATCTCCTTCCTGCCCCTCTCCAAGTCCACTGATAGGGGAGGTCCTGCTCCCCCTCCATCTGACCCTATGTCTCATCAGGACTGGCTGCAATGTCTTCCTCTGTGGCCTGGTAAGGCTGCTCCCCATCAGGGGGAGGTGATTGAAAAGCCAGGCACTGAGTTCATCAGACAGACATATTAAAACTGAAACACAGATCTTATTTGTGCTTCTTTCTGAAGATGGAGTGATGACTTTGATCTGCCCCTAGGATAAATTCAAGCTTACATTTTTTTGCAAAAGAAGCAAGTAAATCCCTGCATAGAACTGTCAAAACACCTCCTCCCTGCCCCTGGGAGGGAATGAGGGAGCAGGATACAGCAGGGATACAAAGTTAATTAACTGTAACTAATATTAAAAAAAAAAAGAACTTTGGGAACGAGTTACCATAACTAAGATTACACCTACTTTGATAAATAGTGCAGTGCTAATAAAATAAGTACGCTTCCATGAAAGGAAAAAAAAACTCAAAACACAGTTCTAATGACATCCTGGTTTGGGGCCAAGTAAAAAGAGGCTACTGATAAGTCAGAAATAAAAAATAATCCATTTTGTTCTAGATTTGTCTGTTAAACTGTGCTTACATATTACAACAGAATTAGGAAGCTAATCCAATATCTATAGTTCTTGGTTTGCAAAATTTAGAAGAGCTATGGATGGAATTTCCCAAGATTTTAACCAGATCAAATGGAATATCTGCAAAACAGAGGTGTAGACATTAAAGACCTGCCACTGATGAAACTGGTGGGTGACCACCACCTCAGTGATTGCTAAAAGTACGATCAACCTATTTAATTTTAGAGCACTTTTTAAGATTTTGTGCTTTTATTTAACTCTTCCCCATTTTTTATGTTTCCAGGAAAAGATCTCCCATATTCTTGATCTCATTAATCAACCAATTAATCAAATTAACAAGCACACTTTTTGATCATCTACCAACTACTCAATACTATATGTGCCAAATTTTACTTTTTCATTACACTTCATTTGAGTTTCCATAATTTATATTTTCAAAGTTGGATAAAGTTATCCACCTGCAAAAAGCTCTTTAGACAGCCTAATGTGTCTGTGTGCTACTCAGTATCCAGCATGTTTTCAAAATGAACTATATATGCATGGAGTTGATGCTTTCCTGTAATGAGGACAGCATGACCTGATGACAATAAAACAGGATGCAATTAAAGAATAAGTGATCATGTGAGAAAGTTGCATGTTGATATATTTGGAAAAGTCTTTTTAGAGTTAGTATGAATGCATCAGAATCTTCCTAAAATTCATATATAAAAGTGATTTAAATGAAACCACCTAATATTTGTGGAAACAGAACCACCCTCTCCCCAAACTGGCCAACCCTTGTTACAAATGAAAATCCCAGTGTTGGGACTTGGTTCAATCTACTTGAGTAGTTGGCCAAAGAGGTCCAATGGAATTCCTTAAAGAACCCAGGCTGTTGCCAAGACTGCATGTCGTTCTCCACAAACTAACAGCAAATCATCATTGCTGAAAACACCTACAGAAATCATCGAAGATGGAGATGCCCAGCATCTAATTGCGTAGAGGCTTCATCCCTATGTTCTAGCATCTTCAGTACAGAAAGGTACTCTATACACTGTCAAAAAAAATAAACATAATCACTAAGCGTGTCACAAATCCTTTAATCTACAGTGGTATTCTACCTGCAAGATATGCTAGTGCAATGGTGGCACAAAGCTTGTCAGAGTAACCAATCAATCTGATTTGATTTAAGAATTAAGTCCTAAGCTGTCATTTAAAAGATATAAAACAATGGATGGAAAAAGTGAGCAGACTATGGAGTATTGTTGGAAATTCATGGAGCCCCCTTAGAAACAAGAAAGTCCATGCTTTGCATGGAGCGATATCTAATCTAACAAGGATCAGAGATCAAGAGTTTGAGAGATTCTGATATTATACAGGTTTGTATGGAGAGGGATCAAAGAAGATAGAGTATAATTTGTGTGGCCAAAGATCAGGTGATATCATATATTTTATATGGGAGCAGATTAGGTAATATGGAGCAAGATTTATAGAAAGTGACAGGCTGATTTGGTGACGGTGTTAAGGCTGAGTTCAAATATAAAGGATTCATTGGATTGGAGCCTTGCTCAATCCATGTTATTCCTGAATCTTCTTGGAAACACACAGCACAGCAATCTGGGCCTAATGGCATATGCCTGTAATCCCATTGCTATAGTAGGGTATAGAAAATAGTGATAAGCAGATCTCTAAACCTTATTATCCAGATGGTTTAGTCAAATCTGTGACATTCAAGTTAACTGAGAACCCATTTCAAAACATAAAGATAGAGTGCAATAAAGAAAAGATGCTTGACATTAATTTCTGGTTTCCGCATGCATGTATAAGTGCATATACACACATCTACACTAAGCAAGTACAACAACAATAACGACAGACAGACAGAGAGAGAAAGAGAGAGAGAGAGAGAGAGAGAGAGAGAGAGAGAGAGAGAGAGAGAATGACAACACATTCTTTTGTAAGGTACATTTATTTTTATTTTGTGGGTCAGAATGGGAAGGAATGGTCTATGCTCTTATTGTTTCAAGATGAATCTCAGCTTTGGATACCAGGGTTAGTAGACAACCTCCTTCCTGCCAAATAACATGGACCCTGCAAGACTGAATGCTATTAATGGGACAAAGTTTCAATTTTAGCCTTTTTGTTTTGTTTTCTTTTGTTTTTAGAAAAAAGAAACGGTCATCATGTAGAGCAGAGCAGGACTATTTTATATTGGCTGGGCCTGAGGAAGGAACAGCAATCAGCAATTCATCATTATTACTGCTTCTGCCCGATTACATTAGTCTAAAAGGGGCAACACATCAGTAACAGGGCTGGATGCATTAGTATCAGCCTCCTTGACAACATCTCTGCTGCCTTTTGAGTAGAAGCAAAGAACAGAAGCAAATGAAATGATTCAAGATAATAGCAGAGATGGTGAGTCAGGGCAGACAGGAAGGAGCTCCTTCAAAAGTAATTCATGTCCATGTTCAAACTGTGGTGATTCTCCTTAAGCATACACACAGAGAGTTGAGGGCAGTGAAAATAGACCATTTCAAGAATCCAGGGTAGAAAAGGCAAGACAAGGGCTCTTAGGTAAGCAGAGCCTTCCATCTGCCTCTCCCAGATGTGCCAGCAAATCATCTCTGACTAGAGAACAACCAGCACTCTAAGACCACATCAGTCATCATTGCAAGGTCTACTTGCTTTCCACATTAATGCTTCTGTGAGCTTTTTTGTATATGTACTAATATAGAATGGAGCATACACCACCACTCTGTGTCCTTTATTGGCTTCTGTGCATTTAATATATAAAAGTGATATAAAATGAATGTTACTTCTAATGATACATCATAAGGTTAAATACACAGAGTAATCACTATCTAGGTCTTGATCCAACCTTCTGTCACTATCAAAGATGCTGCTGCCCCCATATACTTTCCTTTCCATCACCATTCTCTCTCCTCTCCAAAAGGTAACCTTTTCATGAATTTATTGGTAAAAGAAATTGTTTTTTTATACACACTTTGCCTATATCCCCATATATACATTTCACAAATACCACAATTTCATTTTTATACTTCTTAATAGTCTATAAATGGGATGATCTGATATGTATTCTTCTGTGCTTTCTTTTCTCCTCCTTCCCTTTTAATGTGATATGTATGAAACTTATTTTAGGCATTGTTTGTGGTTCCTGTTTGTTAATTGTTTGTTAATTGTTTCTGAAGTCATTCTCATAGATATTGCATTAAATTCATTATAGAATGGGTGTGCAAAAATGTGGGTATGACTTCAGATAACATTTCTTAACAAAATTCTTGTTAAGATGAACACTCATCGACTGCTAAAAGAATTGTATTAGTTCTTAGCGCAGTGTAACTAATGGCCACAAACATGTCAGCTAAAACAGCATCAGTTTGTTAACTAGCTGTTCTGGAGGTAACTAGCTATTCTGGTCTCACAAAACCAGAATGCTATGTTTGCTGAGCTAGTCTCTGATGCAGAGTCTAGTAGAAGAATTAATTTCAAAGCTCATATTCTTGGTAAAATTTTAAACCTTAAAATTGTAGAATTCAAGTTCTATATCCTTGCTGATACTGATGGAGGGTCACTCTCAGCAATAGAATGTCATTTTTAAAAATAGGGCTAGAAAGGTGGCTGGATCCATACAGTGTCTGCAGTTTGAGCATGAGAATCAGTTCAGATTTAACACACCTGAAAATTAGGAATGCTAAAGTACATCTGCAGTCCTAGCACTAAGTAGGTAGAGACACAAGGATCCCTTGAACTTGCTGGCCAAAGTCTCGTGAACCAGGTTCAAGTTCAGTAAGGGATCTTCTCTCACAAACTAAGGTGCTAAGGTGCATCATGATAGAGGAGGGCACCCAGTGTTGACTTCTGCCTTCCATGTGTATGAGTATACAGGTATACACTCATAAACAAACCTATACACATTTTCATAGGTCTTCCATATGGCATTCTCTGTCTTCAAATTTAGGCATGACAAATTAAGTCTCAGACTTCCAAGTTAGTTTTTGTTTAAATTTGCTACCACTGGGGAGAGGAGATGCTGTTTAATTGATTAGATGCACACTCTTAGGTCAGCCTGCTAACAACAAACTTAGAAACCCATGTGAATTCAAGAGAGACATCATGATTCCATTATTTAAAACACCAAGTAAACCTTCAAGATAAAACCTTGCTTTGCACACAACCCTTGCCTATGGTCTACCCTTCTGCTTTTGCCCATTCTCCATTCTAAATCTTATTATTTTTATATTCCCATGGTACTACTATAACATACAATTTGAAACTCTTTCTATATCTTATGTGTTCTCTTATCTTTATGAAATATCTGTGCTTTTTTCCCTTACAATCCTTTTTTTCATGAGTAAGACATCATAAAAAATTAACTAACTAGAGTAAATTTGTGCAACTTGTAAAACTAGTTAAGCAGCCAATCCAGATTGAATCAAAACACATTAGTTTTAGAGATTCTTGCTTTTACGTGTATTGCTACATACTGAATCTTGGTGAAAGAAAAACTTAACCATGATATTTCTAGTTCATCTCCTATGATGCATTTAGAGCTGAGTTTCTCCCTCAAGACTGCCTTTTTCTATGTTTTCCAGTGGTAAATTTGGCAGTATTTGGAAACATTTTTGTTTTTGTTTTTAAAGTTGGGCTCTGCTTCTGACAGTTAGTTAGGGTAGAGTTGCTACTAATGTCTAGTTTTCTTCCTTCCACAATAAATAGTTACCAGCTCCAAATTCAGTGGAGCTGAGGTTGAGGAACCCTGGTATATCATTTCCCTAACCACCAGGTTTAAATCTCTCACATGACAAACAAGGCATCTGGTTTGGCCCTTCATGACTCTTAATCCCTTTCAAGGTTTCATGATCAGAAGGTTCAGGAATGGTGGTGTTTCTGGACACCAACATTGCAGTATTTATACAAAGAGCACTGTATCGCATAGCCTTGTCCTCTGAATCCTCCCTCAGATCACAGTAATTTGTAAGGCGTCCCCTTAAACTCTAGTGAGGTAGCCCTAGATGATCACTCTAAATGCCTTCTGTATTTTCAAAGAGTGAAAATCAAGGCACTTAGCATCCATTAACTCTTTCTTTCTTTCTTTCTTTCTTTCTTTCTTTCTTTCTTTCTTTCTTTCTTTCTTTCTTTCTTTCTTTCTTTCTTTCTTTCCAAGATTCTCAAGAGTCAGAGTGACATCAATGGGAGAGTTGTTTCATATAGTGTAATTCCTGGTATATATGCATCATTTGACAGTAAAGGTGCTAGGTCAGGGTCAGAGCCAGAGACCATGCTTCAACTTGTAAGGACTGATATCAAGGTACCTGCTGCTTTCTTTTTTGATTGTACCTTCATAGTGTACAACTCTAAGCAGCGCCTTGGTCTTCCAGGATGCTGGATACTTTTTTGAGGGTAGTCCTTCAGTACATAGATCATTGCTTCATATGCACAATAAACGTTTTGAAGTTTACACTGATAAAATTTCACTCTTATCCCATTATCATGCTTTATTTGGGGTGGCCTTTTACTCCAAGCAGAACTGTAGATAATGATTTTGGGTACTCTGTAGATAAGGGCTTCACATTTGACATACATTTTAATCACTGGGTTCAAATGTAGACTCTTGGTCCCCTACTCTAAGAGACATTGCTGAGTGGTCTTGGGTGGGATCTGTGAACTGGTTTTTCTAGCAAGTTCTCTGGTGGTTTTCTTAGGTCCGTAAGTGCTACTTGGCTTCCTTGTAAGACTCATGTATGAAATAAAACTGTATCTTGCTTCTGATAAAACAAATTAAAAACAGTTATATGCAGTTTTTTTCTTTCCTCAGAAACTCTTGAAAGTATAATTAGAATTTGGAGCTCATTTCTTATTGAATTTTCAGTTGTTGGTTGGTGACTGATGCTTTTCATAGTCTTCACTTTGCAGGTTCTATCACTGGTGGTCATAACAGAAGTACCACAATGTTCTCATTAAATAAAGAAAATAATTAGGAATATAACTAGGAATATAACTAATTGAGGAAGTGAAAGACATGCATGATGAAAATTTTAAGAAACATGAAGATCCTAGGACATGGCAAGATCCCCATGGATCGTCAGAATTGTTAAATTAAAGAAGGATATGCTACCAGAAAGAAGGATATACTACTGATTCAATGGAAAACTTGTAAAATGTTCAAAACATTCTTTTTTCATTTTATTTTCAATCTTTAGTTATTCCCTTTACAGCTTGATTGTAGCTCCCTCCCTCCTCTCCTCCAGGTCCCAAGCTCCCTCTCTCTCTCCCCTTCTCCTTTCTCTCCTACTTCTCAGAAAAGGAGAGCACCCCAACCCACCCTGGCACATAAAGTCATATCAGAACTGAGTGCTTCCTCTTCCACTGAGGTCAGGCAAGGCAACCTCACAGAGGGAAGTGATTGAAAAGCAGGCAACAGAGTCCATGTCAGAGAGAGCCCTTGCTCTCCTACTAGGGAACTCACTTGAGGACTAGGTTGGTCATAGGCCAACCTACATATGTGTAGTGGGCCTAGATCCAGTTAATGCATGGCCTTGATTGCTGCTTCAGTCTCCATATGCTCCCCTCCTCAAGCCCTGGTTAGTTGATTCTGTTGGTCGTCTTGGGAGTTCTTGTTCTCTCAAGGTCCTTCTATCCTTCTCTCCACTTTTCCACAACGCTCCTCAAGCTCTGCCTCATGTTTTGTTGTGAGTCTCACCATCTGTTTCAATCCTATTCTGGGTAGAGCCTCTCAGAGGACAACTATGCTAGACTCCTATCTAAAAAGATAGAAGCATGTCATTAATAGTGTCAGGGGTTGGCTCTTTCCCATGGGGGTGGGTCTCAGTTTAGACCAGACATTGGTTGGACAGTCCCTCAATCTCTGCTCTATCTCTATCCCTCACATCTTGTAGGCCCAGTAAATTTTGAGTCAAGCTTTTGTGGGTGGCATTCCCTCCACTAGAAGTCCTGTCTGGCTAGAAAGTGGCCATTTCAGTCTCCATGACCTTTGCTCCTAGGAGTCTTAGCTCCAGCCACTCCCATAGTCTCTCAGGAGCTATCCTGTCTTCAGGTTGTCTCAGTTTTTGCACCCCTGAATCCCTTGGTTCCTCCATTCTCTCTAAAGCTCTGACCTCCTGCCCATGCTCCCCCCACATATGATCTCCAGTCTCATTTTCTTCTGCACTACCTTTCCTGCCCTGTTCCTTCTCTTCATCTACTTCGGCTGTCTGTTCTATTTCCCCTTCTGAGTGAGAATCAAACATCCTACCTTGGGCCCTCCTTGTTATTTAACTTCTTGAGGATCTGATAATTGTAGTGTGATTATTCTGTAATGAAGCTCAATGGCATTATTTACAGAAATACAACAATAACACTAAAATTCATATGGAGGCACAAAAGAATCACGAGCAAAATCAAGATGCAAAAAGGTATCACAATAAGTAATTCTGAGTTTTACTACACAGCCACAGTACCAAAACCTGGATGGCATTGGCACAAGACGGGCATGTGTGTTCATTTGCACATGGATGGATAAATAGAATGTCATTGTCTCTCACACTGTACTTCTAGTCATCTATGAAGATTAATGAAATGTCATTTGCTTGATAATGGTGCAAGTGGGATATGATGACATTATTTGAACAAAACCAGATTCCAAAAAGACAACTGTACCATACTTTATTAGATAAATGCATCCTATATTGTGTTTTGATGAATGAAACATATAGTATAAGATCAAAATGAAGATTTGGTAAAGGAAGGAAAAGTATTAGGAGAGGATGGAATATAGAAATGGAAGGTATGCAGCTCAGACATGGCTCACTTACATAATATATTAAAAAGACATTATATTTATAAATGAAAATACTATATTGTCAGTATTATTTTTATATCTTACAAGTACCCAGTAAACACCACCACCAACAACAAAAAACCCAAACCCAAACCAACCAACCATACAAAAACCAAGCAAGCATCATTTCTGTTTCATAAAGATTATAATATATAGGCAGGTAGGTGGTTGCTTCAATCATTTGGTAAGCCCAGACCCGAGAACAAGGTTTAGTTTCAATTTGTCAAACACTAAACACTATCGTTGTTGTGTTTAGAAAAAATGCATAACTTCCCTGGATACCAGATCTCTATATTCTAAAGTAAAATTAGAATCATTTTCAGTGACACAAATGTTTCTAGAAACATGTGACATTTGTAAAAGTAGCTGTCATTCAGCTGATATAATTGTTCTGAGGCTCTCTCTACTAACGGAGGCTCAGTCCAGGAAGCTGCTAGCCTCCACACAATCTAATCCAGGCCTAGAGTGCTTTCTGACTCTGAGACTTACTGCTGAATAACTTCACACTCTCTAGATTTTTCTGAACTCTGGCCAGCTGGTTCAACCCAGCTCTTCTGGCTTAAACTCCTCTCCAAGCTTATTGAGTCAAACTGGCGTCATTCAGCTCTGACCAAGTTGCTCTGCTTGACCTTAAAGTAACTTGGGATATCTGTTCTAATATTCTGACCTTTTCATTCTCTGGCTTGGTCAGTCTTCACATGTGTCTAGGTTATTCTCTCTTCAACTGGTCTCTGTAAAACTGTCCCAGTAAAAAACAAAAACAAAAACAAAACAAACAAACAAAAACCCTGCGACCCCCCCCCCACCTCTGAACTGCTCTCTCAAGTAGCTTCTCGTTCCTCTCTGTTCTTGCGAGAGTTGGCCATATCTTATCCTGTCAAATCTTTCTCTGATTAGTTACTCTGTTTGCCTCTCAATTAAATGTCACTTTCAACATGGGTACTTCCTTCTACAAACTAAACTTATTTTCATTGTTTGGGGATAAAGATATGTACTAAGCATGTGTCTGAATTCCAGCTGGATCACATAGCCTTAGAAGGTCTTTGGATGTGATCAGAGCAGGCCAGTAGATGAACTAAAATTCCTATACAGACATTTAAAGAAGTTAACATATTTAGGCAACATCAAGGTATGGACACAATCATCTGTGTTGGTATTTTTAGACTGGTTGCTTAGAGATTCATTCAATCTGACTTTTCTTTTTTGCTCAGGACCTCACATAGTAGAAGCTATCTGAGTCAAATGTCAAACGCCACAAAGTCAAGCCATCATATTGAAACTGTGCTGTGCTGTGCTATGACATGTCCATCTCAAAGTCTTTTCTGGCTTTCCTTAAGATTAGTGACAGCCTTTGGAAGCTACGTCTTCTCTCAGATATGCTGAGATAAATCAACACCCTATTTCCAGATAAGGTCAGAGAAGTTTCCTGCTTTACATTAGGAAAATTTGCACTGGAGAAACCTAAGAAGTATATGCCACCTCGTTCATTTGGAATTGCTACTGATTTATTTTCCTTTTCTCATTATTATTATTAATTATTTATTACAATTCATCGATGCTCTTGGTCAGTGCTTCCTTTTCTGTGAGCCCCATGGACCTAGGTCAGTTGACTCTGTTGGTCTTCTTATGGAGTTCTTGTTCTTTCTAGGTCCTTCTCTGCTTCCCTCCTACTCTTTCACAGGACTCTACAAGCTCCATCTTATGCTTGACTATGAATCTCAGCATCTGATGCGATCATTTGCTGGGTAGGGCCTCTCAGAGGACAGTGGCTCCTGTCTGTAAACATAGTAGAGTATCTTTAATGGTATCAGAAATTGGCTGTCTCCCATGGGGTGATTCTTAGTTTGGGCCAGGCCTTGGTTGGACATTCCCACAGTCTCTGCTCTATCTTTATCTCTGCACATCTTGTAGGCAGGGTAAACTTTGGGTTGAAGGTTTTGTACATATTCCCCTCCCACCACCTTCCATCTTTACTAGAAGGTGGCCTTCTCAGTCTCCATGTCCCCCACTGCAACGAGGCTAACCTAGAGTCATCCTCACATCTTCCCTGGAGTCTTCTCTGCCACAGGTCTCTAGCTTGTTTCAGAGATACCCCTGCCCTTGGTTTCCCTCCCCACACTCTCTCCTACCCAGTTAGTTCCCTCTCTTCATCCGCTTCCTCTGTCTATTCTATTTCCAATCTGAGTGAGATTCAAGCATCCTTCCTTGAGCCCTCCTTGTTACTTAATTTCCTTGGGTCTGTGATCAGTAGTATAGTTATTCTGTACTATATGGCTAATATCTGCTTATAAGTGAGAAAATACTGTGTGTGTCTGTCTGGGTCTGGATTATCCCATTCAGGATGATACTTTCTAGTTCCATCCATTTGCCTCCCAATTTCATGATTAGAAAGCCAAAAAAAAAAAATCTCCTAGGTGTCATTTGAGATAGGATATTGTGAAACTGTACAACATTCTGAGCTGCAGCAGGAGTTGGTTGTCCCTACTGCCAGTTCAGAGATCCTTTTATCTAAGTAGAAGGATCTGCTGTATATAGAGTTGTGCTTTTGCTTTATTAGGCCAATACTTTTGTTGTTTTTTTTTAAAGTATGATATAGCTAGAATAGATCTATATTTTTCTATTTCCAAAATTCCCTAAGGACATTAATCTTCATGTTCACTTCAATGAGTATTGACTTTTTGAAAGCACAAGCTAAAAGAAAAGTTTACACTTGACTTCATATGTTTTAAAATACAACATACACCTCTAAGCATAATGACCAGTATAAAGGACATCTGCTAGACAATTGTTTCACATGTTGTGGATCTCAGATTACCTTAAGGAGAATGTAGAGAACGTCAACTACATTAGTAACTCTCAGGATAAGTTACTTTTAATTGAATAAATGCTGGAAGTTCAGAAATGATTACAGAAAAAATTTTGCAGCCTGGGATCTTGTATGTAAATTCACTGCCTTAATTATTTCTCTTAATTTCTTATATGTCAGAAGGGTAGAATTTTAGGTTTTGCCTCCTGTATATTAGACAGAAAAGCAAGAGTCTACTGATTTTTGGTTATATGTGTTCAGTGTGTATGGAATGATGGGGGATAAGCAATGCCAGTATAGCCGTGCATAATTGAATCATCCTGTCTGCCAGAGGCAAGAAGGATGGTAAGGCTGACCATACTGTTATGGTAAATGGAAGATGTTAACATTTGACTGTTTTACTTCAGTTCAGAAGGCAAAGCTTTACTTGGGTTGAGATGAGAGTTTTATTTAATGCCCTAATATTGTCAGGACAATAGCTGTCTGAAAAACTGGCATGGTAAATGGCCCATAGGTTTGTTGTTACACCTTTAACAAGAGATAACAACTGCATGTTTTTAGAACAGTCTTTTCTTGGACAGACTGTAGTTTTCTTCTGAGACATTTTATAAAAGTAATTCATCTTGTTGATCACGGTCATTGATATCTATACACAGCTAGCTGACTTAAGAAAAAAAAGACAGCACTTACACACACACTCAAGTTTTCTATTCTCCTCAGCTGCTATCATTGGCTAGTTTTATGAAACATTTCTACAAATGCATGCTGTAACACTACAGATGTGACACTTTAACGCATGGGAGACAAATACGTGTTCTGTGACTTCTAACGTTTCTTCTCTTAAATGTCCTCATTATGTCCTTTTATCATTTTGTTTTTTAGGACTCAACAAGTTTACTAATATGATTAGAATAAAAGCTTTATAAATACTGGCTCCTGAGAGATCTTATGTTTTATTATACAGGTGGATTGTACTATCTTAACATTGTATTGCATAGCTCCTAATTTCTCTGCTTTTTTATAACTTCTCATTCCAAAAGGGCATCTTGATAATGGCATAGTAATGGCAACAGGAAAAGCTAATAATTTTAATACGTTATACTTTAGAACCATTACCTTTGATAGATCAGACAGTGAAAGCCTGAAATTTATTATGTCATAAATGGATAATAATATATTTGGGTGGTGGAACTGACTGGATAAGTGAGATGAAGCTAGGAGAGCTGAAAGTGGTCGTAGCGGTGGTGGGGCTGGCTAAAGGCAACCTCTGTAACATTGCACTATAATTAGCATTTGTATTAATAAGCAACTCAGCCACTGTAGTGGGGTAGTGGGCCAAAACCCAACACAGACCCTAAAAGTAAAACAGTTACAGTCTGCTCACACACATGTGCACCCGTCTACTCTCACATTGATAGTGTGGCTGGGTAAATGATCCCACAGTTTTTTTTTTTTTTTTTGAGTTCTTATACATGATAAATGCAATTTTGTTTCGTTTTGTTTTTTACTTTTGTCTCTCAAAGCATACCACTAGCAATTAATTTCTTTTCAAACTTAATTTTCTCTTCTGTAAAACACAGACAATCATGAGAGTCACCTTATTATTCGATGTGTCCATAGATAAAGACACAAACATTTATCTCTGGAAACTACTCAAAGGAGAGTTTGTCTTATTTTTCATGGAATTCCGTTGGTGCCCATTAGGTACTAGTCTAAAAAGTTAGTGGTGATATTGCTTTATAGAGGTATAAATAAATAACAATTATAAGAATATTAATAATAATCATATAACTAATACTATATAGTTTTTAAACTGAATAGAGACGTTGAAATGTTTTATGAATAAATGATTTTGCCTTTTTAACCTTCTATGATGTGTCTGTGATGATTTTTATTTTAAGAATCAGAAAACTATAGCAGAAAACATTAATTCCTTATTGAATAACACTGAGTACTAGAAACGGAAACATTATAAGTATCTATTCTGTTTCCTACTGAAGCCGCGATGGTTACTCATCTGTTACTGATATCTGTGATTGACATAGTATGATAATCAGACACAATATTTGAGATTCATAGTAGCAATCCTATAACACACTAAGTGCAAGAGTCATTATATACATGTTTTTAGACAAAGAAGCATCCAATGATTTTCAAAACTGTTTTGGCTCAAAATAATTTAAAATATACACAATTGCTCTGCTGTTTCAATACAAAATCTTCTAATAGCCGTAAAATATGGAAAATGTTTTTTATGTTTGAGTGAACTATAAATCTTCTAGTGAGGTATTCAGACCTGTTGGCTATTTTTCAAACATCACTTCTTACATTTCTTTTTATTTTATTATTTTGAGATGATTACCTCAATGTTTATTTCTTTTTAAAAATAATTGATTTATTTTTATATTAATCACAGGTTATACACTTTGTATCCCAGCTGCAGACCCCTCCCTCATTTCCTCTCACTCTCCCCATCCCTCATTCATCTCTTCCCTGCCCCCTCCAAGTCCACTGACCCTAGCTTATCATGTCTCTTCAAGCCTGGCTGCAATGTCCTCTCCTGGGATCTAGATAGGGTGCTCCTCCCTCGGGGATGGGGGGGAGGGTTGAAGAGCCAGCCATTGAGTTCATGACAGAAATAGTCCCTGTTCCCCTTACTAGGGTACCTAGTTGGATACTGAACTACCATGAGCCACATCTGAGTAGGGCTTCTAGGTTATATCCATACATGGTCCTTGGTTGGAGTAATAGTCTCATAAAAGACCCCTGTGCCTTGATCTATTTGGTCTTTGTGGAGCTCTTGTCCTTGCCAAGTCTTACAAACTCCCCCTTCTTTTATATGATTCCCTGCACTCTGCCAAAGGCTTGGTTGTGAGTCTTAATATCTGGTTTGATACACTGTAGTTAGAGTCTTTCAGAGGCCTTCTGTGGTAAGCTCCTGTCCTGTTGCTTGTTTTCTCCTACATTCAATGTACATCCCATTTGTCCATCTAAGCTAGGATTGATCCTCCCACCCTGGATCCTCCTTCTTGCTTCTCTTCCCTAGGTATATAGATTTCAGCATGTCCATCCTATCCTATAGGACTATATAAGCCAGTATATGTCATATGTCTCTTTCTGCTTTTCTGATACCTCACTCAGGATGATCGATTCCAGTTCCCACCATTTGCCTGCAAATTTGATGATTTCCTCAGTTTTAATTGCTGAGTAGTATTCCATTGTGTAAAAGTACCATAATTTCTGTATCCATTCCTCAACTGAGGAACATCTGGGTTGTTTCCAGGTTCTGGCAATTACGAATAAAGCTGCTATGAACATGGTTGAGCAAATGCCCTTGTATACTTTAGCATCTTTTGGATATATGCCTAGGAGTGGTATAGCTGGGTCTTGAGGAATCACTATTCCTAATTGTCTAAGAAAGCACCAAATTGATTTCCAGAGTGGTTGTACAAGTTGCATTCCCACCAGCAATGGAGGAGGGTTCCCCTTTCTCCACAACCTCTCCAGCATATGTTGTCACTTGAGTTTTTGATCTCAGCCATTCTGATGGGTGTAAGGTGAAATCGCAGGGTCATTTTGATTTGAATCTCTTTGATGACTAAGGACCTTGAGCACTTCTTTAAGTGTTTTTCTGCCATTCTACAATCCTCTACAGAGAGTTCTCTTTTTAGCTCTACACCCATTTTTTAATTGGATTACTTGATTTGTTTCTTTTTAACTTATTGAGTTCTTTATATATAGTGGATATTAGCCCTCTGTCAGATGTAGGATTGGTAAAGATCCTTTTCTAGGCTGTCGTTTTATTTTGATGAAAGTGTCTTTTGCTTTACAGAAGCTTTACTGTCCCATTCATTTATTGTTTATCTTAGAGCCTGTGCTCTTGGTGTTGTGTTCAGGAAGTATTCTCCTGTGCCAATGAGTTCTAGGGTCTTCCCCAGTTTTTCTTTTAGTGTGTCTAGTTTTATGTTGAGGTCTTTGATCCACTTGGACTTTAGTTTTGTGCAAGGTGATAAATATGGATCTATTTTCATTTTTCTGCATAAAGATATCCAGTTGGACCAGCACCATTTGCTGAAGATGCTGTCTTTTTTCCACTGAATGGTTTTGGCTTCTTTGTCAAAAATTAAGTTTCCATAGGTGTGTGGGTTCCTTTCTGGGTCTTCTATTCGGTTCCATTGATCCACTATTCTGTTTCTATGCCAATACCATGCAGTTTTTACTACTATTGTTCTGTAGTACAGCTTGAGGTCAGAGATGGAGATACCTCCAGATGATCTGTTGTTGTAAAGGATCATTTTAGAAATTCTGGGTTTTTTCTTTCTCCATATGAAGTTGAGAATTTTTCTTTCAAGGTCTGTAAAGAATTGTATTGGTATTTTGATGGGAATTGCATTGAATCTGTAGATTGCTTTTGGCAGAATGGCCATTTTCACTATGTTAACCCTACCAATCCATGAGGACAGGAGGTCTTTCCAT
>CM053753.1:71496603-71516405 GCA_028658305.1 Pachyuromys duprasi | reverse complement strand
TTTACTTGCTTAGTTAGAGTCACCCCATTGTACTTTATGTTATTAGTGGCTATTGTGAAGGGTGTTGTTTCCCTAATTTCTTTCTCGGCCCTTTTTTCTTTGGTGTACAGGAGGGCTTCTGATTTTTTTTTTTGAGTTGATTTTGTATCCAGCCAATTTGCCGAAGGTGTTTATCAGTTGAAGGAGTTCTCTGGTTGAATTTTTGAGGTCACTCATGTATATTATCACACAACACCTTGATACCTAAACCACACAAAGACCCAACAAAAAAGAGAACTTCAGACCTATCTCTCTTATGAACATTGATGCAAAAATACTCAATGAAATACTTGCAAACCAAATCCAAGAACGTATTAAAGATATCATCCACCATGACCAAGTAGGCTTCATCCCAGGCATGCAGAGGTTGCTCAATATACAGAAATCCATCAATGTAATCCACCATATAAACAAAATGAAGGAGAAAAACCACATGATCGTCTCCCTAGATGCCGAAAAAGCATTTGACAAAATCCAACATCCATTCATGGTTAGTCTTGGAGAGAACAGGGATACAAGGCACATACCTAAATTTAGTAAAGGCAATATACAACAATCCTATAGCCAACATCAAACTGAATGGAGAGAAACTTAAATCAATCCCACTGAAATCCGGGACAAGGCAAGGCTGCCCATTGTCTCCATATCTCTTCAACATAGTACTTGAAGTCCTAGCTAGAGCAGCAAGACAGCTAAAGGAGATCAAGGGGATACAAATTGGAAAGGAAGAAGTCAAAGTATCACTGATACTTCTTGAATTAATACTAGAGACTTAAAAATCAAATAAATTTTCTTTCATTTTTCTATCCCTTCTTACTACTACCGGAACCCTTACATCTGGTCGGCCAATCGTTACACACTCTTTACTGTTAACTCCCATAAAAAGATAATTTACTCTAGTTTGATTGAATTTACTTCCCTTTATGTTAGTAACAAAACTTAAGTATTTTGAGATTCATGTGCTCTGAAAAGATAATCACAAGGGGGAGATGTGACATCATAACATGTATGCTTTTTGTCCAACAAAGGCCACTTACACTTCTAAAATGAAGCTGAGGTTTCATTCCTCTCATATTTCCCATTTCAGTCATGTCTGTCCCCCAGGGAAAACAAGAGAATGCTAATTCACCCCAAAGAAATCATGTTTATGAAAGACAACCATAACACAATATATGGAGGAAAGACAAAAGATATTCACAGTGCAGAATAAGTGTTGGGATATGTAAATGTTTAGAATATTTAAGGAAATTTTCAGCATCAGATTACTTCAGAAAAGAAAAATTATGCAATGTCTAAGTCAAGCAATCACATAATAAAATGGGAGCCAATTGCATTGCTTTGGGAAGTATACTCTGGAGAAATGGACAATTTGGCTGTACATAGTGAAGTTAATTTTCTTCTCTATGGAAAATTCTAATTGTTAAATAAAGCCCTTTAAAAACTATAAAAGTGTACACTTCATATGAGAACATGTAGTAAAGTATTAATATACATGCAGTTATTAATGCAACATATTAGGAAAAACAATGATACTAGCAATACAAAGATTTAAATGAATTAAACACAGGAAAGCAATAATATAGTATAATCAAAAGAATATAATCACACTTGAGAGATAGAAGGAAAGCACCTATGTTATATACATTAAAATATATTTTTAGAAGTGAGAGAAGTACAAACAAAATTTAATTTTAAAGCAATTGATTCTTGATGGTAAGATCCTATTGCTGAAAAGGACACATACTTGAGTCAAAGAACCCACAGAGATCAAGCTGGTACTCACTCAGAGGCCTCATGTCTTCTTGCTTGTTTTCATAGTGCTGGAAGATAAATATTTAAACTTTCCTCCTCTATCATCAATTTTACCTATCTGTAATCCCTGACACTATCAAAACAACTAGCTTGAAAAAAATGTATCCACTGGTACAATAATGGAATGAATATCATGGGGTAACTAACTGCATTTTGTTTAGATTTAAGGCCTGCTCCACAAGGTGAAATCTATACTGATATTGGGGTCAAGAACCTGTTTCTAAACAGGCCATGAGCCCTAGGGGAGAACCCATGTGTATCACTATGCTAAATGGACATATTAGTAAGCCAATTCCTTTGATACACTGCTAGATAGAGTCTTTCAGAGGCCCTCTGCGGTAGGCTCCTGTCCTGTTACTTGTTTTCTCCTGCTTTCAATGTTCATCCCATTTGTCTTTCTGAGTGAGGATTGATCATCTTACCCCGGGTCCTCTTTCTTGTTCATCTCCTTTAAGTGTACAGATTTTAGATTGTTTATCCTAACTTATAGGCGTAATACCCACTTATAAGTGACTATGTGTGTCTTTCTGCTCCTAGGTTACCTCACTCAAGATGATCTTTTCTAGATCCCACTATTTTCCTGCAAATTTCATGATTTCCTGGCCTACTGCAGAGGGCCTCTGAAAGACTCTACCTAGCAGTGTATCAAAGCAGATGCTGAGACTCATAACCAAACCTTCTTCTGAGTGCAGGGAATCATATGAAAGAAGGAGGAGTTACTATGACCTGGAGAGGACAGGAGTTCCACAAAGACCAAATATATCTGGACATAGGGGTCTATTTTGAGACTGTTCCTCCAATCAAGGGCCATGTATGGATATAAACTAGAACACCTTCTCAGATGTAGCCCATGGTAGCTCAGTATCCAAGTGGATATCCTAGTAAGGGGAACAGGGACTAATTCTGACATGAACTCAATGGCTGGCTCTTTGACACCCTCCACCTCTGAGGGAGGAGCAACCTTGGTAGGCCACAGAAGAGGACATTGCTGCCAGTCCTGAAGAGACCTGATAAGCTAGGGTCAGAGGGAAGGGGAGGAAGTCCTCCCCTATCAGTGGACTTGGAAAGGTGCAGGGAGGAGATGAGGAAGAGAGGATGGGTGTGGGAGGGAATGTGGGAGGGGGCTACAGCTGGGGTACAAAGTAAATAACCCGTGATTAATATAAAAAATAAAAATTATATTTAAAAAACAACTCCTAATGACTTATTATACCCTTTTCAAGTTTCTTTTTGCAACATAAGGTGATAACACAGTGATCCACAATTGGTCTAGATATGGGGAGAATAGGAGACTACAGAATTCTTAGCCCTAAATTATACATCTATATCATACCTCCTTTTCCTAAGGTTCAGGGATAATTGCAGAAAGTGGATGGGAATATTATAAGAGCTAGAAGCTGTGGAAAGAATGTTTTCCAGGCAGAGCAAGGCAGTGCATGTATGAATTCATAGCAGTTTAGACAGCATACAGAAAACCAAAAGACCTTTGTAAATGAAAGCTAGACCAAAATCTCAGCATGGAGGAGGGAGATGGATATGGAGTCTCATCCCTAGTTAAGGAGCTATGACAGTTGGCAGCTTCTGGAAGAGGGAAAGGTAATTTCCTTCAAGAGTGTGGCCCTTAGTAGGTTTATCATGCTCTGTTACAAAGTATACATGCAATAGTTCACAGAAATCACAAAATGTACTGTTGAGTTTTATAAAAGCATACACAAAGTCAGGCGAGTGTGGAACAGATAGAGCTGGGAGCATTTTAAATGTGATCAAAATACGTGTATGTAACTTCAAATAAACCAATATAAATGAGGAAGATAAAATCAATTGATCACTATTCAAATATGTTATGCAATGAAATGATTATATAAATTTCATGTATTCATGCTTCAGAAATAAAATAAACCTCTTCCACATCACGTTTCTCCCTCCCTTTATGAAATATAAATGAATGGCCTCAGAATTGGGGGTTGATTTTTGGAGGGGACCCAAAAACAGAAGAGGAATTTCTGTGATCTTTGCAAGTTGTTTTTTCCTCCCTAACATTTTCATGACTAGTAATTTTCATGAGATTTCCAAAATCACAAATATTTACCAATCTTCTAAATACAAAAATAATGTTGGCCCACTTAATTCTTTTATTACTTAACCTGAGAAATGTCAGACTTGGTACAGGCTACCCCAACGTATTAAACTCCAGCCAGGTTCAAATTTTAACCATACATGTAGTGCTCACAGCTGTTTTCTTTTTAAAACATATCTAATTTATTTTAATTATTTTCTATTTCATAGAATTTCTAGTTTTAATTATGGATTGTGAATACTTAGCAAGTAATAGTTTAATAAGTGAACCTTTTATGAGCTAATTATGCCATTAATTCATTAAAAAATTTCAGCTTCTGGGATACAAACAGGTTGTGGATGTAGCTGAGGGGTCCCAAAGGAGGGAGGAAAGTGAAGTGTTCCTCCAGAATCTGCTTATTCCCCTGAAATTGGTTGCAGAGAGTGTGAAAAACCCAAAATAGGTAGTCTGCTACAAAGCCTGGTAGGAGACTGGGTAGCTGAATTTAGAGAGACAGGAGAGATGAAGATCTGCAGTTAGGACACCTGCTCCTCCTGGTGAAAGTGGCCTGCAGGTTCTCAGAAGGTGCCTCCTGGAGTTGGGGGCTGGGATAAAGAGAGGACCTGGCTTTGGAGAAGACCTCTGGTTATCTATGTGTTCTGGGGCATGTCACAGCTGGGGGTGAGACTGTGAGATTGGATTTGGAGCAGAGGAGAGAGAGAGATAAACATCTGTACTTAGCCTACCTGCTTCCTGGCTAGCTAGCGTGGTCTAGAGGTTCCCAGGGATTTGGATTTGTTTTTAAAAGTAAAAGCCATTTCCATTTTTTTAAAAATAAAGATACACATTTATTTGTGATATAGAGAGTGTTAGAACAGAAATTTACATACTGACAGGAAATTGTATTCTTTGGGAATTCCCTTAGGTGTTGTGAATGTCTGTTTCCTTAACAAAACAAAACAACACAAAAAGTATTTATGTGTCTTTGTTCCTTGTGGGTAAGCCCATTTGTAAATGGGATGTATGCTCAGGCGGGAAGGCATTCATGCATTGCACACATGTTGTCAGAAGACAGTCTGGAGGGGTGACATTCACAGTACCCAGAGTATCTGATTAGCTTGGAACTTCTTTATAGAGCACATTAGCTTCTCTGCTGCCTTCCAAGCATTGGATCTCTCTTCTTCTGCTGCTTTCGGCACATCACCAGGATTACAGTTATCACTCTGCCCAGATTTTTAACATAGTTTCCGAGCATCTCAACTTGGGCGATCATGCTTATTAAAATGGTGCTTTATTGAGTGGGCCTCCAGCTCTTTGTTTTACTTTTTTAAGACAAGGTTATGCTATGTGAATGTGTGATTACCTTGCCTCAGCCTTAGAAGTGATAGGATGGTAGGTGTATGCCAATTAGCTAAGAAAAATATCTTTAATGTAACTTAAAAGAGCTAAAATTGAATACATTAAACAATCCAGTATTTATGCTTTTCTAACATACCTGGCAAAATTATTTGAGAATTGTTGTGATATAATTGATACAAACTTCAATTAAAATTAATTTTACTTTACAAGGAATATAGTGAATGACTGCGCTCTGGCTTCATGAAACAGCTGAATATTATCCATCAAAAGAAATGAGGTAACAGGCAAGAGAAAGTAAAAGTAATGTTAGTATCAATATTGCCTAAATTGTAAGATTATTGATATTCTCTGATGATGCATTTCATAAACAGCAAGCAATCTGATTTATTCCTGTAGTTGGCCCATCTTCAGCATGAAACTCTCAGAAGTCATTGAGGCAGGTGCTTCAATTTACTTGGTAAAATAATAAGTACATGAATAAATGTTAGGTGAAAGGATGAAAACAAAGAAAGAAAGCATTTAGGATCACCTGTAGTGAGATATGTCATGACTAGGTGTCCTGCACACTGAACACAAATTGAAGAACTGGACTGCAGTTACATTTGGAAAACAACAACAAAAAAAAACCTTTTTTTTTTTTTTAGCTATTAGAAGTTTAGCTATTAACATACATATAAAGTTCAGGGTCTTGTAACTCTGAAATAAACACATTTCCTGAAAGAGAAGTAATAGAATAAAGAAAAAATACATAGAGAACCTTGACAAACTTTACTGAAGGTTTGTAGTCACTGCCAGAAACAAGCTGCATGAGGTGAGGAGGAGCATCAGAAAGGGTTATAGCTAATTAAAAACAAACAAACAAACAAACAACAAAAGTGTTAGCAGAAACACTGATGACATACCTAAAGGTGTTTTATTTTTGAACCGATCACAAAGTTCAAGGCATAGGACAAGCCTGACTCTGCTGTACTATTTTGACTAAAACACCATCAAATTGAAGACTTACTTTCATCATTTCTTTAATGGAGCAAAGAATATCATTATGGTTTATTTTGCTCCTTCAGGTAAAATATAAAGACTCTTGTTGATAAAATGTGTGTGATCTGAGTTTGCATTTCAAGTAGTAATGACAACTATTTTTTAAATCTTGTATTTAGGAATGTATACCCAAAAACCATTTTAAAAATATTACTAGTTACTTTTTTTCTGTGACATGGAACGCAATAATTCTAAATTTATTTATAGCTTTATGTTTATCCAAGTGTTGAAGAATTTATAAAAGTATTCAATGAGGGTAAAATAAATTTCTGAGTAAAGGCAAAATACAGATATAAGAATAAACCACCTGCTACAGATGGATCTCAAAGTGACTTCATTAATTTCATAATCCAAAAAAATGCCTCAAAATTTTGTTCATATTTAAAAAGTATTTGACAGTATTCCAAGTTTTACTATTCACATTGTCTCTAAATGTAAACTTAATGTAGTCATGACTTCTGGAAAAGGTCTTTACAGGTAATTATTTACCTAAAGCTCCTGTTTGTATTTGTGTGTGAGGTAGGTGGGTTTGATTGAATGATAATTTCATAATTTCCATAATGAAAGTTCTATTGTAAGGATGTTGTGAAATAAATCTGGACAAAAATACTCTGATCACCTTATTAATTTAATGATAAAATTTAAACAATCTATTTTTTGTTTGGTTGGTTGGTTTTGCTGTTGTTGATAAAGCAAACTAAGTGAGGCTGAGGACTTATCTTTTTTTATCTCTCAAGTTCATTGACTGGACAATGCAAAAAGCATGACAACAGCTCTGATAACCCTCTTATGTCAGAGAGCATTAAGTCAGGAGCATAGAGGTGAGGTTACACAACAAGGCTGGGGTCCAGCGAGCAGGGAAACTCTCTTGCAGAACAGCATTCAAGTAAAGGTCATACAGGATCTCACATGAGTATATCAACTCATTTGAAGGTAGCATTCCCATAGTTCAATCACCTTAGAAAGGTTTCTTGTTTAAAGGCACATATCACTACATGTATTTTGTAATGGAATATAGGAATTCTTATGATAATGAACAATCATTTATAAAACATTATGTGTATTATTTATGCAATCTTCTTACATAGCATTCTCATAAACCACAGCTCTCTATAAGTAGGACATTGTTTATCCTGTACTTATTGACAGAGTCAAGAGTGAAGTGTCTTCTATAACCATACTTTTTGATCATTTATTATCATTTAATTTAGTATTTAAGTGATTTGCTATTGGTATCAAGAACATGAGAAATGACAACTCTTGTATTTTTGAGTCACAGTAGATATTTTTAATATTATGTTGTTATATAACTTGTGTAATATTCCTACAGAATCATCCATAAAATGGTACTTAGGATGTGTTTCAAAAGTTTTGCATTTTAAAGAGGTAGATTTGTGTCAACAAATCCACAGATGAATTGCTTATACTTTGATATTTTCAGAAGGATCTCTTCAATATTTTGTAGTGCTCATGTCTGAATAAATGAAGTTCATCAAACCAATTTATTCCTAAATAACTCTGACATGTGTCTATAAATGTCATAAAATGCTCTTCTTATTGTATAAAGTTAAATGTACAATTGTTACCTTGAAGATGCTGGGATTGTAATCAACATTAGGAGTCTGTAGTCAGAGTGGAATGTCAAAGGTGGAGGGGGTTGACAATTGCTCTTCCATTTTAGTGCAGCTGCTTCTGGTGAAGTTACTGAAGATCACTAGGTAAGGTAAGGCTTCATCACCAGAGAGAAAAAGAAGCTTTTTGAAAAAAAAATATTTTTCTTCCTCTTCAAAAAGATTTTGCGCTTTGTGTGTCAAATTCCTAAGACTGATTAGAACCCATCTAAATGTCCCCATTCCATTTTCAGGGTCCTAGCCTGTCTTTTAAATTTTGGGGGATCTTTCAATGGTTCTAAATCATTTTTGTTATGAGTTAGCTACATGTAGATAACATGTTTGTGGTTTTTCTTTATTTGTTTTAGTTTTGGCATTCAACAACTGAATCTGCAAGAAACATAAAATAATTTCAGGATGTACGCGGGTTCCTTTTTTGTTCTCCATCATTAATTGTGTAAATTTTAAAAAACTTTGAACTTAACGTCATACTTTCTTTCTTAAAAATCTGCAATGCCATGGGGACAGCCTGCTTCATGTTATGTGTGCTGTTTATTCAGTCTCATCGTGAAAGCCCATCACGGCAGCCAGCTTACCTGCCAAAGGTTGCTTTGAATGAGCATTCATTCCAGGGAGTCACAGGATAATAATTTAGGCCACCACACTAGCACTTTTCTGTGTTTAAATGCCACTCTATTGCCCATTGTTGGCATTCTGTTTTGCAGCTTTCGAGGCCAACCAAGTTTGATAAACCAATATCCAGTTTTATTTTATTTTTTTTGTGAAAGTCAGTTTCCTAAAACATTTCTAATTGTCAAGCACATAGTCTATGAATGTTTTTGAAACAGATTTCATTCAGTAATATTAGATTTTCAAGTAATTTTAAAATTGTTGGAGTAAGGAAAGTTAAAAGCAATTCACTAAGACTTTGATTTAAGTATCCAATCATTTTAAACGATGCCCACAACTTAAAGGTTGCTAGGCATTCTCTCTGTTGCTTCCTCCCAAATTTACCATTACTTGTCTTAGTAGTAATTCAGTTTTAGAGTGTAGTGTCTGTCTTTAGACATACTCTGGTCTTTAATAATTTGCTGCTAACCACCACAATACAGAAAGATGAACCCTGTTCCACTGCTGCCTTTAATAATTACATCACAAAACAATTGGAATGCTCAAATTGAAATGCTATTTAATATGTGAAATATTTTAAGTTTTAAAATGTTATTTTACAGAGAAGTAAAACAGGAAAAAAAGGTAGGACAGAGTCACATAAAGACTGCAAACAGGTAATGTACTTGGTTTTCCTTTTAAGTGTCAGCATCTGACACCTAAATCTAAAAGACTTCCTAGTGCTGGAGAGAGATATAGTTACATACTGATTGCCTAGCATGCATGAGTCAAAAGTTTGACTCCTAGAAATGCATAATACATATGTGATGGTGAGTGCTAGGACTCTGTGGGTAGAGGCATGAGGCTCAGTTCAAAGTCATCCTTCACTATACAGCAATTTTGAAAAGCTATCCAGGAATAATGAGAGCTTGTCTCATAAAAACGGAAGTGATTTCAAAGAAAGTGAACTCAAACAATCAATTGTCCGTGTAGAAAAAATGTTCTATTTATATTCCATTAATAGCATAACCTCAACTACATAACATACAGATTAATACAGACCTAAAATGTCAGGAGAAAACATTGGCATATTTGGCCCCTGCCCCAAGCAAGAAAGTTTCTATTCTTGTTATTGCATGAAATTAACTGCTGATTTTTTTAAAAAAATATTTTTCTTTGTTGGGTTGAAACAGCATCCCCACTATTACTAATTTGCTTTTGTCGTAAGTTGGTGTTAGATTTTGTCAAATGTGTTTTCTGCATTTACTGTTATAATTTACATGATAGTTTTTTTTTCTTCTGTCTATGCCTATTGGCTTAATGGGTTCTACTCACTATCATTGAATGGAAAGCCTGCCTTGCATTCATAGGACAAATTATACTTGTTCTTGGTGAATGATTCTTTTTATTGATTGTTGGGTTCAATTGTGTTGGGAATTTTTACATCTGTATTCATGAAAGATACGGCTGTCTAGTTTTCCTTTTATGTTATTATTTTTTTGTCAGATTTAGGTTTTAAGGTGATGCTTGTGGAAGCAAAGAATGAGTTCTGAAATATTTTGTGTGTTTATATTTTTCTCAAGCAGAGTGTAGATCATTTTTTATTGTGGCATCGTGATTTGGGTAGAATTTATCAGTGAGCCCTTCTAATTTAGAAAGTTGTTCCTTAGTGATACAAAATTTTTAGTAGATATATGCCTTAAATATTAAAAAAAATTACGTCTTTTTAAGACAATAAGCCTGAATAGAATAGGAAACATTTTTCTACAAATAAAGTGAGCTGGCGATCAACAACAACAACAAAACCCCCAAACATTCTAAATGAAAACCTGATACTATGCATATACTTTAAAAACACAAACTATTTATGAAAGTGAATTAAACACAAGCATGTACAAGTCAAGTAATAAGGACCCAAATTATTGTTTTGCTACTAATATGAGGTAAATCTAAAAATCAATAACAGAATACCTATGGATATTTTAAAGTGAGTAACATACTTTTAAATAAGTTGTTGAATGAAATGACAGGAAAGCAGAGGAAAGGAAATACAGAGATTATTAGAAAATAGTCGAGCTATAAATATAATAGCACAATTTTAGATCTCACACTCTGCTAATTATATAATGACAACTCTTGATAACCATACAGATTTGGAAACACATCTGGAAAAACAATGAAAACAGCAGCAAAAGAGAGAAGGCACCATGGGTAGGCAGAAAGCAGCACTTCCAGGAGCCATTAAATGGCTACACAAAATTCCCTGTGGCCGTATTTTGTTATCTCCCTATGGGTCTATGTGTCATTATCCAGGGAGTCCCCAGGACATACAAATTTAAAGGCTTTTGATACCGTTGTTAGTTGCATGCTAGAACTGTTGAAGTCGCTACTGTTGAAGAAAGCACACATATTGCTTGAAAGATGTGAGAAAGTTACTATAAGAGAGATAGCCCTTAGAGTTGTGTGTATGTGGGGCAAGAAATTCCAGAGATGCTGTTTTTTTGAGTTATCACTCATCTATGGGTGGATTTTTGATTGCAGTTGCCAGAGACTAACCCATGCTACTGTAAATAACTCTTCACTCAAGTTTCTTTTGTAATTTTTTAAAAAATTATTACAAACAATTTATTCACTTTGTATCTCAGCTGTAGCCTCCTCCCTCATCCTCTTCCCATGCCTCTCCTCCAGTCCACTTATAAGGGAGGTCCTTCTCCCCTTCCATCTGACCCTAGCCTGTCAGGTCTCATCAGGTCTGGCTGCATTGTCTTCCTGTGTGGCCTGGTAAGGCTGCTCTCCCATCACGGGGAGCCAGCCACTGAGTTCATGTCAGAGGCAGCCTCTGCTTCCCTTACTAGGGTATCCACTTCGACACTGAGCTGCCATGGGCTACACTTGTGCAGGGGTTCTAGGTCATCTCTATGCATGGTCCTTGGTTGGAGTATCAGTCTGAGAAAAGACCTCTGTGCCCAGTTTTTTTTGGTTCTGTTGCTCTCCTTGTGGAGCTCCTGTCTCCAGGTCTTTCTGTCTCCACCTTCTTTCAAAAGATTCAAGGACCATTCATGAATATACCCTAGAACCCCTGCTCAGATGTAGCCCATAGCAGCTCAGTATCCAAGTGCGTTCTCTAGTAAGGGGAACAGGGACTGTCTCTGACATGATCTCAGTGGCTAGCTCTTTGACCATCTTCCTATAAAAGGTGCAGCCTCAACAGGCTACAGAGGAAAACATTGCAGCCAGTCTTGATGAGACCAGATAAGCTAGGGTCAGATGGAAAGGGAGGAGGAATTGGAGAGGGGCATAGAAGGAGATGAGAGAGGGAGGGAATGAGAGAGGGGATCTCATTTGGGATACAAAGCACATAAAATGTAATTAATGTAAAAATAAAAATTTAATTAAAAAAAGAATCATGCTCAATAAAACTCAAAAGAACGGAAAAATAAAAAGATTCCCTGAACTCTGCCCAAAGTTTGGCTATGAGTCTCAGCATCTGCTTTGATACCCTGCTGGGTAGAGTCTTTCAGAGGAACATCTGTGGTGTCTCTTGTCATGTTTCCTGTTTTCTCTGTCTTCAGGTGTCCTTCTCTTTTGCCTTTCTGAGTGAGGATTGATCATCTTACCCATGGTCCTCCTTCTTGCTTAGCTTCTTTACATATACAGATTTTAGCATGTTTATCCTATATTATATTTCTAATATCCATTCATAAGTGAGTATATACCATATGTGCCTTTCTGTTTCTTGGACATCTCACTTAGGATGATCTTTTCCAGTTCTCACCATTTGTCTGCAAATTTCATGATTTCCTTGTTTTTAATTGCTGAGTTGTATTCCATTGTGTAGATGTACCACAATTTCTGAATCCACTCCTCAACTGGAAGGCATCTGGGTTGTTGCCAGCTTCTGGCTATTACTAATAAAGCTGCTACAAACATGCTTGTTAAAAGTCCTTGTTGTATGCTTGAGCATATTTTGGATATGTGCCTACGAGTGGCATAGATGGATCTTGCAGTAGTACTATTCCTAATTGTCTGAGAAAACACCAGATTGATTTCCAAAGTGGTTGCACAAATTTATGTTCCCATCAGCAATGTTTCTTTAAGCAATCCCAATAAACTCACTGACCCATGAAACTTGTTGTGGGTAGAATCTTTGGTTTGTTGTCAGTGCCATAACTGAAGAAAATGGATATTCACAACTTCCCAGGAAAAGGCTCACAGCTATTTTCCTCCCTGTCTTGCTTCAGATAACCCTGTACTCCATTTCTTATAGGTGTTTATCTTGCTTATATCTTAGGCTTTCTTTCTTTATGACCTTAACTGTTGAGTAGGAACAGCAGTATATATATACATATATATATAAATATAAAATAGTTTGAGTGTCAACAATTTTATTTTTAAACTTTTAAATCCTAATTGGAACCTGAAATGTTCTTGGGAAGATGTGCATTTTTTTTCTTGTTTTGTTTTATTTTCTGTTAGAAAATGTCAACCAGATGTCTGCTTTGTACAATAGAAGTGTTGCTTATACCTTTACCAAGTTATTGAGATTATGCTTCTACATATCTATTGGTATCTTTCTTAAAATTTTGTCTCCACTAAAATGACTGACAACATATTTGCTCTGACAAAAATCTGTATTTTCTATTGTCAAACTGTAAATAGCAACACATAAATATGAGGTCCCTAAAATGTCATCATTATCATGGTGCAAATTTAACGTTTTCTTTTACTAAATTTATTGCTCTATGTTACGTGGACTTCATTGTGCAAAAAAAGATATCACAAATTATAAAAAAACATATATTTTCCCAAATAGTACAGTATTAAAAACTGTGTTTTCTAATGATTCATATAAATTTTTGAAATTGTATTTCTTTTTTTTAAAATTTATTTATTTTTATATCAATCACAGGTTAGGTACTTTGCATCCCAGGCATAGCCCCTCTCCTTCCTTCCCTCCCACCCTCCCTCTCCCTCCCTCATCTCCCTCCTCCCTGCCCCCTCCAAGTCCACCAACAGGGGAGGACCTCCTCCCCTTCCAAATTGTATTTCTTTGTAGCATTTCAAAACATGAGGAAAATGCTTCCTTACACAACTGAGCAATTAATTTTTAGCACATTAGTTACTTAATTCTGATGTACTGCATCATTTTCATTAAATTTCCTTTCAGCACTCTTTCCATTTGCACATTTAATTTAATCAGTGTGAATACTACTTGAGTGCAGTTTATATAAAAAAGAGACTGTTGCTCTCTTGACTTCTAGTGAATAAAATAACAGTCTACTGCACTTAGAAACAGCATTTTTTCAAAGTTGTTATGAGAAAACGACAGATAGTGTTTTATGCTTAACAAGCTGGGTCAAAAGTTAGAACCAAAATGACATTGAAAAATAAAAATAAGAGTTGTTTATCCTGAGTAAGTTATGTGCTCACATTATCTTTTGATTGTAGTTGTCAATAGAATAGAGATATAGTAGTATAAAATCAGTGTAGCCACTTAGTGCTTATTTTTTGTGATAGATGTTTGTCATTAATCTAACAAAAATTTATCAAGAGACTATTACATAGCAGGTGTTATTCACAGAAATGTTAACACAGTGATGACAAAAAAAGAAAGAAAGAAAAAAATACCTGCTTTGCAAATTCCTCCTCACTCTTGCATCACAATATTGAAATTTTGTAATAACTCTCTAAATGAGATCTTAAGTAAGACCAGTCAAGTGTGCATGACATTTTAGTAGACAACAGATTCTAATACTACTTCAGTGCTCTTGGATATATATATATATATATATATATATATATATATATATATATATATATAATATGTCCCTCTATATATTATATGTGTGTATATGTGCATACACATACACACAGACACACACACACACACACACACACACACACACACACACATGAATAGCTTCATGAGCTAGCACCTATGTTGAGGTGGTCATTTTGGTGATGCAGCTACTTTAGAGTTATCTTTGATCTTGTAAATTGCTCTAATAATAACTCATTGGTTGACTAAGCTGGGTTCTAGTAGAGTCATTACTTTGATCTATAGTGGTTTCTCTATCATGTTTGATGAGATGTGTGTTGATATTTTATCCTCTTCCTCCTCCCCCCAAAGTCTTTCTGATAACAAGGGGACAAAAAAACTTGACTTTTTTTTTGGTAGGGGGATTGGTATTGCAATGTCAATCCCGCTTTTATTTTTAACCCTTATTTAATTCTTCTCTTCTATTTAAAAAAAATATTGTGAGACACAGCATGGAATCTTCGAGACAACTATTTTTATTTAAAAAAATTAGAACTCACAGCACTGTGTGTATTGTTCAGGATGTCTAGCTGGATTATAAAGAAAGTCATGGGCAACATCTGCAGGAATCTATCTCCATACTCTCTTCTCTGCTTGTCAAAGAGAGCCCTGTGTTACCTACTGTTTCCCATCTATGACAATATAACCACTTGTGTGAAACTCTCCTGTTAGAAGAAGCTCTTTAGCTATTCAGTGACTGTGTTTACTGTGGACTTACAATGGCTCCAATGTTTGGGTTTTCTTTAAAATTCATACATTAAACTTCTAATTCCTGTCTGATAACATTAGAATGTCAAACCTTTGGCAGTTAATTATGCCATGTGATAGTTTCCCAGTGAGCAGAATTATAATGTCCTGAAAAGAGATCAAAGAACTACTTTATTTTTTTTTTTTCTGGAAGAAATAAGGAAAATGGAGAAATTGGCAGTTTGCATTCTCATTCAAGACGATTATCAGAATTTGACCTTATGAGCATTTGAATTTAAGATTATAGGTGAAAAAAATTGCATGAAAAAATTATGTTACTTAATATCTGCTGAGAAGTAATGATAGATCTGGGGGAGGTTGTTGAGACTTGGGGAGAACAAGAGCTCCACAAAGACCAAACTGAGCAGGGCACAGGGGTCTTGTATGAGATGGTTTCTACAATCAAGGACCATGTGTGGATGTGGCCTGGAACCCCTGCACAGATGGGGCCCATGATAGCTCAGTGTAGGACTGAAGACCCTATTCAGGGAAACAGGGACTGTTTCAGTCATGATCTTGATGGCTGACTCTTTGACCCTCCCCCATACAAGCCAGGGAGTGACAGACTGGCTAGATCCCAGGGGAGGACATTGCAGCCAGCCCTGAGGAGACAGGATAGGCTGGGGTTGGATGGAAGGGAAGGAGGTCCTCCCCTGTTGGTGGACTTGGAAGGGGCGGGGAGGAGGGAGATGAGGGAGGGAGTGGGAGGGTAGGAGGGAATGAGGGAGGGGGCTACGCCTGGGATTCAAAGTACCTAACCTGTGATTGAGATAAAAATAAATAAATTTAAAAAAAAAAGAAAAAAATTATGTTGTTTTGAAACCATGTAGATTTTAATATTTGTTATATGAGTATGAGCTGGCATTGACAACTTATGATATTAAAATCATTACTTTAACACATAACACTATTTATTTCTGAATTATAATAACCATAAGTTAATCAGGTTATCTTTCTAATTTCTACTCTAGTTCTGGTAATGTGCTCTCCTTCTCTTCTCTTTGTTTGCTTTAATGTTAATTTTGTGCAATTACTCCTTCAATATATATTCATGGTTGTATATAACATCAAAATAATGCAAATAAAGTACCAATAAAAAAAATAGCAAGATCTGGAGAGGACAGAAGCTCCGCAAGGAGAGCAACAGAACCGAAAAATCTGAGCACATGGGTATTTCCTGAGACTGATACTCCAAGCAGCATGCATGGAGATAACCTTGAATCCCTGCACAGATGTAGCCTATGGCACTTCAGCCTCCAAGTGGGTTCCCTAGTAATGGGAACAGGGACTGTCTCTTCCATGAACTGATTGGCCTGTTCTTTGATCACCTCCCACTGAGGGGGGAGCAATTTTACCAGGCCACAGAGGAAGACAATGCAGCCACTCCTGATGAGACCTAACAGACTAGGATCAGAAGGAAGGAAAAGAAGACCTCCCCTATCAGTGGACTTGGGGAGGGGCTTGAGTAGAGAAGGGGGAAAAAAGAGGGATTGGGAGGAGAGGAGGAAGGGAGCTACAGGGGGGATGCAAAGTGAATAAAGTGCAATTAATAAAAATTGTTTAAAAATCCTCCGTTTTATATATATGCTTCCAAATGGAAGTCTATTTCTCAAATTTAGGAAATGATGACACAACACAATTAAAAGTACTATTGTGATTAATGTGGAATAAACAAAGTAGAAAATGAGATCAGATAAGTAAGAGAAAATGAAAGTCAGATAGGTGATAGCTTAAAATTTTCCTTTGCATGAGAAGTTGCTCTGGAGCATTCTTCATGGAAGAATGGCACTTTTTATTTTTATTTTATTTTTTGTACCTTAATGACAAAGCAAAGAGAAGACTGATAGAGTAAGGGTAGATACCAAATATGGAGAATTCTATTCTAGTAATCCATGAAAATACATTTGTGGTAATAATGAGGAAGCTTGTTGAATTGGCTGTGTTTTGAAGGCAGGGACTTTAGGAAAAGGACAGGCCATGTAGCAGCTTCTTTCCATATGGTATTTTAACAGTACTGTAAGACATTTGATTTAAATAATTGAAAAAGACTGATATTAATTAATTACTTTTAATAAAAATGGAGAGAGATACTAATAAATGCTTACATTTATTAAGAGGCATATATTTGAGGGGAGATCCAAGATGGCTGCCACGAGAGGACACTGTGTCTGAGGAGTAGGACAGCAGTAACAACACAGCGACCAGGAGACTGAACTCTGGGACCTAAAACACCAGCATTTGTGATTGCCAGGTGAGCGGAACTCCTATGGTGAGGAAATCAAGTGGGAAAATCCTAGGGACATCCAGTTATTCCCAGAAAAACACCTGATCTGAAAGAGCAACTGCCCTGGGAGCCAACAGCTGCCATTCTGGACTGGGTCACACAGTCTCCAGGCCAGACTTAGAAGACCCCAGGTACCATTTCAGACAGGCCTGCATCCTGCAGGCACACACCGCTCAGCTCTACCAGCAACCACTCCAGACCATGTGTGTGTGTCCACATGCCAGTCTGAGAAGGCCCCAGAATCCATTCCCCAGACAGGGCTGCATCGGGCAGAGACACTCCCTGTGGAGGCGTTAGCCGCCACCCGGGACCAGGACACACAGTATCCGGTCCAGACTGAGGTGCCCCCAAATACCATCTCAGACCTTGGTACACAGCCCCTGAACCAGAAGGAGGTGCCAAGTCTCCAATCCAGAGGAGAGCCCTTAGCAGCAAGCCCAGGTCGGAGCCTGGATCCTCCAGACCAGAGCGGCACCCACAGCTGCCATCTAAACCCAGGACAATCAACCTCTGGCACAGAGTGAGGAGCCAAGCCTCCAGACCAGAGGGAGCCTGCAGTGCTCACAGCTTCTAGCACAGTGGATGAAGCTGGGCACACAGATCCCACAACAGAGTTCAACTAAGGCAAAAACACACACTATCAAACCACTGGAACTCCCTGATCTTCTTGAAGAATACTTGTGACACAAGAGATTGACAGTTCCAGTCTGAAGTTTAGCCTTAAAACACAAACAGCTCCTTGATTACATATAAACAAATGACCAAAGGTAGACATAAGAACTCACCCAACAAATATCAGGACACCATAGCCCCACCAGAAACACCCAAAAGCAATGGAGATATTAATTTAGCGGAGACACAGGAAAATTATGTTAAAGCTCTGATTATACAGATATTAGAGGCACAAAAAGAGGAAATGAACAAGGCCCTCAAAGAAATTCAGAAGAATATAACTGCCCACATAGAGGAACAATTAAAGATATACAAAGAGGAAACAAACAAAAAAACAGGAGCCACAGTCAATCAGATGAAGGAAACGAAACAAAGCATGAAAACAGAATAAGAATCTATAAAGCAGACACAAACGGAGAAGAACCTGGAACTAGAGAGCTTAGAGAAAAGATCAGGAACCATAAAGGTAAGCATCACCAATAGAATACAAGACATGGAAGAGAGAATCTCAGGAGCTGAAGATATGCTGGCTGAAATGGATTCCTCACTCAAGGAAAAAAGAAAATCGGAAAAGTCCCAAACACAAAACATCCAAGAAATCAAGGATGCCATGAAAAGAAGAAACCTAAAAATAATTGGAATAGATGAAAAAGAAAACTCCAGGCTCCAAGGACTGGAAAATATTTTTAAGAAAATCATAGAAGAAAATTTTCCCAATTAAAAAAAAAAGAATTGTCCATAAATATACAATAAGCCTACAGAACACCAAATAGACTAGACCAGAAAAGAAATACCTCTCGTCACATCATAGTCAAAACACTAAACCCACAAAAAAAAAAAAAAAGAAAAAGAAAAAATATTAAAGGCAGGAAAGGAAAAGGGTCAAGTAACATATGAAGGTAGACTGATCAGAATCACACCAGACTTCTCATCAGAAACTAAGAAAGCCAGAAGGGCCTGGGCAGAAGTCATGCAGTCTTTAAGGGAACACAGATGCCAATCAAGACTACTATACCCAGCAAAGCTTTGATCAACATAGATGGAGGAAACAAAATTTTCCATGACAAAACAAAATTCATGCAATATCTACACAGTAACCCAGCCCTACAGAAGGTACTAGAAGGAAAACTTCAGTCCAACAAAAATAACTCCACCAAAGAAAATATAGGATACAGATAATTTTCCAACGGTAACAACAAGAAAAAAGCCAGGAATCACAGTAAGACGACCAACTCCACAATAAAAAGAAATAACAGTCATTGGTCACTATTATCTATCAACATCAATGGACTCAACTCTCCAATAAAAAAACACAGACTAACAGAATGGCTGCGGAAACAGGATCCTACATTCTGCTGCATCCAAGAAACACACCTATGCAACAAAGATAAACACTACCTCAGGGTAAAAGGCTGGAAAACCATTTTCCAAGCAAATGGACCCAGAAAACAAGCTGGGGTAGCAATCCTAGTATCTAATAGAATAGACTTTCAACCAAAGTTAATCAAGAAAGATGAGGAAGGGCACTTCCTTCTCATCAAAGGAAAATTCCAACAGGAGGACATCACAATTTTGAACATTTATGCCCCAAATACAAGACCACCTACATATGTAAATCAAACATTATTAAAACGGAAATCACACATTGATCCCAACATCCTAATAGTGGGAGATTTCAATACTCCACTCTCACCAAGGGACAGATCATCCGGTCAGAAGCAAAACAGAGAAACAAGGGCACTGACAGACACCCTAAAT
>CM053753.1:71439893-71496103 GCA_028658305.1 Pachyuromys duprasi | reverse complement strand
GAGGCCTTTGAAACCTCAATATACCACCTCTATAAGTTTCCTAATTCCCAAAAGAGTTCCACCAGCCAAGGCCTGGGCATTCAAGCATATGAGTCTATGGGGGGGGGGGGGTGGGCATTCTCATTCAAATCACTACAAGGTTACATAAAAACAAGTATAGTAGTTGTCAAACATGCTCCTATTTTAAAATACTAAAGCGAACATATAAAAATCCATTTTACAAAAAAGTCCTCTTTTAGTAAAGCGCAGGTTGATCAGTTGCCATGATTTGCAGATAAGACTTATTATAACAAATCCTATTACAAAACAATTAAGTATGTAAACTGTAACGTATCACATAAATGAATATTAAAACTACTTCACAATGATGTTAAGAGGCTCTCTAATGGAAAAAAATTTTGTGAGACAGTGGATTAATATCTATAATATTTATAGAAATGCATATACTAATCACCACACACCTCAAATCATAAAGTCAACATTTGGGTTAAAGAACCAAAGAGAAAATTTTCAAAAGAATAAATACAAATCACCAGTGCATTTTTTTTAAGTGTCCAATATCCTCAGCAATCAGGAAACTACAAATCTAAACTGTGTGAAGATTCCATCTAGCTTCAGTCAGAGACACTGTCATAAGGAAAACATGGTGCAGGGCTCGCACATGGCTGGTGGGAGGGCCTGGCTCTGCTGGTGGGAGGGCCTGGTTCTGCTGGTAGGGATGCACATGAGTTCGGTTGCCATGGAGGTCAGTGTAGAACTCTCTTCAAAAACTACAACCATGAAACTGCTGAGTGCCCCAGCTATCCCATCCCTTGGAGTATACTGCAGGATCCAAGTCAGCATACCATAAAGATTCATCACACAGCCATGCTTACCAATGAAGGAATCACAGTAGTGAAGAAATGGAGCCAGCGTAGTGTTCAAAAACAAATGAGTGCGATATGGAAATGTGATTTATATTCACAATGGAAACTTTCAGTCATAAAGGAAAATGAAGTCATTTCCTTTAGGGCATGTCTTTTAATAGCATATAAAGATTAGCTGAATGCTTCAGTAAAAATTGTGGGAAATACGAAAACAGAACGTTTATCCCTCAGCCTCCAATATTAAAGGCTTTAGCTAAAAGAACTGAACTCTTATACTGAAACAAGAACCCACAGAGAAAAGAATTAGAACCCAAAACATGTTGCTTGTTTTATTTTTACATAGTAAACTTAAAATTGTTATTTTGATGGTTAATTGTTAATAAGTGGTTGTGGAATTTAACTTACACTGTTTGGAGATATTTGTTGTACTTATACTTGATTATCTTGATCAGTCCACTTTTAAACCAGTCAATTCTAAGTGTTTCCATGGAGACTGAAATTTTTAAATAATCCTTAACATAATAAATAATTTTTGTTAATTCACTTAAAATACTGTCCTTGTACTATTTAAAATAAAAGGTACACATAGAACTATTCTTGTTATAGGGTCCATACACTTTTTTATGTGTTTATTATTCAGAAACTCCATGTTTTGGGAAACTTAAGTTAGGAAACGTTTTCCTAACGCCAAAATAAAGATAACTTGTCTACTTAAACAAAACAAAGTTGAAGTGTGTAGCGTGTAGAACAGCATTTTTAGATAAGTTATTATTTAAAAATTGATTTGTTTACTTTATTACAGCTTGCTTTTGAAGGTAAAAATAAAACAAAGGCATGTGCTGTGCCTTGCCATGTGAACGTGGAAAATATTTGTTTGCCTCAGGCTTTTGCATTCTTCCATAAGAAATTTAATTTTTCAACCAATTTTGCCACATGTAGGTGCAGTCTATGAATATTGCTTGGTAACTGAATCTGCATTGTTCTAACATTGAAGACTAATTTTTGAGAAATAAAAAAGCATTTTAAGCAGGAGATAAATTATAAAGCACAACAAAAAAATCCACTTCTGATTTGTTTTCATACATAAGCTACTGATAAGTATGTTAATGAAGAAACAGAAATCATGAAAAAAGTTGATTCTACATTGTAAAAAACAATCAAACAAAACAAAACAAAAGAAAATAGAACAACCTTTTAATTCCATTCTTCTGATTTCATAATTAGCAAATGGTTAACCCTCACTTTTTTCTTTTTCTAAATTTTATTTAATAATTTATTTATTTACTTATTTATTCATTATAATTTATTCACTTTGTATCCCTGCTGCAACCCCCTCCCTCCCAGTCTCCTCCCAGTCCCACCCGCCCTTCATCTTCTTTCTCTATAGCCTTTTCCTAGTCTCTGACATGAACTCAGGGCCTGACTCTTTGCTCACCTTCACTTGGAGGGTGCAGCCTTGCCAGGCCACAAAGGGAGATAATGCAGCCAGCCTTGATAAGACCTCATAAGCTAGGGTCCCTTTTTTTTTTCTTTTTAAAGCTACAAAAAGACAATAACAGAAAATAACCCAGACTAAAATGTTTTCTAATTAAAATTACACTAACACTACATAAAAAAGGTTAACTTTTTTTTCTGAATTTGGGCATTTATTTTTCCTACATTGGCTGCATGAGTGGCTGAGTATCGTTGTGGAGTATACGTTGTACTATAATAAACACACAGTAAAGCCTCCTTACCTACACAGGTTAAGTTTCAAGACTTCATAGATACCTGAATCTTTACATAGTCCTAGAACACACATACAGAGAGACAAACATAACCACATTTATATATACATATATAATTATATATATATTTATATGCATATATACGTGTGTATACATTTTCCCCCTAGAGAGATATACATCTGATAAGAACTTATAAACCAGATGCAAAAAATGTTACATAGTTAACACAGATATTAATCATACCAATTTGTGATTTGTATGACAATTACAAATTATCAATGACAAATGACAAATCACAATTGGTATGACAATTTGTGACTTGTCTTCTTTTTTATTAACTAAAAATATTAGCATTCTCTTTTTTCATATCTGCAGTTTTCTTTCCTTTTTTTTCCTTGAGAACAGTTATTTTTTAAAAAAAAAACTTTGATGTGGTTTCCTCTCCCCAACTCCTCCCAGACCCTTGTTACCTCCCTACTCGCTCATCCCTCATCCCTCACTTTTTATAAGTGATTCAGGCAACTAAAAACTAAAACAAACACACACACACACACACAGATAAACAGAGAACAGAATAAAGTAAGCATGTAAGCAAACAAACAAACAACTAAAGAGACAAAGGCACATGAAGTACATGTAGACACAGAGACACACACATTGACACACATTTTTACACACACACACACAAATTGGAAACATTATTTAAAAAAGATCTGTAAGATTAAAAAAGAGAGAGAGAGAGAAGAAGAATTGTGAAACAGGAATCCTTAAAAACTACCATTGAGTTCCCCTCAACACACACAAACACACAGGGTTTCTCTGCGTAGCCATGGATGTCTTTAATTTGTTCTGTAGACCAGGCTGGCCTCAAATTCAGAGATCTACCTGCCTTTGCCTCTGAAGGGCTGGGACTAAAGCCATGAGCCATCATCTCTGAGCTATGATTATGTTTATCGTTTACTTATGGGTATGGAACTTACCCTAAAATGTTGCTTATTCACCTAGTGAAATGCTATTGTATAAAACTGTTTTTTTTTTTTTTCCTTTCTGGGCAACTATCATTTGGAGATAGCTGCTGGATTATAGGTGGATGCTTGTATCCAGTTCCTTTCTCTGAACTGCTACCTATATGAATTAAATTTGTGCAGGCCCTGTTTATGCTGCTACAGCCTGTAAATTCATATATGTGCCAGCCTGTTGTATATAGAAGGCCTTGTTTCCTTGGTGTCTTCCATCCTCTCTTGCTCTTCCAATCTTTCTGCCTCCTCTTCTGTAAATCCCATGAGCCCTAAAGTGGGTATTTGCTGGAGACATCCAATTTAGAACTTAATATCCCAAGGTCTCTCACTGTCTTCACCCTGTTCTGTTATGGCTCTCTGTATTTGTTCTGATCTACAGCCTGAGGAAGCTTCTCTGATGAAGACTGAGAAAGTCACTGATCTATGAGTATTGCAGAAAGCCATTAGGAGTCATTTTATTGCAATGTTACTTTGTTAGAGCAGTAGTGCTTGTTTTATTCTTAGGATCACAGCCTATCTAGCCTCAGGTTCTTGACCATCTGAGCAGTGTCGGGGATGGATTGTATCTTCAATCCAAGCTGATAGTGATTGTTTGCTCCCACAACTTTTATGCCACTATTACATCAGCATATCTGCCAGGCAGGTAGCCATTAAAGATGGAAGAGTTTGTAGGTGGCTTGTTCTTTACATTTTTCCTCAGGGGGCATCAGAGTGCTTTCCTGTACCCTGAAAAATAGTACTTGGTGTAAAAGCTCTAGTTAGCTACTAGATTGATTTCTCTATGTTCAATGAGTTGTATAAGTGTTGTCTTCTATAATAAGGTCTTATCCTCAGTTTGTGGAGAGCAAACAGTCTTGGAAATATCTTGATTCTCTGAGGATTTCTATGGGGGTCCCACTAGGCAACAACTCAATTAGATATAACTAATTCTTAGAAAAAGAAGTTTCATTTGGTGATGACAGATGTCTAGTTGAGGTTTTCTTCTTCATTATTTGGTGATTCAATTTAGAATTATTTCATATATGTCTATATTTTAAGAAGATACTTAGGCTTCTATTATAACAGGTTTTCCTAGGGTACTTGAAATAGCTCTTGGTTTTAGCTGTTTCTCCCCCACATTTCCTCCCTTCCTCCCTTTTCCTTTCCCTTCTCTGTTTAATCCTCCCATTTCCATCTGTTCACATCTGTCCAACCATAACTATATATTCTACCCCGCCTTCCGCAGGACATCTATCTTAGGTCCTTACTATATAACTGCCCTCTATAGTTATAAGGACTATAGCTTACTTATCAAAGGCTTAGCCACTAACATCTACATCTAAATGAATACATGCCATATTTTATTTTTTGTGTTGGTTGTAAGATGGAGTCTCAAAATCATTTTGGTTTTTATTTCACTGATGTCTGCACAATGTAGCAAAACCTATGGCAGTTCTTCTAAAATGTAAGTTCATAGCACCAAGTATCTACATCAAAATTTGGAGAGATCTGATATGAGCAACAATGACATAACCAAAATCTCTAAAACAAGAAGAAATGACATCCAAAGTAAATAGTTGGCAAGAAATATTCAAACTCAGGGATGAAATCAATAAAATAGAAACAAAAACAATTACAAAGAATCAGTAACAAAAACTTTACTTTTTTTTGCTGTTGTTGAGAAAATCAGTAAGAGTGATAAACCTTAACTAAGGTAAAACACAGAGACACTATCCAAATTAATAAAACTAGAGACGAAAAGGGGCCATACCAACAGACATCTAGGAAATTTAGAGAATCATTAGGATATACTTTAATAATTGGGAAAAATATATTTATAAATTTCTTGATATATATATATATATATATATATATATATATATATATATATATACCACCTACTAAAGCTAACTCAGATAAAAAATCTAAACAAACCTATAACCCTGGTGAAATATTTTATTAGTCACCTTTTCACTGAAATGAAGTATGTCCATGTCATCCTCTTTTTGGCCTGTGACATGAGGCCTGGCGTCAGTGCTCATGTTTTGGGTTCATCGTTAACTGAAGAAAGATAGGTGCACAAAGTCCTGCCACTCCAAGCAGTCAAATCTGTTATGAAATGTTCACTGAGTTACCAATGAGCATCACTATGTGAACTGGGTAAAAGGACGAATTATGTTCTGGGCAGGAAGAAGCAGGGTGCTTAACATGAGGAGTGGCTGATCATGTAAGCCAACTCTGTGTCGATGAGCATCTACTGTAAGAAGTTTCTCTGTTGAGTGCTGAGAGATCTGTCAGCCTATGTGTACAGTCATATGCTGTTAGTCATTTTATTGCTTTAAGCCTTAGCAGACTATATTATTGGATTTTCTGCATAGATGCATGACCTACCAAGTCTTGGGTTCTTCGACTCTTTGAAGGTGGAAGACTTATTCATTACTTGCCAAGTTCTGATGCCAGCTTGATGTGTAACTTTTCTGTGTCCAGATTCTGAGGAAGCATTCCAAAAAAAGATTTCACCTAAAAATATTGGGCTTTTGTTAACTATAGCTGACCTTTCATTTTTGGCTAACCAGCATCTATTATCCCAGCAAAGAAAAAAAACGCCTTTACATATTCCTAATATATCACACAAATTACCCAGATGGAATCTTTTAGGAGCTCTTAAACACTCCCCTGAAATTTGATATCCAGGCCTGCATATCTCTCTCTATATTTTCCATATCCTTACCTTCCTAGTTCCTATAAAACGACAGCCCATTAAGCTCTGAGCATTCAATGGGTTTTCTTACCCAAAGTTCCAAATTCTTCCACAACCAGTGCAAAATAACATGTTCAGGTTCATCACAGAATTATCTTATTCTCTGGTATCAGTTTCTGGTTTGGTTTGTTTGTCACTCTGATAGACAACATGAAGAAAACAACTAACCATTATCTAGCACAGCGAAGGCTGAAACTCAAGACAAGAACTGTCTCAAATGAGACCTGGATCAGGAACTTATGCACATATCAGGGATGAATGGTACTTACTAGCTTACATTCAAGATGGGTCGGGATCATAGCATTCAAAAATAGCTCGTCACTTAATGTTAGATAAAGGTGCTGGTTTTCAGCAGGCATGATTCCTTTTGCAAATTAGAAAACATTAGATTTCATCAACTGGTCTACATTATCTGGAAAGAATGTTCTTCCTCCTATTTTATGCATTATTTCATCTGCATTAAGAAAGTCCTTTTGCAAGTAGCAACCACGCTGGTGTGATTTCTTGTCACTTAAGGTAGGAGACAAGGGTTGTTTCTCCTTGCAGAATTTTGCCTTCTTTATCAGGCAAATAAGACAGAAGAGCTATGTGATGAGGGAAGTGATCCTATTTTATTACAATTTTTTCTGAAACAAACCCAAATCATCATATCTGAGTAATATGATGATGGAAAGATATTGATAAAGATATGGTGTCAATGCAAATGAATTACTTTACAACCAAGCCCATCACCAAATATATTAGTAGTTTTTTTCAGACAGATATGAGACACACTAATTCTCCTGTAAATTTGTCATTATTTATTAATGGTTAGATTTCTCAAGTATTTACAATGTTGTTTCTCCAAAAAAAAATCCATTTGGTTATTGGATTGCAAACTCACAGAGGTTTTTAATCACGTTCTTAATCATGTCAGTGTTCACTGTCTTAGGTTAATATTATAGTATTCCTTCTACTTTCGTAGTTTTCAGTTTTTATTCTCTAACTTCATAACATATGTCTCCCTCTCTCACACACACATAGCAACAGAAAACTATGAAAACACAAAACCCACACCAGGCATGGTGGTGCATTCCTGTAATTTCAGGACTTCGGGAGAGACGCATACAGATCTTTCAGTTTGAGGCCACCCTGATGTGCAAAGCAAGTCCAGGACAGCCAAGCCCACACAGAAAAACCCTGTCTTGAAAACAAAACAAAACAAACAAACAAGCAACAAAAAAGACAACATAAAATCTCTACATATCAGCAGGAAATACTGGTTTTACAATAATAACAATCTTCTCTTTCACATGTACAAGTATAAAATCTATCAGTAGTAACATTTGCTACATCAGAGTCTTGTTATGTAACTCAGGCTGGCTATGTTGTCCTTATGCTTCAGTGCGGTGGTCACAGGTGTGTTCTACTATGTTGAAAAATCACTGAAACATTGTAGGGAATCCAATATAAACAAAACATTTAAATTAGCAGCTATTGATAGAAAAAAAGATTTATGGTAGATTTTGTAGTCATGTAAAATTTTATTCCCATTCAAGATGTCAAAATGATCTAGGCTTGTGTAAATTGTTTCTATTAAGTTTTACTGCATTTTTTGCTTCACATTTTATTTTTAATTTTGTTTTATAATACGCAAATTTCATGAAAACAGATAATCTTCTATGTTGGTTCATTTATGCATGATCCTTACAGTAGGTCCTAGGAATGCAAATATTTTTAGCATGACTTTTTAAACATATTTTGATGAAAAATAATGTTAGCCAAAACTACTACCATATTAAGTAAGCATTTAATATGGGTAGAGTTTTACATAATCTATATGTCACCATATTTAATATTTATAATAATTTGTGAAATGTAATGCCAGTAACCAAAAGATTAGGCACATTTCACAGTGCTCCAGAAATAGCTTATATGGGGGCTGAAATTAAAATAGGATTCCAGAGGGATGATGCTTAACTGTGGTCAGGCTTGATCCCTGTCTTGTGGGGGTTTGACTAACAGTTATATTTACTTTATGGCAGTGCAAATGTGATGCTTTAATAAGAAAATATGGTTCAGTGTTAAAATTTGAAGATTTCCTGAGTTCACAATATTTAGTATAATACTCTTTTCCACATGTCACATTATAGGCAGCAGCTCCATCTCAGGCTTTCAATCGGGAGTATTAATGCCCTGCTCTCTAGGCTGTACTGTGCTGTTAAGCCATGATACGCATTAGGATGGATAAACTGAATGTATTTTCTATACGAAAAGTGTTGTTGGAATAGAACCATGTTGTTTGCCGGAGAACATCTGTTCTATATTGTATCTAAAAACAGGTGAAACTTAATTAAAATTAACATTTTAAAATAATGAATCAAAATTAAGTCGATTTGAATTACATTAAATGCAGAAAATCAGTTTCTTGTCACATTAGCCATATTTGAGGCTTTCAATAATGCAGGTATAATGCATATTAGATGTATCAGTGCCAACATGGACCATTTCCATCAACATAGAAATCTGTATTCAAGTACTGCATAATGTGGGTCTGGAACACACATCAGCAATCATTTTCTGAGAATATGTGAGTCTTTACAATCCGCTTATTAGAGTGTTCTCTTGGGACTAACTGAATACTGCTACTGCAACATGAAAGCTATTCTGGACAGTGCATCAAAGAATGATAAGGGCTGAGTTTCAATGGCATATATTTACAGATAGTATTTTTGAGTAATATTACACTCTCACTACTAAATTTGGGAGAATTGCTTTTAATTTTAAGTCAGGGGATAATATTAACTGGTTTCAAGTTTTCTGATTCTTGGTCCTATTTCTTTCTGGTCTTAATTGTAAAATGATATCATTTTATGTAGTTCAGAAACCTCAACAAAAATTCTCATGTGAATGTGGAAGGCTAATCAAAATTACCTTTAGGATTCAGTTAGTTGAATTTTAGAATATGAACTGTACGTTTTATCTTAACCATAGTGGGACAAAGCAATGGCATACTGAATGTTTTGGAAAACAATCATCATTCCATTTATTTTTCTTTTGGTTAACCTAAAGATTGTATGTATTTACAAACGATTGTATGATATTTATAGTTTGTGTGTAGTGTGCACTCAAGTCAGGTATGCATATTTGAAAAGAGTTCTTACTATTATTTTGAGATATAGCACCCATTATCATTGTCTGATCAACACAGGATGCAACAGAGGACCAGAACTTATATTTTGTATGTAATTGAATTCTTTCCAAATGAACAATTTGAGTGTTATCAGCATTGTGTTAATTGTGAAATGTAATTAATCATGTAATGACTGATCTCATAAGTTGTTGTTTTAGTCCAAATATTGACTTCGTTGTGTTCTCAGAACTTGTCAAATTTCCTTTTCATTAATAAAAACTTGTTACTCAGTTCTTGAAGAATTGTGTGCATAATCATAGAAATTTGGAAAAACAAACACTTGATTATTTTGTAGATAAAATTTCACATCTCTGATGGGTGTAAGGTAATTTGATGGGAATTGCATTGAATCTGTATATTGCTTTTGGTAAGATGGCCATTTTTACTATGTTAATCCTGACAAGCCATGAGCACGGGAGATCTTTCCATCTTCTAATATCTTCTTCTGAAGAAAGAAATACAAAGTTGTTTTTTTTTTTTCATACAAGCCTTTGACTTGCTTATATTTAAGGGACCTTTGAATCCCTAAGGTCCCTTGGTTAGAGTTACCCCTATCATTGGATTGGGGGAGGGCCATAGGAGAAGAAGAGGGTGGAATAGGGAGGGAATGGGGTAGGGTCTATAGCTTGGATTCAAAGTGAATAAACTGTAATTAATAAAAAAAGAAAAAAATTCACATCTTGTGTAGCATTCAAATAAGGATCGGATAGCATACATTAATATCAAACAGAATGATGTAATTCTGAAGAATGGAAAAAGATGATATTAATGGCAGTTATGAGTGGGATCACCATTCTAGCCACCCTGAAAGGTGACAATATGTCTGTTTTCTCAATTACTGCCTCTATTCCTGAGACCAGACAGAAAAATGAATATCCTGTACTTTCTCATGGGTTATTTTCCTTCTGTTTGTTTGTTTAGTCCAATTCTAATGTGTTAGATTTAGTTTTATCTTATTATATTCTATTTTACTTACAAAACAAAAAAACCATAAAGTGGTATTTTAAGCCATTTTATTAACAAGTCTAATGGTTATTTATTACTTGCAGCATATTCTTGTATTTTTCTGTCTAGTTGCCTTATATTTAAAAGTTGATAGGACACCTAATTGTTTTTATTATTTTATTAAAATTCAGAATATACATTACCAAGAATCAAACTAGAACACAATTGTTGATAGTAGAGGCCTTGTGTCATTTGATTGTGTTTCCTGTTCCTGTCTCTTATTCTTATTTTCAAGACTTTGGATTGAATCCATGGTCTCATGAATGTTAGGTAAGGACTCTATTTAGCTACACCTCAGAGCCTTGGCTAGAAGTTTTCAATGGGAAGGCTCAGAATTACCCTAGTGATGACTCAAAGTTTTTCTACTCATGACCCTTTCAATATAAGAAAATGAAATTTGATATTTATGTATTTATAAAATAGATACATAAATCAAATATAGTTTGAAATTTTTTCCTTTATCATTATAATTTATTACAATTTATTCACTTTGTATCCGGCTGTCGCCCCTCCTTCATCTCCTCCTGGTCTTACCCTCCCTCTCTCTTCCCCCACTATGTCCCTCCTCTAGTCCCCTGATAGGGGAGGTCCTTTTCCCCTACTGTCTGACCCTAGCATATCAGGTCTCATCAGGACTGTCTGGATTCTTTTTCTGTGTGGCCTACTTAGGCCACCTCACCTTGGGGGGGGGGGGTGATCAAAGAGCTGGCCACTGAGTCCATGTCAGAGATAGCCCCTGCTCCCTTTACTAGGGAACCCACATGGAGACTGAGTTTCCCATGGGCTACATCTGAGTAGGGGCTCTAGGTCATCTCCAAGCACAGAACTTTTCATCCAAACACAAAGGAGTATGCTTTGTTCTCAGCATCTCATGGAACCTACTGCAAAACTGACCATATAGTCAAGCATAAATCAAATATTTAATAATAATAAATCATGATAAAGTTTATTCTAAAACAGCACTGAAGCACACAGAAAATTTTTATCTAATTAAAGAAAAAAGCTTGCTTGATTATTTTGACATAAATAAGTAAATACTTCAGACCCAAGAGCACCTTCAAGATTTGAATTGAGTGATGTTTTTATGCTAGTAATCACCAGTGCTACTTTACCTTGAAAAATTATGAAATATTATAAAATAGAATTACATTATAAAATATTATAAATATTATAAGATCCTTAAGGAAATTTTAGAAATTAATGGAAATTCTGTGTTAATCTCAAGCCAAAAATTAATATAAGAGCTTCTTTGCATGTGCACAGAATTGGGATAAGACCATGTTTGTATGTATGTTGGTATACCGTGTATGCAAGTGTGCAGTGACATGTATAGGTATGTTTGTAGAGTCTCCAATTTGATGTCATGTGTCTTCTGTCATGGTTCTCCACTTTATTTATTGAGGTAGAATCTTTCCTTGAACTTAGAATTCTCTAATTCCCCACTGTTAGGATGAGAAGCAGCTGCCGCCACATGCTCAGAATTGTTTACAGGTTCTGGAGATTTGAACTTTGATATTCACACATTCACGATGAGTGTTCTTATCCACTAAGATATCCCTTCAGACCTCTTAGTTAACAACTGTAGCTTACTGACAGTCATATCAACAACCTGAACATAAACTTTTAAGATTAAACATTCTATGGCAATACTACCTACCTAGAGATACGCTAATTTCATAATCACTGATGAGGTCTGATAGGGAAATATTAAATACAAAAATTCTTCATTTTTGGTAATTATCTTAGTCAGTGTTCTATTGATTTGAGGAGATGCCATGACCATGGTAACTCTTATTCAAAAATAAAATAATTGAGGCTGAGTTATACTGTTTAATCCATTATCATCAAGGTGGAGAGCATGGTGGTGTTCATAAAAACACGGTGCTGGGGAAATTGTCTTTCTACATACAGAGCCACAAGAAGCAGGAAGAGAGAGATACTGAGACTGGTTTGGGCTTTTGAATCCTTAAGGTCCCTTGCCAATGAAACACTTCCTCCCTGAAAGCCACACCTACTCCAAAGAATATCACACCTCCTAACCCTTCTCATGTGTATCCCTCTCTCATGAATGAGCTTATTCAAATATAGGAACCTATAGGGGTGCATTCTTATTCAAACCACCACAAATATCAAACCAAAATGTTTCTGTAGGAGCATAAAATCGTTCCTGCACAAAATAAAACACTGCAATCCTTAAATTACAACAGACTTGCATCTGAAGTGAAGTTTGTCAGGAAGCTTTTGTTTGTGCCATATAACAGAATGCAGTGCAAAGTGAGTATGCTATTTATTCAGAGCCAGTGTTTCAGTGAAGTACTGTTCTGTAGCATGGAAGATATTGCCAGAAACAAGTCAGATCCATTGTGTTTGTTTGTAATTAATTTGTGGCCATTGCATGCTCAGGAAACTTTTTTTTCTTTTTTTCTTGATTTATTTATTTTTATTAATTATAATTTATTCACTTTGTATCCCAGCTGTAGCCCCCTCCTTTGTCCCCTCCCAAACCCATCCCCCTTCCCTATTTTCCTCCCTTGCCCCTCCTCCAATCCATTGATAAGGGTGGTCCTTCTCTCCTTCTGATCCTAGTATATTAGGTCTCATCAAGACTGGCTGCATTGTCTTCCTTTGTGGCTTGGTAAGGCTGCTCCCCCCTCAGGGGGAGGTGATCAAAAGTTCCCGAAGTTCCACATTCAGTTAGAAGTGCTGTAGAAGATTATTATTAACAGTGTAGGAAGCTGGGCTGAAGGCTATGAGGTGCTTAGCAATCAGGAAGTACTTGGAAGGTATCAAGAGATTCAGGGTTGAGTTAGGTATTAAGAATTGGTGATTTGACTAGTAATTCCAGCACTTTGGATGATGAGATTGATGAGATGCTAAAATACAATTATTGAACTAATTGATATAATCACCATGATATAAACCACATCATGAGTTATTAAAAAAATTCTAGATGTTTTAGCTCTATTGGAAAATTGAAATTAGCATTCTAAGATGGTAAAAATGCAATAACAAAGGACTTGTCTTAAAAGCAACAATTCTTTTCTTTTTTGTTCTAAGGTCTTTTAAAATCATCTTCATTTTTATTGATTACAGTTTATTCACTTTGTATCCCCCCTGTGGTTCCCTCCCACCTCCCCCAACTATTCTAAAGTGATATCTAATCTTTGATAAAGAAATAATTGAAGGGATCAAATTGAAATATTAACTATGCTTTTACCTTAATATCTATGAGAATATTTATTTTTCCTATAATTTAGAACACTTAAGATCTTTTTCTCTGAGAAGGCAAACAATGAGTGCTGTTTTATGTTCAGATATTTTTATCTTCACATAAATAGTATTTTTATTAGATATCTGTACAAGGATTAATTAAATAAACTTAGTTATAGTAAAAAGAGGCATTTAATAATAATGCAAATTTATAGGATAATTTCACATTATACAGTAGGTAATATGCATATCAACGACACTTACGAAATAATTTGTAAGAGATTTGTAGTGACATACAATTTGTGTCCATCTTTTAAAATCATTTTTGTGAGTAAATTATATTGGATATTATTTATCCACTTGTTATAGCAAGATCTTGTGGGATGGAAGAAAACTAAGTTTGAAAAAGAATAAAATTTCCAGAAGATGAACTTTGTCTTGGTTGGCTGAATTTGGCTTTTAGGTTTCGAACGCAAGACCTATTCTTATAGGCAAAATACACGTAGAATGTTCACACACATAAAATTTGCATCTCTATACAACTAATAATATGACTAAAATCATCAAGAATCAGTTTCAGTGATGAAATGGATTTTTTAAAGAAGCTTCTGCTTTTTTAAATAATATTTAATAATTTAAAAATATTATTACAATTTACTCGCTTTATATCCTGGCTGTAGCCCCCTCCTTCACGTCCTCCCAATCCCACCCTCCATTTCTCTTCTTCCCCTATGCCCCTCCCCTAGTCCACTGATAGGAGAGGTCCTCCTCCCCTTTTATCTGATGCTAGCCAATCAGGTCTCCTCGGGGCTGGCTGCATTGTCTTCCTCTGTGGCCTGGCAAGGCTTCACCCCGCCCCCCCCCCAGAAGGAAGTGATCAGAGAGCCTACCACTAAAAGGACATTTGCTCAACCAGGTTTGTAGCAGCTCTATTCATAATAGCCAGGATCTGGAAACAACCCAGATGTCCCTCAAAGGAGGAATGGATACAGAAATTGTGGTACATTTACACAATGGAATACTACTCAGCTATTAAAAAGGAGGAAATCATGAAATTCGCAGGCAAATAGTGAGAACTAGAAAAGATCATCTTGAATGAGGTATCCCATAAGCAAAAAGAAACACATGGTATACATTCACTCATAAGTGGTTATTAGACAGATAATATAGGATGAACATACTAAAGTATATACTCTTAAAGAAACTAAATATTTAATAATTTAAAGGTCAATTGTTTTTAGATTTTAATATTTGACAGCATACAATAGCTCTAATACCTTGAATAAAGTATACCTAGACATGGCTCATCATTTCACTTTTAAATCTTATTGTATACCATTTTGCAACTTTGTTATAGAAGGAAAATATTGCATTTTAGGAGCTCAAATGATTGAGTTCTAAGAGTGTAACATGGTTTGTCTATACTACCCATTGTAACAGAGAGCAGCCTAGCTGAAGAGATAAAAGGGCTCACATTTGTATTGCTCAAAATGAGTCTAAGAACCACGGTTGGCTAGTCATATATGCAAAAGTCCCCAGAAAGCAGAGTTTATGAAGGAGACAAATGAAGAAGCTCTATTTCTAGAATGCACAGCTAGCCCTGTACTAGACCAGTTTCAATAGGAAGAACTTTATCTTAGGTCACATACAGTTCTCTGATTCCTGGATTGGGCATATAGATACTTACATAAGCATAATGAAGTGAAAACTAAGTGTGATTTAGAGTGAACTTTCCACGGGGGAAATCTGAGCCTAAGATTACAAACATTTTTTAAAAATAGGTGTGTGTGTGAGTCATGAATCATGTGGCCTTAATTCACTAAAAGTTAACTCTTTGTTAATGAATACTGAAACCATATGGTTTGCATTAGGATGTAAAGATGAAATTAAATATTGTAGGATAAGTAGTTGTGCTTGGAGTTACAACTATTTTTCCAATTGCTATTTCTCTAGATTAAAAGTAGTCTAATTTTCCTAAGTTAAAGATTATAATTAGGCTCAGAGAAGTTTTGAGTAGGGGTAAGAACCTGGATTTTCATTGCCACTGCACGTGCACTTGACGATATGGTTTTATATTAAAAATTATTACAAATGTCATGAAATCTTATGTTATTGATTGAACCTTAATTGGATATGTCCGTAACATAATGGATTTTTTTCATGCCAAATAATCTAGTGTCCTTTGATTCGCTGTCTCTGGGGGGAAAAATGTTTCCGAGGAGACACAGAATTTCTACAGAAAGCATGATTTAAATTTTCTAATTTGGTTTCATAATCAAGTTTTAAATTGCCATATGTCCCTTATTTATCTTTCTAACCCGATTTAATAATTCACAGCTCCCTAAATATACACATTAACTAACTCTTCTCCATGAAACTCATTGCAAGAAGCTCAGCCTTCCTCTGCCTTTGGACCAGTTTGTTCTTTGTGTTTAAAAACTTCCTTCTTCCTTACTCTATCCTTTTCCTTCCTTCTTTCTTTCTTTCTTTCTTTCTTTCTTTCTTTCTTTCTTTCTTTCTTTCTTTCTTTCTTCCTTCCTTCCTTCCTTCCTTCCTTCCTTTTCCTCCACTTCTTCCTTCCCTTTCTTGGGAAGTTTCCTATACTCTTGTCAGGCTTACTTTTTGCTCCAGTTTCACCCTTTAATGATTTCCTCCTCAAACAATCTCAAAATTTATTTTGTATTTTAACCTGTTTTAGGAAGTTAATGTATGTTTCAATTAGTAGAATACTTTATGTTGGCTCTGTATTCTAAAGAAACCAGGAGAATCTGAGGATCGCAAGAATAATATTCAATACTTAGGGCCATCTAAAAAAAAACCTATCTGTATATAGTTTCTTACTGTCAGTACAAGGAGATAGATTTGGAGTCACAGGAATTTTCAGGGTCAGTTTTTCTAACCCTACGTAAGCCATCATTCCTAGATCTTCTTCAAATAGAATAAAAAATAATTAAAAAGGCTCTTTAGAAATTGTTTCCTGCCAGGCATGTAAGGTGGCCCGTACCTCTAAATTCCAGGCAGAGGCAGGAGGATCTCTTTAAGTTTGAGGCCAGCCTGGCCTACAAAGCAAGTTCAGGACAGCCAAGGCTACAAAAAGAAACAAACAAAAAATATGTTTGCCACAGAGCATAATTTTTCTTTTTTTTAAGGTATACTTTAATTGAAATAAAATTACATCTCTTTCCCCCTCCCTTTCCTTCACTGGCCCCTCCTAGCAACCCTCCCTCAAATCTCTCCCAATTGTCTCTGCAATAGATGGTGTTCACATGTTGGATGTAAGGACTAGTTGTTTAGTTGGACATAAGACCCACTCAGACCTGTACTATATGACTAACATCTACTTATAAGTGAGTATATACCATATATGTCTTTCTGGGTCTATGTTACCTCACTCAGGATAATCTTTTCTAGGCTTTACATTGGCCCATTAGTTAGGGCGTGGGGGATATCTCTGACATAGACTATGTTGCCTGCTCTTTGATCATTAACCCCTGATGGGACTTCTCTACAAGGCCACATGGGAGGAACACAAACTCAGTACTCATGTGAAGAGATGAGCTGGGGTGTCTGGGTAGGGCAGCTCCCATATTCTGTAGAATAGGGGAGAAAGGATGGTCGAGGAAGGGTGTACAGGGAGGAGAGTAGGGAGGGGCCTATGACCAAGATATAAATTGAATTAATTAAAAAAAACAAAACAAACAGAAAAAAAAAACCAACAACACTCATTCAACAAGAGAGAAATCATGGCTGGTACTGGAAACCTTGACATCTTTCCAGGATTAGTAAGGTCATGGATCTAAGAAAATAATCTACTACCCTCAACATATAATACCAGCATAATTTCTGTTATTTTCTTCCATGATTAATATTTTGATAGCAATTTTTCTATTAGAAAAAGGAAAAGGTAAGCAAGCCTCATGGAAGTCAACATTACAAAACCTAAAATGCTTTCCAAATATTTATTGTTTGGCCCAAAAATCCCATTAAAACAAACAAACAAACAAAAAACAACTGAACCCATCCCCCCCCCTTTTTTTCAAAATATCATACAAGCAGAGAGTAACATGTTTATAGCCATGAAATACCAAAATCAGCCTCAGGGAACTAGATTGGCGAATTTAAATATAACACAGCAGATGGTGTAGATGTAACTGTTGGGGCTGTTGGTTTCTGCATTGTGTCCCATTTGAGGTTTTTTTGTGATGGTCTCTGTTTGCTGTAAAGAGGGGCTCCTTTGATAAAGAATAGTAGCTACATTTGACCACGGGCAACAATAAGAACTAGAATGTATTAAGAAATTCTTCTGGATTACCTTGATGGATTTCCATATATTGAACCAAGCCTGTAATGACTTGGAAGAAGCCTACTTGGGCATAGTGATTGATATCTTTTCTGTGTTCTTGAATTCAGTTATTTTAATATTTTTGCATTAATGTTCATAACAGAGATAGGTCTGATGTTTTTTTTTTGTTGGATCTTTGTGTGGTTTAAATATGAAGGTTACTATGGCCTCATAGAATGGGTTTGGTAATGATCCATCTGTTTCTATTTGTGGAATAGTTTGAAGGGTATTGGTGACAGCTCTTTGAAGTTCTGGTAGAATTCTGTGCTGAAACCATCAGGCCCTGGGCTGTTTTTTTTTTTTTTGTTTTGTTTTGTTTTTTGTTTTTTTTTTTTTTTTATAGGGAGCCATTTGATTACTGCTTCTATTTCCTTGGGAGATATAGGACTGTTTAATCTACTTACCTGATCTTTGTTTATCTTTGGTAAATGGAATCTATCAAGAAAATTGTCCATTTCATTTAGATATTCAAATTTTTTGACATACAGGCTTTTGAAGCAAGACCTAATGATTCTTTGAATTTTCTCAGTGTCTTCCATTATGGCCTTCTTTACTTGGGGAGCAAAAAGTTGTTTTGTTTTTGTTTTGTTTTTGTTTTTGCTTATACTTCCATATAATAGTCTATCACTGTAGAAAAGCAGTACAGAACTCAAGCCAGGACAAGGACCATGAGGCAGGAACTGAAACAGAAGCTACAGAGTGGTGCTGCTTACTGAGTTTTTCCACTTGCCTTCTTATAGTACCCATGATCACCAGACCAAACTGTCACAGTCTACTATGACCTGGTAGAGTCATGTCAATCAAGAAACCTCACTACACCCTTTTCTTTTACACAACCAGGATCCTTAAGCTGAACCCCATCACTAGGCTCCACTTTCTGTCCCACAACTCTACTTCCTTTCCCAGAAGCCTGCTGGCACCAGAGACAACAAGTAAGATCCTACTCCCACAAGCCTCTGCCTGCCAAGTTCCCCTAATGCACACCCAACAATCTTAAACTGTATACCATTCCCTGAACTTCATTTTAAGACCTCAAATTCTGCCTTTTTTTCATGGAGACCACTGTTGCACCAAAGAACACCCCAGGCCATGCTGGTACTAAAGACCCCAGAGACAAGGTTAACACCCCCAAAGCCACACATGCCATAAAATCACTAAAGGAGGTACCGTACTAGACATGAAGACTCACTAGTCACCAGAACCCCAGCCCATTAAAGCAGGAAGACAGGAGAAATAGAAACATCATCATCAACAAATCCCCAAATACCCATCCAACAAAAGTGAACTCAGAAATCAGCATCTAAAGCTAATTTAACTGCAAAACCCAGGTTGCCACCATAAGAACACACAATCAACAAGCACCAGGGCAATATGGCACCTTTAGAGCCCAGCTATCCTCCTACAGCAAGCACTGCAGAGCCAAATACAGCTGAAACACATGAAAAATGTTTAAATCCAAACTTAGGAGGATGACAGAGCCTTTAAAGAGGAAATGAATAAATCCTTTTAAAAATAGGGGAAAATACAAACAAAAGGGGAAGGAAATAAATGAAACTGTTCAAGACCTGACAATGGAAATAGAAGCAATAAAGAAAACACAAACTAGTCTAGTTAGAGAGTGTCCTTTTCATAATCTATAGCCTGTGCTACTAGTAGTCTCTGCTTGAATCTCCCTCATAGCCTCTCAGGAGCCTACCCTGACTCAGATTACCAGCTTGTCACAGAGATGTCCCTACCCTCAGTTTCTCTTTTCTCTAAAAGCCTTCTGTCCTCTCTCACTTGCTCACCGTAGGTCTGATCTCCACCCTCTTAACTCTCTGTTCCCCCTTTCCTCCCTTGCTGCCTCTCTTCAGCCACTACCCCTGCCTATTTCATCTCCCCTTCTGAGTGAGATTTATGGGTTCTCCTTTATTACTTATCTTCTTTGGTTCTGGGCCTCATAGTATGTTTATCCTATACTCTATAGCTAAAATCCACTTAAATAAACCCACACTAATAGTTTTTAACTGTTTTTATGCTTTATAGAAACTTTGCCCAGCCAGTCATACTCTTGTAATTTTTATTGTTTTAATATGTGACAAATCTGAATTATATATTTTTATACTTATGTATTAGAGTAATCTAGTAATGTTTTATTTTACTATCCTGACACACATTTGGAGGAATATATTATAATAGCTTTTTGTAAAATTCAGATAGTTTTGCCCTTTGTTCTGTTATTTTTCATATTTTGTATGAGCCCAAAATCTGAGACTCGGATGACCTCACCGATTATTTTCATCATGGCAGCTTTTCACATCAAGAGACTTTTGTCTTTCTCTATTTTTATTCCTGTTAGTTCAACGCGTTTAGTGACAACAAAGCCATGACAACCATGGGTCTGTATTTTGAGTTTGTTTTTCAGACTTCTGGTTAAAAAACAAAATTTTAAATTTCTTGTAGGAATCTCAACATAAAGTGATAAAATATAAATCAGAAATAGATAATTAAAAAAAAACAAATCTTGCTCAAAACATTAATCACTTTGAAGAAATATAAACTAAGTGGAAAACATTAGAACCCAGATATCCCTTAACTGAAGAATGGATAAAGAAAATTTCGTATATTTACATAATGAAGTATTACTCAGCTGTTAACAAATGACAACCATAGAACTAAGCAGGACTGACCAAAAAAAAAGTTGTTGAAATGATTCCAATGATATTCTGCTATAGATTGGTGCCTAGCCAGTTATCATCAGAGAGGCTTCCTTCCACAGCTGATGGGAGCAGATGCATAGCCCCACAGCCAAACATTAGGTGAGCTTGGGGAGAAAGGATTTTTAGAGCTAGCAGTGTATCAAAGCAGATGCTGAGACTCATAACCAAACTTTGGGCAGAGCGTAGGGAATCGTATGAAAGAAGGGGGAGTTAGTAAGACCTAGAGAGGAGAGGAGCTCCACAAGTTGAGCAACAGAACCAAAATATCTGGGCTCAGAGGCATTTTCTGAGACTGATACTCCAACCAAGATCCATTTATGGATATAACCTATTACCCCTGCCCAGATGTAGCCTATGGTAGCTCAGTATCCAAGTAGGTACCCTAGTAAGGGGAACAGGGACTGTCTCTGACATAAACTTGTGGCTGGCTCTTTGACCACCTTATCTGAGGGAGAATCAGCCTTACCAGGCCACAGAGGAGGACAATGAAGCCAGTCCTGATGAGACCTGATAAGCTAGAGTCAGATGGAAGAGGAGGAGGACCTCTCTTATCAGTGGACTTAGAGAGGGACATGGGAGGAGATGAGGGAAATAGGATGGGATTGGGAGGGATGAGGGAGGTGGCTATAGCTGGGATACAGAGCAAATAAAATGTACTTAATGTAAAAAAAATAAAAATTTAATAAAAAAGAGACAGAGAAATAGTTCACAGAATCAGGTAATCACAGCTCATAATGTCTCTCAGCAACTGAAGCAGAAATCAAGGAGCATGTTGGGTCTATGCTAGGTCCTCTGTATATGTCGTTGCTTGGCTTGGGATTTTTGTGGCACTCCTAATAGTGGGGATGGGGATGATTCTGACCTCTTTTTCCTTTTTTGGCGGGGGGGCTATTCCTTTTACTGGGTTGTCTTCTCAAACCTTGATATGAGGGATTTGGCCTAGTCTTTATTGCATCATGTTAGTCTGTTACTATCTCTGGGAAGCCTGTTCTTTTCTGAAGAGAAACAGGGAGCAGTAGATCTGGGGAGAGGTCTAGTTATGGGGTCCTGGGAGGAGTGGAGCTAGGGGAGGCTATGGTTGGGATGTATTATATGAGTGAAAAAGCAAAAGAGATTATGTTCTTAAAACAAATGGGAACCACAACAACAAAACCCCACAAAATTATAATAAATAAAGTTTCCCTAAGCTAAATAAAGCCCTTCAAATATAAAGCCTACATTAAACATACACCCCCACAATATACTTCTTTTGTTTTCAGTTAATTAACCTTTCAGACTGAAAACAAGTGTATGCAATTTAAGTTAGTACAATAAAAAAATATAACTTTATTATACTGTTCATTTCTCCCAAGATATGAATGCTACCTCCTCCTGTAGAGATGTTGCCATGTTGATCATTGTAGTTCATAAGTGTCACACTGATTGTTTTGGCAGTTTGCACAATAGCTTCTTATACTATAGTAGTAAGGACACTTTCAGGTCAAGGCCACTTGCAACCTCCCAGATCAATAATCTGAAGTATGTGGTTTCTTCAGCATAATGGTTTTTGCTGTCATCCTCTTGGAGGGGATCAAATGTAGCAACAATAACCTGTATTTTGTGGGGAGTCACTTGGGGTATTCAGATCGAAGACGACTGTCTCCCATGTCTGTCAATTTTGTTGTTGCTAAATAGTCTATATCTCTTCTGTGGAAAATTGTCACCCCAAGTGATTTATTCCTTTTAAGCTACACACAGACACACACACATATTTATTATAGGTAATTTTATGTAAATATATTACATGATCCCTTAAGTCTTAATATTTTTAGTATTACTGTCCCCTTTTCTTCCTCTTCATCTGTTTTGACCTCCCTTCTTCCCACTTAAAGCCCTCTCTAACTTTTTCCCATTTTCCCTTTTGTATCCCCTGTATCCTGTTACCCCTTTCTTTAGGACACTGTTCTATGGTAGTATTTTACTTTCATGGTTTCTAGGGTTATTCTAGAGTATATACTAACATCTGAAGTTTGGGGCTGGCCTCCAAAGACAAGAGAAAATATATAGTTCTCTGTAAGTTAATTTTTTTTGAGGATTTCATATGTTCTTGGTGTATTTGCATTTCCAGCCTACCTTCTTCCCTCTTCAACTTCTCTCTTTTCCTACTCTTCCCTGTCAAAATCATTGTCAATGTTTTCACATATCTAAATATGTTAAGTTAATTTAAAAGATAAAGTATATATGTGTTCATATAGGTCTGTGTGAGAGAGGGCACTTGAGTGCACTTGTGTGAGAAGGCCAAAGATTAATGAATAGGTATCTTCTTCAATTGTTCTTCACTTTTGTTTTAGAGACAGTCTCTCGCTTAGTTTAAGACTCACTGATTTTACTAGCTAAGCTGTCCTTTGAGTTCAGGGATCCACTCGTCTCTTTACCTGTTTTTCCCCTCATGCAGGTATATGCACATTAAAATTGGTTTTTATATGGATGTTAGGACTTTTCATTTAGGTCTTCGTGTTTGTGAAGGATACTTCACTTAGTGCTCCAGATCTAGATAGAATAAAATAAAAATAATTATAAGCATATGTATACTTTTATCATGTCTGAGGAAACAAAAGAATTGTTCAGAATATTATTCTGTTACCTGCCCAAAGTCAGATAGTCATACTATGAATTTGAAACATTCATAGTAATTGAAATAATCAAGAAGTTTATTAATTCTTCAGGTAAAGATAAATATATCTTAGTGATCAAAAGAGCATACCTTCACAGTATTTTTTTTTTGTCTATTGTCCCTATTTCTTTTCATCTCATTACTGCATAATGTCCCAGGGTGACAGTTATTAGGCATGTGCGTCTATTCAGAATGTGGCTATTACGTTCTCATTTTTTTATCGCACAATTTTACAATGTTTACATTATTAATATCGGTCACTTTCAAATAGAGCCCTGCTGCTACATTTGTATGGGCTTCTGCTGTTCTGAGTGACTCTTCTATATTCTGAACTGCTGCTGTCAGTTTTGTTACTACAAGGGGAATCATTGTTTTAATACTCCTGCCAAGACTTAAAAAATGCACTCAGGCATGTTCAATCGATTACAAATGCTTCCCTTGGGTAAGAACTGGAGACGTTTTTCATATCTATTTTTTAAAATACTTTTTTATGAATATGTTCTGGATCAACAAACAGCTTTAGAGACTGATGGCCTTTTAAATTCTTCAAAGATGAACAATAAATATGATCACTCCATGAAAAACCAACCCGTTCTGGATACTGATGTTTTTCCCAAATAATAAACAAAAAGAAACATCATTTTAATAATAACACTTACGGGGTTTCTGGAGGATACACTCTTAATCTAGCCTTTTCATGTTTATTTTCCTAGTGTCTATTTGTATATTTATTATTTATACTAAAGTTCAGCTCATACACAAAATTCTGGACATGTACCATGCATCATGCTATATTCTAAAAATGGAAACATGAATCAATGCAAGCCTCCTAAGGATTTCTATCCTATGAAGTGAAGTGAGTGACTGTGAGACTAATCCTCCGCAGAGTGTCACATGTTCTTTGACAAATTTCTGCCTAAGATTAAAGATAATAATAAAACACTACCTGAAATTCTCCACATTGGGCGTATTTTACTTTAAAACATTACTAATGATTAATATGCAGAAATGAAAGTGTCCCTTCTGTAATTTGATACAATAAAAAGCATATTTCTAAGTATGGTTGAAAACCCTATATTTTAATAACAAAACAACACATATTCAGTGATGAAAAATTTTCTTTTAAATAGATAAAACAGAAGATGCCTCCTCTCTGAATTATAAGCCATAGGAATAAGAACATATGGCTGAATATAAAAATAAGTACAATTTCAAAATGCTAAACTTCAAGCAAAACACTCAAGTTCCTATTATATCCTATTTTTCCTTGTGGGAATTAAAGTAGTTCTTGGATACATAATTAGTTCTTAACTATCTTGTTCTGGCTTTTGTTTGTACACTCTGAATTCTTAACAGTTCTTTTCACGATAAAACTATACCATTACTATTATAAAAGGTAACGAATGTAAACAGGTTGATTTTCTCCCATGATATTTCTTAAGGAGACTCAAACTCAAAGTCATTCATTATGCACCATTCATCTCACACTTGGCCTTCCATCTGAAGTTTCTAAAAATAGTTCTAGTTAATGACTAAATTAGTGTGCTCTGTAATGATGGATAAAGAATCCATCTTCATGTTATATTAATCAGTTGTTGTGAAAGCTTTTTACAACTATTTCAATCACTGTATAAACATACAAAGTATAAAGTAAATCCCATTCATAACAAAAATTCATGTTTAACTGTTAATAGTTCTTCATCATAGATATTTTTAGATATATCATCTTATATGTTTATTACATTCTTCAAAAAATTTTAATATTAGCTTTCATCATCTCATTTAAATTAACTTTGTGGACTTTTACAAAAATACATACTTAGTAGATTCATTAGGTAAGAACGATCTAAGTTATTAGATTTTTATAATTAAATCTGTATTTCAATATGTTAAGAATTTTTGTTTAAGTGAATGAAGTCATGCTATTTGGGGTAATAATACTCACTCCAAACCACACAATGTATTAAAACAAACCAAAAATAAGTAACATCAAGAAACCCTAGTATAAGTCATAGGAAACTTCTTTTCCAGTCATTGATCAGGGAAATATCAGAGAGCCACAAACAATGTAGGCTTTCGCCGTTGCCCTTGGTTGTGTCACACAAGTCAATGGTAAATCCCCTATTGCTGAAGTAACCATATGATGCAAACTGTGGACTTGAAGAAATTGATCTCAAAGCCTCCTCTCTCAGCTCTAGCTCTTACTATGCAAGCTGCCAAGGGAGAAAGGAATCTATAACCCCACCCAGCTGTGTTGCCTATGGAGCACAGCAATCATCAGCAAGGTAAGATATCACTAAGGATGAAACAGTGCCACTTATCTTGGGAGTAACTACTGCCTTCCTAATTCAACTTACCCTATTTAGTAGGAAAGAGTTCATACTTGGTACTGACTGTAAACCTAACCAACTTTTTGTGTCTAGTAAAGCTATGGAACCTGGAGAAGAATCTACTAATGACATTTGTGTAATCTCTAACTTCATTCCCCATACTTGTCCTTATACCCACAGATAAGCTTAGTACTCACCCTTTATCAATGACATTTCTTTTTTTCTAGCAAACAGAATTTATAGAAAGCCACACCTGTTCAAACAAATACATAGAAAAACTGAATAGGAGGTTCTCAGTTACAACATAAACAACACAACCCTTACAGCTAAGGCTCTCAGAACATCTGGAAAATTGGCAAAACAACAACAACAACAACAACAAAAGAACCCAGAATATTTGTGAGAGTTTGAGACACAGAAAATCTACTCTTGACAGGGACACTGAACCTAAGAACTCTCAAAAATATGGTTGCCACCTTGCACAAAGCTAAAGTCCAAGTGGATCAAAGACCTCAACATAAAACCAGACTAAACTCGTTAGAAGAAAGAGTGGGGAAGACCCTAGAACTCATGGGCACAGGAGAATACTTCCTGAATAGAACACCAACAGCACAGGCTCTAAGATCAACAATCAATAAATAGGACCTCATGAAACTGAAAAGCTTCTGTAAAGCAAAAGATACTGTCATCAAAACAAAACGACAGCTTACAGACTGGGAAAGGATTATTACCAATCCTACTTCTGACAGAGGGCTAATATCCAGTATATATAAAGAACTCAAGAAGTTAAAAAGCAACAAATCAAGTAATCCAATTAAAAAATAGGGTATGGAGCTAAGAGGAGAACTGACTGTAGAGGATTATAGAATGGCAGAAAAACACTTAAAGGAATGCTCAACATCCTTAGCCATCAGGGAGATGCATATCAAAACGACCCTGAGATTTCACCTTACACCCACTAGAATGGCTAAGATCAAAAACTCTAGTGACAACATATGCTGGAGAGGTTGTGGAGAAAGAGGAACCCTCCTCCATTGCTGGTGGGAATGCAAACTTGTACAACCATTCTGGAAATCAATCTGGCGCTTTCTTAGACAATTAGGAATAGTGATTCCTCAAGACCCAGCTATACCACTCTTAGGCATATATCCAAAAGATGCTCAAGTACACAACAAGGACATTTGCTCAACTATATTCGTGCCTGCTTTATTTGTAATAGCCATAACCTGGAAACAACCCAGATGTCCCCAGTTGAGGAATGGATATAGAAATTATGGTACTTTTACACAATGGAATCCTACTCAGCAATTAAAAAGGAGGAAATCATGAAATTCGCAGGCAAATGGTGGGACCTGGAAATGATCATTCTAAGTGAGGTATCCCAAAAGCAGAAAGAAACATATGGAATATACTTGCTTATATAGACCTATAGAATAGGAAGCTCATGCTGAAATCTACACACCAAGGGAAGATATACAAGGAGGAGGACCCAGGTTGGAATGATCAATGCTCATTTAGATGAACAAATGGAATGGACATTGAATGGAGGATAAAACAAGCAACAGGACAGGAGCATACCAAAGAGGGCCTCTGAAAGAATCAATATAGCAATGTATCAAAGCAGATATTAAGACTCACAACTCATGTATGGATATGGCCTAGAACCCCTGCTCAGATGTGGCCCATGGTAGCTCAGTGTCCAACTGAAGACCCTAGTAAGGGGAACAGGGACTGTTTCAGTCATGAACTCGATGGCTGGCTCTTTGACCCTCCCCCATACACGCCAGGAGTTACAGCCAGGCTAGATCCCAGGGGAGGACATTGCAACCATCCCTGAGGAGAAAAGATGATCTGGGGTCTGATGGAAGGGGAGGAGGTTCTCCCCTATCAGTGGACTTGGAGTGGGGCAGGAAAGAGATGAGGGAGGGATGGGGAGAGTTGGAGGGAATGAGGGAGGGGGCTATGCCAGGGATGCAAATTACCTAACCTGTGATTGATATAAAAATAAATAAATTACATTTAAAAAATAAAAAAAATATATGGTTGCCTAAATAATAGATGCAATATCAATTGACAGGTTAAGGTGGATGGGTGAAAAGTTTTATGCCCCTACTGCTAGGACAGTTATGATGTTAAAGACTGGCAATAAAGTGAGATCAGTCTTCTCTAGCAACAATCCTCTTGATAAATTAGCCAATCCCAAGACTTCATCTTTAAGCAATATACATATGAGAAATGAACTAAGCAAGTTATATTTATAACTTTATATGTATGTGTATGAGTATTCATATATATATATATAACAATAGTAATTAAATTAAAAGGACAATAATTTGGGAAGGACATGATAATTGATAATTAAATTAAAAGGACACAAATTAGGAAGAACTGCGGAGAAAGGAGGGAGAGGGGTGTACTGTAAATGCAGTACTAATGTATGAAATACTCATAAAACATATATTTTAAGGAGAATCTTCCTTTGCTATTTTAAACATCTCATCTATTCTTTACCCTCTTTATATGAATTTGACCATAAGGCCATGGTAAAGGCAGCATGTGAGTTCTCTGAGCCCAGACCTTACACCTAAGTACCAACTCTTGTTCTGATTCACCTTTCATCCTCACTTTTAAATCTCTGTTTCTTCTACACCAACGAGCCTTTCTTTATTATTGTGATATCACTAGTATCAGTAATATGAAACACTCTACAGTTTCCTATTAATCTACTTCATATTGCTAACATGAAACTCTCATGGTTACTAATTGATAAAGAGTAAAAAAAAAAAAGTCTTATTTAGCTCAGAGTTCTATAGATTCCATTCTAAGATTAGGTGCCCACACTCACTCAAGCCTCTAATGACAGCAAAGAATAACAGACATGGAGTGTGTGTTAGAGCAACATATTCACAATCATGCTGGTAAACATAGATTTACTACTGGTTATTTTCCAAAAATTCACTGGGAAGTCACATTCTCAATAAAATAAGCTTTTTATTTTTCACACTTAGTATATCCCAACTCATTTCAATGGCTCTATCCATATGGACTAAGCCTTTAAGTGTCTAAGTGTCTGGAAGGTACTTGAAAAAACTGTAAGAAACATTTTCCACTGTGAAAAAAAAAAAGGTTTTTTTTTTGCCTTTCACACCTGAGTTACTGGTGGTTTCATAAACACTTCTTTGAGTTTTCAAGCTCAGCCACACTTCTGCTCCTGCCTGCTCCACAGTCAATACCCAGTATTAGTGTCTATACAATGACTCACAGAGGCCCTTCTCACCACTCAAATAACCTCATCATGGCCTCCATGATCCAGCCAAGCAATCTACTTTTTGAAAACCAATAATGTTTCAAGCTTCTTCTGTATTTTCTACTGATTCACTGCACCTATTTATTCTACTTCACTGACTTCTAGATCTCTGTTTTGTTTTTGTTTTTTATCTGCACATATTTTAATTGAATGTTTCTGAATGAATTTGCTTCAACTAAATTCTTGAGCCACCATCTCTTTTCACAACCATCTTGAGGCCTGCCATGATTTCTCTCAATGATGGTGCATGACCTAGGTCATTTGTATACAAACGTGAAGTGACACAAAATCATTACAAATAAAAAGAAAATCATCTCTGAACAGTTCACAACATACCAAATTTACTTGAGATCCTGCTTGAAGCCGAGCCTATATAATGCAAGTGAGATTCTGTGCAGATACTTTTGAATCCATGTATGAATCTTAAATGAATTATAAAGCTGTCATGATCTGAATGATCCTTTTATACTGTCAATCCCCTCAGATAGGCAGCAAGATGAGAGAAATTATTACCTAATAGGGTGATATGAGATGTATATTGACAAATGACCAGAAGCTTGACATTATTTGCCTGCAGATTTTGAAAGCATTATGAAAATGAATACAAGGTTGTATTTAATTACTGAAATACTACAAAATGAAAAGAAACCCCCCACAATAAAAGAATTCTCAGGAAGGCAGGGTTTTTTCCTTTTTTTAAATGCAGCTTTTATGATCTGAGCATCCTCAATATTTCATTAATTATTTGAATTGTTTTTCTCTGTATTTGTCAAAGATATAAATAAACAATGGGTTAGTGATTTAAAAAAAACTGACTCAGTAACTTTAATGTGTAATTTTATCTTGCTTTTTCTTATAGCGTTTCTGAAACTTCATAGAAGATATGTGAACTATTAAATGTGAAAGTAAGGTTAAAAAACATTTTTGTAATTTTTTTCATTAATCCACAATATGGTTCTAACAAGTTAGGAAGTTGAAAAGAAAATATAAACTCCTAGGAGCCACATTAAATGAAACAACAATATTGAAAACTGAAGTGGAAAAGGAGTCTCATTAGGGGGTCTTTGCATTTTAAAAGCCTTAAAATTAAAATTGCTGCAAGGAACTTCCATAAAGAGCTGAAATTTTTGGTTTATAGTAGATTGGAGGCTGCATTAGGCTCCGAGAATATATTGCCTATTGTCCTCAACCTGAAAGGTTTGACTGTTTCATGTAAAATTTCCATAAATGTAATATTTTCTGAAATTTTACTATTATTTGTTGAAAGTGCCTTTCTGTCACTTGTGACCTAAGTCAGCAGGGATGGTTGTTTTCTTGAGTAGCAATGTGAAAGGAAAGAAAGCAGAATAGAGAGAGTTAAGACACATAACCTTACCCTGTTGTAACTAGTTTACAACTAGTTTTAGAATCATCAAATAATATTAATAGTGCTTAATACCTGTTAAGTGCTTATGCTGTGTGTATAATTATATTCAAAACAGAATCTGAAAATATGTCTATTTCCTCTCTTCTCAAAATCAGCTTTGTATATTAATGAGCTTCTCTAGTGGATCCACCATAAACTTATATATGAAGCTAGTGTCTCAAGGGCCATATTTTTTTCCCCGTTGGCCTAACATACTTTCACATGTCATAGGTTTCAATTTCAAGGTTTCAATAAAGATTAATTTCTCTGACCATAGAAGATGTGCATTTGAATTCCTGCTTCAGCAGATTCATAGCTAATACACCTATCACAAAAGACATATTCATAGTAATACATTTTGACTTAATATCTATTTGACATAACATGAGAGCTTTCAGAAATGGAGTTTGAAGAAAGAACAGGGTAGGTTTGCTTACTCTGTTAATGTATTGGATAGTTGTGTAGGCATATGATTGGACAAAGTGTGTATTATCTAACAGAAGGTCTATTGACACTCTTTTCTGTCAAAGTTTCTTCGGAGACAGGAATATTTATTTTCTCTGGATATAAGACAGACTTTACTGGAATGAAGGGTTTGTGTGTGTGTGTGCATATGTAGGTCTATGTTCTCATGTAAGTACAATTGTACATGTACAAGTGTGTACATGCTTTTTGGGAACAAGAGGACAGCCACACATACCATTCCTCAAACACTTGCCACCACAAGGAAAACTCTCTCACTGGACAGAAACTTGAGAAGTAAGCCCTGGAGATCTATAATAACGGTGGCTCTGGGGATAGAATTAGTGTCCTTGAAGTTCCAAGGCAAACTCTTTACTGACTGACCCCTCTCTTTAGACTCCTGGAATGATTTTGACCTGTTATGGAAAGAGTATGAATAACATGATTCAGTTTCTTTTTGCTGTTTCTTAAGATGATCAAGGATCATAGTTGGTAGAGTATGTCCTTAACCCCATCAAATCTATCACTGAGCACATGTGGTAAATAACTGTAATACCTACATATTGATTCCGGTTTATGATATGAACAACCCAGTAACCTAAGTCTAGAACTTATCATCATGATTACTAAATCTAATAGAAAATTTAAAATGTTCATTAATTCTCTTCTCAAGAGAGGTCCTGGAGATACTATACCTCATTAATAACTTAATGCTTATTGTGCACATATCATGTTTCAGATAATGTATGATTGCTTTATAGTGTTTTATTAAATCATTGGAACAGTTTTATTAAGTAGTTTCTAGTGATTTTATCTTGTCCACATAACAAAGGAAGAAAATAGATTAGGAGTCACAAAGATATAAGCTTCTCTTCAGAGTATCTTTTCTACTTTTGTTTTCCTAACATTTTGACTGCTTAAACTTGGGCATATAAAGTTTTATGTACTCTTCAAACTAAATGGCTTTATTAAACTTTAACACTGCTTTAATTCAAAAATTCTTTGGCCATACTTATCTAAATATAATCCAACTATATTGGGCATTGTGATGAAAAAATACAACTGATTTAAAATGTTTTCCTGAAAGAACTTACAACTGGTAACAATCTATGTTAATTTCAATATCAAGTACATTGACAAAAGTATGAATCGTATCTTATAGTCACACAACAACAACCAAAAAGAAAATATTGTGCCATGACTCACCCTTTGTTAACAGAGGTAAACTTCCAAGTAGTGGTAATGAGAATTTAAGCAAATTGTAATAAAATATCAAGTAAGGCATTATTTGCAAAGTTAACACAGCTTTTATCAGAAAAAAACAATAGACATAAAATTTTCAAATCTTATGTAGATTCAAATCTTGTGTAGATTGTTTTTCTGTCCTACTAAATGAGACAATAAAATGTAGAGCTAATTTTACTGTATTTAAACCAACTAAAAGCCTGGAATGATGCCTGGAGCGATGTTGATGTCCCAGGGCCATGCTGCCACCAGAAGCCATAATGACCTGAATGGTCTATACTTCCACCTGAGGCAATGGTCATATCTAGATCTTTACTGATGGTAAAACCAATGTGTGGGTCCCTGCAACCAGGATCTGTGTTGATGTCCATGATTTGTGACACTACCAACTGACTAGGTTGGTGTCAATGGTTTTTGTTGCATCCTGAACCCATTTTGATAGTGGATTATGATGCCTTTGAGTGCTATGACGGTGTCCATGGCCTGTGATGCAGCACAAGATCATGTTTAAGTATGTGGTCTTTATTGCTACTGGTGACCATGTTGATGCCTCTAGCATCATGTGCTGGTCCATGTTCCTTAGTGTCTCCAGAAACCATGTTCAGGCCCATGGACCATGTACCCACTGACTCTAAAAATAAAGGAAGCTACTCTTGCCATGGTGTTGATGACTGCAGACTCACAATTGAGAAAGAAGAACATAGACGACTTCTATGATAACCTATACCCCACTCTACCTCCTCCACTCCCCAAAAAAGTAATGGCCTAGACAGAAATAAATTAACGAGAACTGTTGAAAGTTGTAATAGGAATGCTGAAGTGTCACTCTCCACAGTTGATGGCTTCTGGCAGAGGAAGGATTCACTTTTCTTTAAGGAGTGGGCCACTGAGAATTTGACCATGGTTCAGTTAGTATATGGATAACACAAACTGGACTTTCTTGCTCTTCTTCTTCTTCTTCTTCTTCTTCTTCTTCTTTTTCTTCTTCTTCACTTTGTGTTCTCCTGTTCCTTCTCTTCTTTTTGGGATGGAGTGTCACAGGGGTGGAAGGGTGGACCCGAGAAGGCTGAGAAGTGAGTATAACCATTTCATGATGTTATTCCCAAATAATCAATACAAACATTATTTAAAGAAAACCTGGGTTTTTTTTTGTGTACCCCTTTCCCAGCTCACAGAACATCCTGCATCCCTGGAGGCCTGCTGCCACCTGCCTGGGAAAGACAGATGCGATCCCTAAGCCTGTCTTCAGGATCTCCCTGGGTAAGCCCATTAGTGGTGTCCTATTACTTGCATGTTCCATCTCCTAGACCACATCCCTACCTATAATCCTAGAGGCCTGTGGCCACCAGATAAAACTCCCATACCCCACATACCTTCTCTGATCCTCATAAAACACTCCCAGCAGAGGTAAACTGCATCTGCCCTTGGCACTATATTTTCTGGATCACCACATGGCCTGCTAATAACAGATAAAACCAGATCACTAAAAGAAAACATAAGAACACAACCAACAAGAGCCAGGGAAATATGATACAAGAACCCAGCTATCATATTACAGCAAACCCCAAATATTCTAACACACAAGAATGACTCCCAAGAAAATTAACTTAAACCTAATCTTATGAAGATTATAGAAGCCTTTAAAAAAATGAATACATGCCTTAAGAAAAACAGGAGGACCCAGGGAGGGATGATCAATCCTTGCTTAGATGGACAAATGGGATGGACATTGAATGTAGGAGAAAACAAACAACAGGACAGGAGCCTACATCAGAGGGCCTCTGAAACACTCTAAGTAGCAATGTATCAAAGCAGATATTAAGACTCCCAACCAAGCCATCACCAGAGTGCAGGGAATCATATGAAAAAAGGGGGAGTTATTAAGATTTGGCGAGGACAAGAGCTCCACAAAGACCAAATAGAACAGGGCACAGGGGTCTCCTATGAGACTGTTTCTCTAACCAAGGACCATGTATGGATACAAATTATAACTCCTGCTCGGATGTGGTCCATGGTAGTTCAGTACCCAACTGGGTACCCTAGTAAGGGGAACAGGGACTATTTCGGTAATGAACTTAATGGCTGGCTTGTCGACCACCCCCCTACCCCCAGGGAGGAGCAGCCTAACTAGATCCCAGAAGAGGACATTGCAGCCAGCCCTGAAGAGACATGATAAGCTAGGGTCAGATGGAAGGGGGTGAGGTCCTCCTCTATCAGTGGACTTGGAGGGGGGCAGGGAGAAGATGAGGGAGGGATTGGGAGAGTGGGAGGGAATGAGGGAGGGTGCTAAGGCTGGGATACAAAGTATATAACCTGTGATTAATATAAAAATAAGTAAAGTACTTATAAAAAAGAAAAACAGGAAAATATAATCAAAAGTAAAGAAAATTAATAAAATGGTTCAAGACCTGAAAACAGAAATAGACACACACACACACAAAACAAAACAACAACAACAAAAAACAAAACAAACAAACAAAGAAAACAAATAAAAAACCTGAGGTAATTCTGGAGATGGAAAATCCAGGTAAGAGAACAGATACTACAGATGCAAGCGTCTTTACAAAGATACAAGAGACAGAAGAGAGAATCTCAGGTATAGAAGATATGATAGAAGAAATGGATGCATAGGTCAAAAAAAGTTAAATGTAAAGAGTTTCTAAAATAAAACACTTGGGAAATTTGGGGCACTGTTAGGAATAAAAGAAGGATAAGATTCCCAGCTCAAAATTCCAAAACATGTTTTCAACAAAACCATAGAAGAAAATTTTCCTAACCTAAAGAAACAGATACCTATAAATGTACAAGAACACCAAATAGATTGGACCAAAAAGAGAAAAGGTTTCTGCCACATAATAATCAAAACACTAAATCTACAGAACAAAGAAAGAATATTAAAAGCTTCAAGGGGAAAAAGCCAAGCGACATACAAAGGCAGAACTATCAGAATTACACCTGGCTTTTTGAAAGCTGATACTTTAAAAGCAAGAATGGCCTGGGAAGATGTCTTGAAGTCTCTAAAGGACCACAGATGTCAGTCCAGTGAAATAATATTTGTGGAGAAAATAAGGTATTCCAAAACAAAAAACATATTTAAGCAAATTCATCTTTCCACAAATTCATCCCTACAGAAAATACTAGAGGAGAAACTCAAACACAGGGAGGTTAACTATACCCACAAAAAATACAGGAAATAATTTAACACCAGCAAAACCAAAAAGAAGGGGACCATATACAAACACACGCACACATCTATACATTCACACACATACTTCCACCACCAACATCAAAATAACAGGAACTAACAATCATTGGTCATTACTGTCGCACACCATCAATGGACTCAATTCCAATAAAAAGACACAGGTTAACAGAATGGTGAAAAAACAGGATATGATATTCTGCTGTATACAAGAAACACATCTCAGCAACAAAGAGAGACAGAGTAAAATGTTGGGAAAAGATTTTTTTAAGCAAAAAAACCCAAGAAGCAAGCTGGAAGAGCCATTCTAACATCTCTATACAAAATATACTTTCAATCACAATTAATCAAAAGAGATGGGAAGGACACTTCATACTTATCAAAAAAAAAAAAAAAACCTCACCGAGATGAACTTTCAATTTTGAATATCTGTGCCCTAAACATAAAGGCACCCACATTTGTAAATGAGCATCACTAAAGCATAAACCACACACATTAATAATAGGAGACTTCAACATTCTATCTCACCAATGGACAGGTCATCCCTACAGAAACTAAACAGAGAAATAATGAAAATAATAGTTGTTATGAATCAAATGGATCTAACTGATATTTACAGAAAATTTCACCCAAACACAAAAGAATTTACTTTCTTCTCAGCACCTCATGGAACCTTCTCTAAAACTGGCAATATACCTAAGTACAAAGCAAGTCTCAACAGATACAAGAAAATTGAAATACCACCCTTTACCTCCCTGTAGTCTGGAACACATGGACTAAAGCTGGATTTCAACAACAACAGAAAGCCTATACATTCATGGAAACTGAGCAACTTTCTATTCAATGACCCTTGGGTTAGTAAGGAAATACAAAAAAGAAATTAAAGACTTTCTAGAATTCAATGACAATGAAGGCACAACATACCCAAACTTAAGAAACACAGTGAAAGCAGTGCTAAGAGGAGAGTTCACAGCAGTAAGGGCCTTTGTAAAAAAAAAAAATGGAGAGATCCCATACTAGCAATTTAAAAGCACACGTGGAAGCTCTGGATCAAACAGTAGCAAACGCATTCAAGAGGAGTAGGTACCGGAAGAGAATCAAACTCTCCACTGAAGTCAATCACTTAGAACCAAGGAGAATAATCCAAAGAATCAACAAAACCCAGAGCTGATTTTTTGAGAAAATCAATATGATAGATAAACACTGAGTCAAAATAACAGAAATGCAGAGTTACAGTATGAGAATTAACAAAATCAGAAATGAAAATGGGAGCATAAGAAGATACACTGAGGAAATCCAAATAATTACGTCTTACTTCAAAAACCCATAGTCCACAAAATTGGAAAAATCTAAATTGAAAGGACAATTTTGTTGATTGATACCACTCATCAATGTTAAATCAAGACCAGGTAAACAAATTAAATAGATCTATAACTTCTAAGGAATTAGAGTAAGTCATTCCTCCCCGTGGCCCCTGCCCTGAGCCTTTGGTTAGCTGGTTTGAGCACAGAATTCTACCAGACTTTCAAATACCAGCTAATTCCAATATTCCTTAAACTATGACACAAAATGAAAACAGAAGTAACACTGCCAAACTCATTCTATGAGGCACAAACATCAGGATACCTAAACCACACAAGACCTAACAAAAAAGATAATTTTGTATCAGCTTCTCTTATGAACACTGATGCAAGAATACTCAAAATAATATTAATAAATCCAAAAACACATCAAAAACATCATCCACTATTATCAAATAGACTTCATCTCAGAGTTGTAAGAACAGTTCAGCACATAAAAACCCATCAGTGTAATACAGCATATAAACAAACTGAAGAAAAAAAACAAACATGATTATCTCACTAGATACAGAAAAAGCCTTTGACAAAATTTAGTACCCCATCATGATAAAAGTCTTGGGGAAATCAGGGATACCAGGCACATACGTAAACATAATAAAGACAATATTACCAATCCAATAGACAAAATTAAATTAAATGGAGAGAAACTTAAAGCAATTCCTCTAAAATCAGGGACACAACAAAGCTGCACAAGTTTTCTGTATCTATTCAACATAGTATTTGAAGTTCAAGCTAGAGTATAAGGCAAATTAGGAGATCAAAGAAATTCAAATTGGAAAGGAAAAAATTCAAAGTATCACTATTCACAGATGATCTGATAATATACAAAAGCGGCCCCCAAATTCTATCAGGGAACTTCTGCAGTTGATAAACACCATAAGCAAAGTTGCTGGATACAAAAAAAAAAACAACAACAAAACAACAACAAAAACAAAACCCTAAAAATAAATAAATAAATTCAGTAAACCTCCTTTATACAAGCAATAAATGGGATGGGAAAGAAACTAGAGAAATGACTTCCTTCATAATAGCTGACATTACTACAAAATACCTTGGTGTAAGTCTAACAATGCCAGTGAAAGACTTATATAACAAAAACATCATGTCTTTAAAGAAAGAAATCGAAGAAGATCTCCCTTGCTCATGAATCAATAAAATTAACATAGTAAAAATGGCCTTCTTTCCAAATAGAATCTACAGATTCAATGCAGTTCCCATCAAAATTCCAACACAATTCTTTATAGACCTTGAAAGAGCATTTCTTGCTATCACATGAAGGAAACAAAACAAAACAAAACAAAACAAAATAACTAAAACAATCCTGTACCATAAGAGAACCTCTGGAGGTATCACCATCTCTGACTTCAAGTTGTACTACAGAGCAATAGTCATAAAAACCTAATGGTTTTGGCATGAAAACAGACAGGTTAATCAATAGAACTGAATTGAAGACCCAGAAATAAACCACAAATTATGGACACATTATTTTGTACAAAGAAGCCAAAACCATACAATACAAATAACAAATGATGCTAGTCTAACTGGATGTATGCATGTAGCATAATAGAAATAGAGCCATATTTATCAGTTGGCACAAAGTTCAAGTCAAAGTGAATTAACTCTTAAACAGAAAACTGAATATACTAAAAATTATAGAAGAGAAAGTTGGGCATAGCCTTGAATGCATTGGTACAGGAACCAACTTTCTGAAAAGAACACAACACCAGCAGCTCAGATACTAAGATCAATAATTAGTAAATGGGATCTCATAATACTAAAGGGCAAAGGACCCTATTGATAGAAAAAATAAGCAGTGTACAGGATTGGAAAAGAGCTTTATCAACCCTACATCTGACAGAGGTTTAATATCCATTATATATAAGGAACTCAGAAAATTAAACACCAACTAAAAAAAAAAATACCCAATTAAAAATGGGGGCAAGAACTAAATTGAGAATTCTCAAGAAAGGAATTTCTACTGGCTGAGAAGCACTTAAATAAATGGTCAACATCATTAGTCATCATGGAAATGCAAATCAAAATGTCTCTGAGATTCCATCTCTACTCATCAGATTGACTAAGAGCCAATACTCACGTGACACTTTAAATCAAGTATTCTTTATTTCTTCTGATTAGTTTCAATTCAAAATCTATTTTGTCAGTGGTAAGATACCAATGACTCATATATACTATCATATCATCTGCAAATAGTGATACTTTGATTTTTCCTTTCTTATTTGCATCCCCTTGATTTCCTTTAGTTGTCCTATTGCTTTAGCTAGGACTTCAAGTACTGTGTTGAAGAGATACAGAGAGTGGGCATCCTTGCCTTGTCCCTGATTTCAGTGGGATTGATTTAAGTTTCTCTCCATTTAGTTTGATGTTGGCTATAGGCTTGCTGTATGTGGTCAGGCTGAGAAAGAAATCAGGGAAACAACACCCTTCACAATAGCCATTAATGCCTCACAATAGCAATGAAGTACCTTGGTGTGACTCTAACCAAGCAAGTGGAAGACCTGTTTGAAAAAACTTCAAGTGTCTGAAGAAAGAAATTGAAGAAGCTATCAGAAGATCAAAGCCCTCCTGTGCTCATGGATCAGTAGGATTAACATAGTGAAAATAGCCATCCTGCCAAAAGCAATCTACAGATTCAATGCAATTCTCTTCAAAATACCAACACAATTTTTAAATTAAATTTTTATTTTTTATATTAATTACACTATATTCATTTTTTATTCCAGCTCTAGCCCCCTCTCTCATTTCATCCCAATCACACTCTTCCTTCCTCATCTCCTCCCATGGCCCTCTCCAAGTCCATGATAGGAGAGTACAAACCTTGAAGAACAAATGTCAATTACATATAGAACAAACAAAACAAACAAACAAACAAACAAAACACAACAGACATTGCTAAAACAATCCTGTACAACAACAGATGGTCTGGAGGTATCCCCATCCCTGATCTCAAGCTGTACTATAGAGCAATAGTAACAAAAACTTCATGGTACTGGCATAGAAACAGAATGGTGGATCAACTAAATCGAATAGAAGACCCAGAAATAAACCCACACACCTATGGATACTTGATTTTTGCCAAAGAAGCCAAAACCATGAAATGGAAAAAAGACATCTTCAACAAATGGTGTTGGTCTAACTGGATGTCTACATGTAGAAAAATGCAAATAGACCCATACTTATCACCCTGCACAAAACTCAACTCCATGTGGATCAAAGTCCTCAACATAAAATCAGACACACTAAATCTGTTAGAAATAAAAACGGGGAAGAGCCTTGAACTCATTGGCACAGGAGACAACTTTCTGAATAGAACAAGCTCTAAGATCAGCAATCAATAAAAGGACCTCATGAAACTGAAAAGCTTCTATAAAGCAAAGGACACTGTCATCAGAACGAAATGACAGTCTACAGACTGGGAAAGGATTTTCACCAACCCTATATATGACAGAGGACTAATATCCAGAATATATAAAGAACTCAGGTAGTTAAACAGCAACAAATCAAGTAATCAAATTAAAAAATGGGGTGCATTTTTTAGAGAATTCTAGACCGAATTCTCTTTAGAGGAATATAGAATGGCAGAGAAACACTTAAAGAAATATTCAACATCCTTAGTCATCAGAGAAATTCAAATCAAAACGACCCTGAGATTTCACCTTACAACCATCAGAATGCCTAAGATTAAAAACTCAAGTGACAACACATACTGGAGAGGATGTGGAAAGAAGGGAACCATCCTCCATTGCTGTACAATCACTTTGGAAATAAATGTGGCACTTTCTCAGACAATTAAAAATAGTGATTCCTCAAGATCCAGCAATAACACTCCTAGGAATATATCCAAAAGATACTCAAGTATACAACAAGGATATTTTCTCAACTATGTTGATAGCAGCTTTATTCATAATAGCCAGAACCTGGAAAGAAGCCAGATGTCCTGCAGTTGAGGAATGGATACAGAAATTGTGGTACATTTACACAATGGAATACTACTCACCAATTAAAAACAAGGAAATCATTAAATTTGGTGGCAAATGGCATGAACTAAAAAAGATAATCCTGAGTTAGGTGTCCCAGAAGCAGAAAGGCACACATGGTGTATACTCACTTATGAGTCAATATTAGACATGTAATATTGGATAAACATACTAAAATCTATATACCTAAAGAAACTAAGGAAGAAGGAGGACCCTGGGTAAGATGATCAATCCTCAATCAGAAAGGCAAATGGGATAGACCTTATAAGAGGGAGAAAACAGGAAACAGGAGAGGAGCCTACCAGAGTGCCTCTGAAAGACTCTACCCAGCAGCGTATCCAAGCAGATGCTGAGAGTCATCCAAACTTTGTGCTGAATGCAGGAAATCTTATGAAAGAAGGGGGAGATAGAAAGATCTGGAGGGAAAGTAGCTCCACAAGGAGAGCTACAGGACCAAAAAATCTGGGCCCAGGTGTTTTTTCTGAGACTGATACTCCAACCAAGGACCATGCATGGAGACAACCTAGACAGATGTAGCCAATGGCAGCTCAGTGTCCAAGTGGGTACCCTAGTAAGGGGAACAGGGACTGTCTCTGTTGTGAACTCAGTGGCTGGTTCTTTGATCACCTCCCTATGAATGGGGAGGAACCTTACCAGGTCACAGAGGAAGACAGTGTATCCAGTCCTATGAGAACTGGTAGGCTAGAGTCAGAGGGAAGGGTAGGAACACCTCTCCTATCAATGGACTTGGGGAGGGGCTTGGGAGAAGATGAGAAAGAGAGACTAGTATTGGGAGGGGACAAGGGAAGTGGCTACAGCTGGGATACAAAGTGAATAAACTGTAATTTATAAAAAATTAATAAATTAAAAAAAGGATACCAATGACTGCCTTCTTTCTGGTCCTACCTGATGGGAATATTTTTTCCATATTTTCACTTTAAGGTGAAAAGCCAATGTTAGTTTATTTTTATACAACATAAAGTTGGATTTTGTCTCTTAACTGATTCAGCTAGCCTATGACTTTTTATTGGAGTGTTGAGGACATTAATATTTAAAATTACTATTTTTAAAAAATTATTTTTATAATTACAGTTGATTCATTTTGTATCCACCCTGTACCTCCTCTGTCCTCCACTCCCAATCCCATTCTCCCTCTTCCTTACCAGTGTCCCTCTCCCAGTCCACTGAAACGGGAGGTCCTCCTCCCCTTCCTTCTGATCCTAGTCTATCAGAACTCATTAAGTGTGGCTGCATTATCATCTTCTGTGGCCTGGTAAGGCTGCTCCCCCCAGCCCCTTGGCGGGAGGTGATCAAAGAACAGGCCAATCAGAGACATGCCAGAGACAGTCCTTGTCCCCATTACTATGGAAGCCACTTGGATACTGAACTGCCATAAGCTACCTCTTTGCAGGGGTTCCCAGCCATCTCCATGAGTGGTCCTTGGCTGGAGTATCAGCTTTAGAAAAGACCCCTGTGTCCAGACTTTTTGGGTCTGTTGCTGTCATTGTTGACCTCCTGTCCTCTCCAGATCTTACTATCTCCCACTTTTTCATAAGATTCTCTGTATTCTGCCCAAAGTTTGGCTTTGAGTCTCAGCATCTGCCTTGATACCCTGCAGGGTAGAGCCTTTCAGAGGTGCTCTGTGGTAGGCTCCTGTCCTGTTCCCTGTTTTCTTCCTCATCTGATGTCCATCCTTTTTGCCTTTCTGAATGGGGATGGAGCATCTTAGCCAGAGTCCTCTTTCCTGATTAGCTTCCTTCAGTGTACAGATTTTAGTATGTTTATCCCATATTATATATCTAGTATCGACTTATGAGTGAGTATATACCCTGTGTGTCTTTCTCCTTCTGGGATACCTCACTCAGCATGATCTTTTCCAGTTCCCACCATTTGACTGCAAGTTTCTTGATTTCCTTGTTTGTTTGTTTTTTTTTTTTTTACTGAGTAATATTCCATTATGTAGATGTACCACAATTTCTTTATCCATTCCTCAACTGAGGGGCATCTGGGCTGTTTCCAGCTTCTGGCTATTACAAATAAACCTGCTACAAACATGGTTGAGCAGATGTCTTTGTTGTATACTTGAGTGTCTTTTGGATATATGCCTAAGAGTGGATCTTGAGGAAGAACTATTCTTAATTGTCTGAGAAAGCACCAGATTGATTTCCAAAGTGGTTTTATAAGTTTACATTCCCACCAGCAGTGGAGGAGGGTTCCCCTTTCTCCACATCCTCTCCAGCATCTGTTGTCACTTGAGTTATTCACCTTAGCCATTCTGTTGGGTGTAAGGTGAAATCTCAGGGTCATTTTGATTTGAATTTCCCTGATAACTTTGAACATTTCTTTAAGTGTTTCTCTGCCATTTGATATCCATTTATTGAGAAGTCTCTGTTTAGGTCTGTACCCCATTTTTTAATTGGATTACTTGATTTGTTGTTTTTTTAACTTCTTTAATTCTTTATATATACTGGATGTTAACCCTCTGTAAGATAAAGTGTTGGTGAAGATTCTCTCCCAATCTGTAGGCAGTTGTTTTGTTTTGATGACTGTGTCCTTTGCTTTACAGAAGCTTTTCAGTTTCATGAGAATGGAAAGATCTCCTATGCTCATGTCTTGGTAGGATTAACAGTAAAAATGGACATCTTACCAAAAGCAATCTACAGATTCAGTGCAATTCCTGTTAAATTACCAACACAATTCTTTACAGACCTTGAAAGAAATATTCTCAACTTTATATGGAATAACAAGAAACCCAGAATTGTTAAAACAATCCTCTACAATAAAAGATCTTCCGGAGATATCTCCATCCCTGATCTCAAGCTGTACTATAGAGCAACAGTAATAAAAACTGCATGGTACTGGCATAGAAAAAGAATGGTGGATCAATGGAACCAAATAGAAAACCCAGAAATAAACCCACACACTTATGGACAGCTGAGTTTTTGACAAAGATGCCAAAACCATACAATGGAAATAAAGACAGCATCTTCAACAAATAGTGCTGTGCTGGTCTAGCTGGATGTCTACATGCAGAAAAATGCAAATAGACCCATACTTATCACCCTGCATGAAACTAAAGTACAAGTGGATCAAAGACCTCAACATTAAATTAGTTAGAAGAAAAAGTGGGGAAGAGCCTTGAACTCATTGACACAGGAGACAACTTCCTGAAGAGAATGCCAACAGCACAGGCTCTAAGAGCAACAATCAATAAATGGGACCTCATGAAACTAAAAAAAAAAGCTGCTATTTTAAAGGTTTATGTTGACTACAGTTGTTTTTGCTGATTATGTCTGTGGAAGTTTGAATATGAAAGGCAATCATAGGCTTATACATTTGAACTCTTAATCTTCCAGGAATGGCAGTACTTTGGAAGGATTAGGAGGTATGCTCTTACTGGAAGTGTTGGTAACCTCATATGGGCCTTGAGGATTCCAAGGTTCAATCAAAAATTAATTTCTCCTCCTCTTTCTGCCTCCTATCCATCTGAATATAGAACTCTCTGTCTGTTCTTCAACAACATGTCTGCCTGAGTTCTACTCTTCTTCTCATGATGATAATAATGTACTAAATCTCTGAAACTGTAAGCCAGCCCCAATTAAACGCTTTCTCTTATAGAAGTTTCCTTGGTTATGGTATCTCTTCACAGCAGTAGAACAGTGACTAAGACGATGTTTTCAAATGTACTCTGTGTTTCATCAATTTCAATGTCAATATGTTTTCTTCTTAGATCTCTTGGGTATACTTGTTTCTCTTATAAGTTTAAAGTATTGCCTCCAGTATTTTTTTTTAATGAGTATAGTAGTCTAGGTTGTCATTCCTTGTCTTTTAGTACATGAATGCATTGCTCCAAGTTCTTTTGGCTTTCAAATTTCTATTGAAGTACCAGCTGTTATTTTGATAAATTTTCATATGTCACTGATATTTTTCCCTTGAAACTTATGATACTTTCTTTATTTTTTTTGCATAGTATTTTACCTTTGATATGTCATGATGATTGTCTTTTCTGACCTTGTTCTTTGATGTTCTATGTGCTTCTTGCACATTATAGGTATGTCTTTCCTTAGTTTGGAGAAGGTTTTCCTTACTGACTTTTATAGAAAAATTTTGTTTATGCCATAGACCTGGGATTCCCTTCTCTTATTTTTGCCTATAATTTAAGAGTTTTGCTTTTTCATGGTATCTCACATTTCTGGTGTCTTTCTTTCCTATTCTTTTAAATTCTTTTAATATTCTTTGCTTATTTTTTCTAGTTTTTCTGCTTTAAATTTGAGTTCTGATATTTTATCTACTTTAGTCATTCTATGTGTAAAACTTTCTCCTGTGTTTTCTATTTGGGTTGTTGAGTTTTTCAATTTCATCTTTACCTCAGCTTGAATTCTCTTCACTATATCTAACATTCTATTGAATTAAGTTTTCAAATTATAGATTGTTTTTCATTTCATCCGGCCTTATATTTGTGTTTTCTTTCACATCTCTTGGGGTTTTGTCTTCTTTAAGTTCATGTCTTAAAGTTTATTGAGATTTTTGTGTTTTCTTTACCTCTTTGAATTTTTATAAAGTTTATTACTGTAATTTTAAATTCTGTTTCTTGGAGTTATGCTGAGCCATTCCTACTGGAGAACATTTCTGTGTCACTATCATATTTAGAGGGTTCACGTTGTTTTATCTTTTATGTTTGTATTTTTGTAAAGCAATTTGGGTATGTGGTCTTATTTTGATGGTTCAGTGTCTGATATGGATTCACAAGTCTGGAGCAGAGTACCAGATATATGTCAAGATTGGATCTGAAATTTGGATATGCTGTGTGTGTGATTAGATTAGGTAAATGTAGGGAGCTACTCTTGTGCACAAGGATGTGTCTGCTCTGAGACTGAAGTTTGAGGGCCATTGTGCCTGGCTGACAATTCTGGACTAGGGCATAGGATATGGAACTCAGGCTAGAGCTGGCAGGTACAGCAGAGATCATTGGACTTTCCAGGCTGGGACCTAACAGAAAGTGTAAGGGATCTAGTTGTGCAGACATACTAGATACCAGAGGCAACAGATGAAGTTAGGTGCCAAGCAGGTCTCTGTGCTGATCCACTGTATGTTTCTTCTGGCAGATCCTGATGATTGTAGGCAGTGCAGCTCTTAGACATTGGGCCAGTTAGCACAGACTAGTCCAGGATACTAGATGTGAGAACTGGACTAGATCTGGGGATAAGACATGGCCTGGTGCCCAGAGAGGAGAGCCAGGTAGATTCACCCCATCAGGCCATGATACATGATCAAAGTTGCTTTATTGGTTTAAATAATTGAGAAAACATATATTCAAAACAAAAAGTCCAATAAATAAAAATTTTCTTATAAGTGTTAATTAATTATTATTTTTTTCTGAACCAGAATGGAAGCATCAAGAATTAGGTGATGAATAAGATTTAAGCAATCATGAAAACTCCCTAGTTTGGGTATACCCTTTCAAGAAAGCACAGAAGCCTTAGAAGTGTTCTTGATGTCTAATGTTCCTGGATGAAAAGTATAACAAAGAGTGCAAGAAAGCAGTAAGAATATAAATGAAAATATAATTAAAAAGTTTATTCCAAGACCAGAGAAGTTCAAAGACCAAGTATGTAAATTATTTTTATTTAATATTTCAGAGATATAAAATTTGCTGTAATCTGTGTTCAGGTTTGAACACCATAATAACAATTAGCTTAGGATTTTCAGGTTGTCATTCATATAGATTCTATTGAAAACATTCTTGTTTAAACATTTTATACCTTTGTGTTTTAATATTTGAACATTATAATTTAATGAGCCTCAATATGAGAAGTTAAATATAATGGTAGTTTGGAAATAATATTTAGTAGTTATTAATCCTCTTTTTAGCGGGCCTTTATTAAATAATATTTGGACTACATTTAATTCCCTATAATTCCTACTCTAACGTTTTTTGAAATCACAGCCTGTAGAGAGGTAATTAAAGTTGCCAACATTCGTATTCTTGAGATCATAATCCAGTGAAACTGGCAGACTTGGTTTGGATTTTCAGCCTTAAAATCTGTGAGGTGGAGGGAATTGAGCCCAAGTCTTCTGAAAGGGTTAGCCATTTTTTTTTAACTTTTTGCCCTTTTGAATGGGGTTTGACAATCTTCTCTAAGGTCCATCTTGTTATTTAGCTTCTTATGACTATAGATTTTAGTATGTTTTTCCTACATTATATAGCTAATATCCACTTATGAGTATATACCATATGTGTATTTCTGCTTCTGGGTTACCTTACTCAGGATGATCTTTGCTAATTCCAACTATTTTCCTGCAAATTTCGTGTTTTCCTTGTTTTCAATTTCTGAGTGGCATTCCACTGTGTAAGTGTACCACACTTTCTGTATCCATTCCTCTGTTGAGGGACATCTAGGCTTTTTCCAGATTCTAGCTATTATAAATAAAGCTGCTTTGAATAGAGTCCAGCAAATGCCCTTATTGAAAGGTGGGGCGTCTTTTGGGAATATGCCTAGGAGTAGTATAGCTGGAGCTTGAGGTAACACTATTCATAATTATCTTAGAAAGTGGCAGATTTATTTCCAAAGTGGTTGCAGGAGTTTACATTCCCACCAGCAATGGAGGAAGGTTCTTTCTCCACAACCTCTCCGGCATACATCTTCCTTTGAGTTTTTGATCTTAGCCATTCTGATTGGTATGAGATGAAATCTCAGAGACATTTTGATTTGCATTTCCTGAATGACTAAGGACATTGAGCATTTCTTTAACTGTTTCTCTGCCATTCGATATTCCTCTGATGAGAATTCTCTGTTAAGCTATATACCGAAATTTTTAATTGGATTACTTGTTTTGTTGGTGTTTAACATTTTTCAGTTGCTATTAACCCTTTGTAAGATGTAGGGTTAGTGAAAATCTTTTCCCAGTCTGTAGGCTATGGTTTTGTTCTGATGACAGTGTCTTTGGATTTACAGAATATTATCAGTTTCATGAGGTCCCATTTATTGAATATTGATCCTAGAGCCTGTGGTGTTGGTGTTCTGCTCAGGAAGTTGTCTCCTGTGCCAATGAGTTCAAAGCTCTTCCCTACTTTTTCTTCAAACAGATTTAGTGTGTCCGGTTTTATTTTGAGGTCTTTCATCCCCTTGAACTTACCTTTGTGCTGGATGATAAATATGGATCTATTTGCATTTTTGTATGTTATAGACATCCAATTAGACCAGCAGTATTTGTTGAAGAGGTTTTGGCTTCTTCGTCAAAAATAAATTTTCATAGGTTTGTGGGATTATTTGGGGGTCTTTTCTTTTATTCCATTAATCCACCATTATGTTTCTATGTCATTACCATGCAGTTTTTATTACTATTGCTCTGTAGTAGAGCTTGAGGTCAGGGATGGAGATCTCTCCAGGAGATCTTTTATTGTACAGAATTGTTTTAGCTATCCTTGGTTTTTTGTTTTTCCATATGAAATTGAGACTTGTTCTTTCAAAATCTGTAGAGAATTGTGTTGGTATTTCAATGGGAATTGCATTGACTCTGTAGATTGCTTTTGGCATTACTATGTTAATCCTGCCGATCCATGGGCATGGGAGATCTTTCCAACTTCTGATGTCTTCTTCAGTTTTTATTCTCCAGACATTGAACTGTTGTTCATGCAGGTCTTTCACTTGCTTGGTTATAATTACACCAGCATACTTTAAGTTATTTGTGACTATTGTGAAGGGTGTGTTTCCCTAATTTCTTTCTCAGCCCTTTTGTCTTTTGTGTACAAGAGGGGTACTGACTTTATTTTATTTTATTTTTTTAGTTAATTTTGTATCCAGCCACATTTCTGTAGGTGTTTATCAGCTGAAGGAGTTCTCTGTTAGAATTTTGGGGGTCATTCATGTACAGTATCTTATCATCTGCAAATAGTGATTCTTTGACTTCTGTTCCGATTTTTATTCCTTTCATCTCTTTTAGCTGTCTTGCTTTAGCTAGGATTTCAAGAACTATGTTGAAGAGATTAAGGAGATAAATGACAAGACTTGCCTTGTACACCTCATTTCAGTGGAATTGATTTAAGTTTCTCTCTGTTTAGGTTGATGTTGGCCATAAGGCTTACTGTATATTGCCTTTCCTATGTTTAGGTATGTGCCTTGTACCACTGATCTCTCCACAACTTTAAACAGGAATGGGTGTTGAAATTTCGTCAAGTGTTTTTGTTTGTTTGTTTGTTTGTTTTTGTTTTTTTTGGGTTTTTTTTTGACATCTAAGGAGAAGATTGTGTGCTTTTTTTTTTAATTTGGTTTATATGGTGGATTATATTGATGGATTATCGTACATTGAACCACCTGACATGCCTGAGATGAAGCTGATGTGGTTGTGGTCGATGATAGTTTTAATGCGTTCTTGGATTCAGTTTGTGAGTATTTTATTGAGCATTGATCTGAGTTCTCTTTCTTTGTTGATTCTTTGTGTGGTTCATGTATCAAAGTGACTGTGGCCTCATTGAATGACATCAGGAATGTTCCTTCTGTTTCTATTTTGTGGAATATTTTGAAGAATATTGGAGTTAGCTCTTCTTTGAAGGTCTGTTAAAATTCTGCTCTGAAACTGTCTGGCCCTGGGCTTTTTTGATGGGAGACTTTTGATGACAGATATAGAAGCTATTAAGAGATATAGGACTATATAATTTATTTACCTATTCTTGATTCAGCATTCGTAATGAATCTCTCCAGGAAAGTGTGCATTTCATTTACATTTTCAAATTTTGTTGCATATAGGCTTTTGAAGTAGGACCTAATGATTCTTTAAATTTCCTCAGTGTATGTTGTTATGTCCCCGTTTTCATTTCTGATGTTCTTGATTTGGACAGATTCTCCCTGCCTTTTAGTTAGTTTGGCTATGGGTTTGTCTATTTTGTTCATTTTTCTCAAAAGAACTAGCTCTTGCTTTTGTTGATTCTTTGGGTTGTTCTCTTTGTTTCTAATGTATTGATTTCAGTCCTGAGTTTGATTATTTCCAGCCATCTACACCTCTTAGGTGAGTCTTCTTTTTCTTCTTGTTCTTGTTCTTGTTCTTCTTGTTCTTCTTGTTCTTCTTGTTCTTCTTGTTCTTGTTCTTCTTCTTGTTCTTCTTGTTCTTCTTCTTGTTGTTGTTGTTGTTCTTCTTCTTCTTCTTCTTCTTCTTCTTCTTCTTCCTACTCCTTTCAGGTGTGCGATTAAGTTGTTTTTATGAGATGCCTCAAATTTCTTTTGAAGGCACTTAGTGTTGACTTTCCTCTTAACACTGTTTACATTGTGTCTGGTAAGTTAAGGTAACTTGTACCTCCATTTTCATTAAATTCTAGGAAGCTTTTAATTTCTTTCTTTCCTCCATGACCCAGTTGTCATTGTTCAGTTTTCATGTGTGTATAGGCTTTTTGTTATTTCTGTTAGTATTGAGATCTAGTTTTATACCATGGGGGTTTGATAGGAGACAAGGGATTATTTGAATTTTTTTTTCATTCATTGTCCTGATCTCAATACTTGAAATTATTATGGTTTACATCAGCTTACTATACTTTTTATTCTTTTGGTTGATAACATTTAAATCAAATATATTTGACCTTTCATAAATAGTTATGAATAATTAAGTGAATTATAGTAAAATATGCAACACAGTTTCCAACAAATGGTGGCTTGTTCCTATGCATTATTGTAATTATTTTATAATGTAGTTATGTACTTCTTATCAATTTAGAAATATATTCATATAGTTAGTATTTGTAGGTAGAGTTGGCTGACTTCTATCAAGCACATTTTACAATTTCCATGCCAAGAGGAAGACAAAATGATTTCGATTACTGAGAGTTCTATTTTCCTTAATATTTTCAAAAAACATTATCTGCCCAAAATGTCTCAAAAATGATTCAATTGACCTTTAGAAAAACATTTTTCACTGGCTTTCATCAATCAATGAAAAGGAAGTATTTACTACACAATGCTTCGTATAATGATCCAAAATTAGGAAATTGACATAAGAAGGATGAAGTGAGTGGCTGTTATCTCATTATTATATTTCATTTTATTGTTTGTTTTACTCACCCAAAGTAAGTTTTCTTCAATGTTCCTGCTGGGAAGAAATTTGAAGATGTTCATAATAAAATCTTTAGGGAGCTGGAAAACATGGCTCACTTGTTAAATGCCTGCTACCCAAGTATGAGGACCTGAATATGGATTCCCCAGAACCCAGGTAAAAGTCTGTAGGGGTGCTGTTCATTCCAAACTTCAGAGCTCGTGTAGGAAATGGAGATAAGCCCATTGGCCATAAAACATAGCTAAATCAATTATCTTCCGGAGCAGTGACAGATGCTTTTTCAAAATATAAAGGCGGAACCATTGGAAAAGATACCTGAACCATCAATTACACAAACATCTGATCATTTGAGCATGTACCCATAGTAACAATGTCATACACTACACACATGTCCTCTGCTTACATATACACAACCACAAACACACACTTGCACTCACACAATCACGCATGCACACATTTTAATAAGACAAAAATGATTTTGTCTTATAAAAATGTGGTATCTACAAAGTGTGGTCTCTAGATAGTAAAACATGTGCCTAAGGAAAATTAAATATGCAGCATTAGTGACCATGGTTGTTAGTCAAGGATGTTAGAATATCAGATAAGGTATTAAAAGGTCTATAATTGAAGAAAGATATATTATTTTTCCACACACTGGAGCTAAAAGCCCAAGACTAAAGTCCTGGTTTAAGTTCATGTGCAAATTTCATGATTTTCTCATTTTTAATTGCTGATTAGTATTCCATTGTATAAAAGTACCATAATTTCTGTATCCATTCCTCGACTGAGGGACATCTGGGTTGTTTCCAAGTTCTGGCTGTTACGAATAAAGCTGCTACAAACATGGTAGAGAAAATGTCCTTGTTCTGTACTTGAGCATCATTTTTATATATGCCTAAAAGTGATAGAGCTGGGTCTTGAAGAATCACTATTCCTATTTGCCTAAGAAAGCGCCAAATTGATTTCCAGAGTGATTGTAACATTTTGCAATCCCACCAGGAATGGAGGAGAGTTCCCCATTCTCCACAACCTCTCCAGCATGTGCTGTGACTTGAGTTTTTAATCTTAGCCATTCTGGTGGATGTAAGGTGAAATCTCAGAGTTGTTTTGATTTGCATCTCCTTGATGGCTAAGGATGTTGAGCATTTCTTTAAGTGTTTTTCTGCCATTCTAGAATCCTCTACAGAGAGTTATCTTTTTACCTCCATACCCCATATTTTAATTGGATTACTGGATTTCTTGCTTTTTAACTTCTTGAGTTCTTTATATATACTGGATATTAGCTCTCTGTCAGATGTAGGATTGGTAAAGATCCTTTCCCAGTCTGTATGTTGCCCTTTTGTTTTGATGACAGTATCTTTTGCTTTACAGAAGGTTTTCAGTTTCATGAGGTCCCATTTATTGGTTGTTGATCTTAGAGCCTGTGATGTTGGTGTTCTGTTCAGGAAGTAGTCTCCTGTGCCAATGAGTTCTAGGGTCTTCCCTACTTTTTCTTCTAACCAGTTTAGTGTGTCTGGTTTTATGTTGAGGTCTTTGATCCACTTGGACTTTAGCTTTGTGCAAGGTGATAAATATGGATCTATTTTCATTTTTCTGCATATAGATATCCAGTTGGACCAGCACCATTTGTTGAAGATGCTGTCTTTTTTCCATTGAATGGTTTTGGCTTCTTTGTCAAAAATCAAGTTTCCACAGGTGTGGTTTATATCTGGGTCTTCTTTTCAGTTCCATTGATCCACAATTCTCTTTCTGTACCAATACCATGCAGTTTTTATTACTATTGCTCTGTAGTACAGCTTGAGGTCAAGGATGGAGGTACCTCCAGATGACTTGTTGAATAGGATCGTTGTAGAAATTCTGGGGTTTTGTTTCCCATGAAGTTGAGAATTTTTCTTTCAAGGTCTGTAAAGAATTGTGTGGGTATTTTGATGGGCATTGTGTGAATCTGTAGATTGCTTTTGGCAGAATGGCCATTTTCACTATGTTAATCCTACCAATCCATGGGAGATCTTTTCATCTTCTGATATCTTCTTCAATTTCTTTCTTCAGAGATTTGAAGTTTTTTTCAAACATGTCTTTCAATTGCTTGGTTAGAGTCACCCCAAGGTACTTTATGTTATTAGTGGCTATTGTGAAGGGTGTTTTTCCCTAATTTCTTTCTTGGCCCTTTTGTCTTTGGTGTGCAGGAGGGTTTCTGATTTTTTTTGAGTTGATTTTTGTATCCAGACACTTTGCTGAAGGTGTTTATCACTTGAAGGAGTTCTCTGGCTGAATTATTGGGGTCACTAATGTATATTATCATATCATCTGCAAATAGTGATACTTTGACTTCTTCCTTTCCAATTTGTATCTCTTTGATCACCTTTAGTTGTCTTATTGCTCTAGCTAGGACTTCAAGTACAATGTTGAGGAGATATGGAGACAATGGGCAGCCTTGCCTTGTCCCTGATTTCAGGGGTATTGATTTAAGTTTCTCTCCATTGAGTTTGATGTTGGCTACAGGCTTTCTGTATATTGCCTTTACTATATTTAGGTATGTTCCTTGTATCCCTGATCTTTCCAAGACTTTAAACATGAATGGATGTTGGATTTTGTCAAATGCTTTTTCTGCATCTAGGGAGACGATCATGTGGTTTTTCTCCTTCAGTTTGTTTATATGGTGGATCACATTGATGGATTTCTGTATATTGAACCACCCTTGCATGCCTGGGATGAAGCCTACTTGGTCATGGTGGATGATATCTTTTATGTGTTCTTGGATTCGGTTTGCAAGTATTTTATTGAGTATTTTTGCATCAATGTTCATAAGAGAGATAGGTCTGAAGTTCTCTTTTTTTGTTGGGTCTTTCTGTGGTTTAGGTATCAAGGTGACTGTGGCTTCATAGAATGAGTTTGGTACTTTTCCTTCTATTTTTCTTTTATGGAATAGTTTAGAGAGAATTGGTGTTAAAACTTCTTTGAAGGTGTGGTAGAATTCTGCGCTAAAACCATCTGGTCCAGGGAATTTTTTGGTAGGTAGGCTGTTGATGACTGCTTCTATTTCCTTGGGGGATATAGGTCTATTCAATCTTTCTATCTGATCTTGACTTAATTTAGGTAGATGGAATCTATCAAGAAAATTATCCATTTCGTTTACATTTTCAAATTTTATGGCATATAGGCTTTGGTAGTAAGACATAATGATTGTTTGGATTTCCTCAGTGCCTGTAGTTATGTCCCCCTTTTCATTTCTGATTTTGCTGATTTGGATAGTTTCTCTCTCTCTTTTTGTTAGTTTGGTTAGGGGCTTGTCTATCTTGTTGATTTTCTCAAAGAACCAGCTCTTGGTTTCATTGATTCTTTGAATAGTTTTATTTGTTTCTAAATGATTGATTTCAGCCCTAAATTTGATTATTTCCAGCCATCTGCTCTTCTTGGGATTATCTGCTTCTTTTTTTTCCTAGGGTTTTCAGTTGGGCCATTAAGCTGCTTGTATGAGATGTTTCAAATTTCTTCTTGTAGGCACTTAGTACTATGAACTTTCCTCTTAGCACTGCCTTCATTGTGTCCCATAAGTTTGGGTATGTTGTGCTTTCATATTCATTGAATTTTAGGAAGTCTTTAGTTTCTTTCTTTATTTGTTCCCTAACCAAGCTGTCCTTCAGTAGCAAGTTGTTCAGTTTCCATGTATGTGCAGGCTTTGCTGTTTCTATTGTTGTTGAGGTCCATGATGGTCAGATAGGATACAAGTGATTATTTCAATTTTCTTGTATTGCTGAGACTTATTTGTGAACAACTATGTGGTCTATTTTGGAGAAGGTTCCATGAGGTTCTGAAAAGAAGGTATACTCTTTTGATCTAGGGTGAAAAGTTCTGTTAGACCTCTATTAGGTCCATTTGATTTAGGGCCTCTGTAAGTGCCCTTGTTTCCTGTTTTGCTTCTGACAGGTTGATCTGTCCCTTGGTGAGAGTGGAGTGTTGAAGTCTCCCACTATTAGGGTGTTGGGATCAATGTGTGATTTCAGCTTTAATAATGTTTCTTTTACAAATGTGGGTCTTGTATTTGGGGCATAGATGTTCAAAATTGTGATGTCCTCTTGTTGGAATTTTCCTTTGATGAGAAAGAAGTGCTCCTCCTCATCTTTCTTCATTAGTTTTGTTGAAAGTCTATTTTATTAGATACTAGGAATGAAACCCCAGCTTGTTTTCTGGGTCCATTTGCTTGAAACACATTTTTATAACCCTTTACTCTGAGGTAGTATTTATCTTTGTTGAATAGGTGTGTTTCTTGGATGCAGCAGAATGTTGGATCCTGTTTCTGCAACCATTTTGGTAGTCTGTGTCTCTTTATTGGAGAGTTGAGTCCATTGATGTTCATAGATAATAATGACCAATGACTGTTACTTTCTTTTTTGTTGGGAAGTTATCTCAATACTATATTTTCTTTGGTGTAGTCGTTTTCATTGGATTGTAGTTTTCCTTCTACGATCTTCTGTAAGGCTGGGTTGCTGTGTAGATATTGCTTAAATTTAGTTTTGTCATGGAATATTTTGTTTTCTCCATCTATGATTGAAAGCTTTGTTGGGGATAGTAGTCTTGGTTGGTGTCTGTGTTCCCTTAACGACTGTATGACCTCTGCCCAGGCCCTTCTGGCTTTCATAGTTTCTGATGACAAGTCTGGTGTGATTCTGATCAGTCTACATTCATATGTTACTTGACCCTTTTCCCTTGCTGCCTTTAATATTTTTTCTTTGTTTTGTAGGTTTAGTTGTTTGTCTGTGATGTGACGAAAGGTATATCTTTTCTGGTCTAGTCTATTTGGTGTTCTGTAGGCTTTTTGTATGTTTATGGACATTTCTTTCTTTAAGTTGGGAAAATTTTCTTCTATGATTTTCTTAAAAATATTTACCGGTCTTTGGAGTCTGGGGTCTTCTTTTTCATCTATTCCTATTATTCTTAGGTTTTGTCTTTTCATGGCATCTTTGATGTCTTGAATGTTTTGTTTTTGGGACTTTTCAGCTTTTATTTTTTCTTTGAATGAGGAATCAATTTCAGCAAGTGTATCTTCAACTCCCAAGATTCTCTCTTCCATGTCTTGTATTCTATTGGTGATGCTTACCTTTGTGGTTCCTGATCTTTTCTCTAAGTTCTCCAGTTCCAGGATCTTCTCCGTTTGTGTCTTCTTTATAGATTCTAATTCTGTTTTCATGCTTTGTATGGTTTCTTTCATCTGATTGACTGTGTCTCCTATTTTGGTTGTTTCCTCTCTGTCTATCTTTAATTGTTCCTGTATGTGGGCAGTTAAATCCTTCTTAATTTCTTTGAGGGCCTTGTTCATTTCCTCTTTTTGTGTCTCCTTTAGTTCCTCTAATATCTGTATAATTATAGCTTTGATATAGTTTTCCTGTGTCTCCGCTGAATTAAAATCTCTATTGCTTTTGGGTGTTTCT